>BSBM01000922.1:13675000-14275000 GCA_027924585.1 Larix kaempferi | reverse complement strand
TTTATATGAAGAACCATTCCTGCCCCACACAAATTATCCTTCTGTGCACCATCGAAGAACCCCACTGGATAATTTGGATAAAAAATAGGTTGCCTAGAAGAGTTCTGGAAGATTCTTCCCTTGCAATTAAACAATAATCCTTCAACCACGTAATAGCCCTGTGCGCCACCTAAATAGCTGAGCAAGTCCTTCGCTAAAAAACATAGCGATTTCATAATCCGTATTCTATTTAACTTTATATTTACAAGTACAACTTTGATATGTTACAATTTCATAATTCGTATACTATTTAACTTTATATTTACATATTATATCAATGTAAGTATAAACCAATATAGATTCATTTTAAATCGGGATCTATTAAGCATTGAGAGGGATCCAATTTTTTTAGGTGTAATTACTTTATAAATCTGTGGTTAAGATTAATCTATACTTTTTGTTTTATTTTCTTTGATAAGTCAACATGGATTTTTTATTAACTTTTTATTTGGTTTTATTTTTTTATGTTATGAGCCTACTTTTTTTGTTTGTAATAAGCTGCAAATTATATTAAAAGAGTAAAAATACAGTAGAAGTTACAATTCTTGGTGGTCTTACCCTGTCGTGCCAACCATGTAAAACCAGAGTTCTGTTGAAATAAGCAAAATAGTACATCAAAATGTTCATGTCTAAAGAGTGGCAAAAAATAAGCCAGAACCGGGTGAAGCCGAGAATGTTCAGAGTCATGAAGGCTAACAACATCTTATCCAAAAAAAGTCATGGTTGTAGAGCATATACAGGCAAAAAGAGAACAGAGTCAGCAGAGTAACCTCTTTAACTAGTAGCTGAAGGTGTTTCCTCCAGGATGGGGCAGCTGTAGGCTGCGTTTGCTTGCCAAATCTTATCAGGGATCAGAGGCTTGGTTCCTAGAGTTGTAGCAGCAGTCCTAGTGGTCGTGGTGGCTTTAGTAGGTTTCCGAGTGTCATGAACAGGATGCTTGACAGGCAGGGGGCCGGATTTTCTAGGAAAAATGGCGTCTCCAGCCTGCTCGTTCCTGGTTCTCTTGGCCAAGATAGGACCCTGAGTACTGGGTATGGGAAAAGGTGTGTGTGGCTTCACCTTAACAGACAGAGGATCCTTGCTTCCAGTTTTGGCAGAGGAGCTGCCACCACAGTGGTGCAAGTCCAGGCTTGCATGAGTGGCTAAGGAGCCATGACCGCCACGGGGCGTTTCCACACGAATTGCAGACGAGGTGGCACCTGGGGTTGTGCTACCGAAGCGAGGAGCCCTGGAGAAAGGCCTTGTAGGAGCATATGTCTCCCAACCATGCGTGGCTTCCAAAATGCCCAAAGTGGATGACCAGTTCGACAAAGTGGTGTGCAGAGCCTGAGTGGCATGACAAGCAGAAGCCCAGTTCGTTTGCATATCTTCCATCAACTGGCCCATCATGTTTTTGACCAAACAGTAGGGGTCCCAGGCTTGCTCTAGGTTGCTTGGTGCCATGGTGTCAGCGATGATGTGAGCTTCCCAATTGTCCAGCAACAGGCGAATTGGTATAGAGACCTCAGGACCATAGCCTTTTCTTAGGGGGTTCTTTTCTGTCGCAGTGTCATTGAGCTTTTTTTGGCCTTGCCGCCTCTGGTTCTTCCCATGGTGGTCGTGGTGAAGAGGGAGAGGCGAATACAGGGACGAGTGAGCCAGAGAGCAGGGTGAACGAACAGGTTGACGCCGAGAGCATAGGGAACCTAGAGCATACAATGCAATTTAACCTGTACAGTGCCTTGAGCCATGATCCCAAGCCTCGCATGCTTAAGAGCCTGCATCATGGGATCCAGGGCGGTGGAGGTGACGTAGTAAGTTGGCATATTAAATGTCGGGGTCGCTTGATGTCGCTTGGTTGACGTCAACAGTGGGACGCGTAATGCTTCTTAGGCCAGGGGTCAAGCTAGTGCGATCCTGTCCTATTTACTCAGAGCTGGCACCCGCATCCAGGGTGAGCCTACTTTTTATTATTATTATTATTTTTAATTTCATGAGCCGACATGAATATTTTAAAATATTTTATTTTTATTTTTGATAGCACATTCGGCTGCTTAGAACACTTCACTACTCTCGGTGCAAAATATGACTAAACATATGAAAAAGAAAAACAGTTTTGTAATGTTGTGTAGATTTTGAGAAGCGATATGTAAGATTTACTTTTTTGATTTATAATAAATACGAAGAAAAATGTTTTTTGTATCGAACAAAATGAAAATAAGATGGAAAAAAAACTTTTAAATGATTGTATAAATTTAGGGGAAAAGTTGTGAAAGTTCAAAAAGAAAACCCATATAAAAGCAAAGGAAAAAACTATACAGTGAAATGACTAAATAATGTGCATCTAAGTGGAAGTTCAAACGCAAAAGCACCAAAATTAGACTTAATGCAAAGGATGAGCCAATTTCATAATTTTTAATTACCAAAATTTTCTGGACATTAGCATTTTTCTAAAAGGCAGCTCACTTGAAAAATACGTGATTGAAAACGTTTTGGCCAGAAATATTTGGAAACTACAAGAGGATGATCCCTGACATCAAAGAAATCTGGAGAAGCTGATAGATTGATAAATTGGGAACCATCCAAACCCCCAACTGCGGGAAAGCATGGCCTGCCTGCCTGCCGGGTGAAGCCCCCAACATAGGTGGCGTTCTCGATAAGTTCACGAGCGGCCCATCGAATACCTGCTTCCAAGTACAGATTCAATCACAAGGAAGTGGGCTAAATTATTTGTATTTTTATTGGTAATTTTCATCGGAATCTGGTGAAGGGGAAATTGCTGAAACTGTGATTTGGGTTGTTTGAATTGTAATTTTGGTTGCAGGAATGGATTCAGCGACCTCAATTAACCCTGGAGTATATCGATTATGCAATTCTAGCAACCCAAAACTGTCATTTAAGCAATTTCAACTAGATTTTTGCAGGAAAAATTACCAGATTCTTGGTGCAAACGATCTAAAGTTTAGCTTATCAAAAGACGGGGTATCAGGGTCTTGAAACACGTGCGAAATTAAGGCGAAAGACGGGGGATCGATTCCTTTTCCTTTACTTACCCAATATATTTTGTTTTAGTTTGTCATTTTTCTTGTAAATCCTTAATTAAGAATACGAAGAATCTTCAATTAAGAATGTGATAAGTGATTCATGTGGTGGAATCTATAAAGATATATTTAAGAATACGAAGAATCTTGAATTAAGAATGTGATAAGTGATTCATGTGGTGGAATGTATAAAGATATATATAAAAAACAAGGCATATGATAAAGAAGAAACTCACCATTTTGGTTAGGGAATTTTTTTTCGTAAACCATTAGTATAATTATATTATAATTAATTGAATATTATGGGATAGATGGCAGGGGCTTCGCTTTAGGTGTTAAGTCGCATGCATAGATAGGTTGGTAAGGACCAGACCTTCAAATTGCAACCAATTTTGTTTGTAGTGGATGGTTTGATTGCATGAGGGTGTGGGACAATGTAGTTATGCAAGTAGGAGAGAGAATGATGTTGTACACAATCACCTAGAATCCTCTTTTTTGATAGTCCTTGGGAATTCATTGAGACTTGATCTCACCCTCGAGGATGACATCTATGAGCTCATGTGTAGGATGGTTGCATGCATGAGGAACATTGAGTAGTACAGAGTCCTTGATGGTAGTAATGATATGGCAATGACCAAGTAGGATAAAATCATCAAAGCCGAGCCTAGCTGTGTACTTTGGTTTGGCGAGAGAATTTGCAGTAACACTAGTAAGGGCACCTTCTGGGTCTCATGCGTGGATTGTCTCTATGTGTGGTTAATATTGTTAACTGGCTCTAAAGGTTTGGTCTTGTCTGAGTCTTGACTCAATTGCTCCCTTGTTCATATGGTTCCTCGACGACTGGCAAGGAGTCACTGGGGAAGGGGTGGTTGTTGGCACCAACAGGCGATGCAAGAGGATGGAGGTTACTCTTACAATTATGCGGTTCCTTTGCACTTGAACAAACCATCGAGGAGATGTAAGCGTTAGCCCTAGAGGAGACAGAAAACCACAGGAATGCAAGAAGAGGATGTAGTCCATATTGTATTGTTAAGCACCTACTCACCAAGGTCTTAATGGATAGAGAATTTCCAAGTTGCAACTTTAAGGGTGATTCACAGGCTCAAGGACGATATTAACAAGCTACATAAGCAGTTGAATGAGCTGGTGGAAGCGACGAATGCCCCATTCTAGATGAGATATGGACATGGTGAAGGCTCCCAAGTGTAATGCTACCAATTTGTGTTTTCATGGCAATCGTTAGGTTGTTTTGAAATGTGTTTTACCTTTGGTTTTCTTTATTCACTTGGATTGTTGTTAAGTAGACCTGGTTTCCCTTCTAAGAGCAGGTCTAGTTACACTATTGTTACCTTTGTTGTCTTAGCTCATTGTGTTTATCCTTTCTCTTGCCTAATCGTCCTCTCCAGGGCAAGTAGTAACTTTTATTTAGATAACTCTCAATCAACACATAGTAGATATGTTTAGTGTGTGATTACAAGTAAGTCTAGTTTCCTCCCGGAAAGCCAACCAATATAAATTATTTTTTCTAATAAAATAAATATTTATAAATTAAACATAATACTTTTATATAATAAATATGAATTTAATATAAAAAGAATTAGATATTCTTAATGAAACAAAACTTAATTTTAAGATACGTTAAGTCAATCTATTAAATATAATGAAAAATTAAATAAAATATATACATATAAATTAAATTACACTATAAAATTATTATATGAATCAATTTAATATTTAATATACATTCTAATTTAAAATTACATTAATATTATTATTTAATTTTTATAAACATAAAACAAACTGAGTAAACACCAAAATGTCAAATCTGATTAAAAAAACACGAACCACAAAGTCAAATAAAAATTATATGCACCCAACTATGATTCTTGTGAAGTTTATAAAAAATAACTATTTCTTTAGCGTACGTAATGATTTGTTGACTTAACCGAGTTACACTATTTTCATATCTATCTTTAAGCCGTGATACTAAGTTCCCGTTGGGTGCTATCTCGTCTTTATTCTTCTGCATTGCCAATTTGCTTATTCTCATGCCATATGTATAATAATTTATGTGAAACAAACTTTGATTAATTTTCAAGTACCTTTTTCAGTTCATACCATGTATGTAAAAAATTTCATAAAAGGGTAATTTTTTTAGTAGGACTTCATTGTTGAAAGGTACAATTTTGGATTAAACGTAAAAAATAAAAATAAAAATAAAAATTGATGAGTAGAGTGCAAAACCTAGATCTCACAATTAAAAATCCCAAATTCAACCTAAATCTCACAATTAAAAATCCCAAATTCATTTAGACTTAGATATATGGGGATATATAAACCTAGTTTACCCCATGCTTTGTCCACTTATTAGCTCTTGAGTCATGGATCTATCATATTGAATTGATCCTACCCTGGATTTTAGTAGAATAAGACATCGTCAAGTTAAAAAGGAATATGATAACCCAAAATGGCATCACAAAGTTTTGAATAGTCTCCACCTCAAGTTGTGTCAATCTTGTGTATAGAATCAAACTAGCTAAACCCTAGATTAGCACCTTAACTCATGGCATGAAGGATGAAATGGGGAAACAAATCAAATGTTTTTTGGTACCTTCTTAACCCATGCCCTAGAATGGTATGATGCACGGGGCCAAATAGAAAAGGAACCCTACTACTATGAACCCTCACTATTGTGTAAAGGAAAAGAACCTTAACCTTGGTCATGCAGGAGGAGTAAAAACCTTAGTCAAAACCTATATTTAGTTTGAAAGCATATTCTCTTAGGGTATTGAAACTTAGGCCCTTGCATCTTTAGATAGTCGTTTTTCACTGAACATAACCACTTTTCCAAGAACGTGAGTAGTGGCTCATATGCTCAATCGAGACACCCTGAAATGTGTCATCTCTTTGAAAATTTGATGCATTTAAAATTTTGCACCTTCTATGTTTGCTTACCTCGAGGTCTCTATGCATGTTACATCTTCAATTTCATTAAGAAATTATCATTACCTTGTATATTATATAAGGAGTTGATGCATCCATGGAAAGGCTTTCAAGTTCATCAATTTCCCAAAAAAATCATGAATACAAACAGGAAAACGCGACGGATAAAAAATTCCAAGCTCTAGAGGGACAAATAGGTTGGGGAGAATCCTACTCCATTCCCTTGTTGGCTAGCTAGTGGTGGTATGATCTTATGGTTTGGTTTGATTTGATACTAGCTCAAGATTTGTAACAAAAATGGGCTTGAGAAAAGCAAGCACTTCATTATCAAAACCCATGTCTCTATTATCAAAGCTTTCCACAATAGTAGAATGATAACCAAGGAAAGCTAAAACTACTCCCACTTCCAATAGAATAATTATATGCCTTCCCTTCAAAGAGAAATCTCCTCCTTTGTGTGTGGGTGGATTTTTTTTCATTAAAATCTAGGGGGGACCCAAAAACATGAAGAGACAACATCAATTTCTATTTAGGAAAGATAAAAGCAAATGAGTGTTTTGAAGGAGAAAGGAAGATTCGGAAAGCAGAATCCCTCACCTTGATTCTCTAATGAGTTATGATTCCCATCTTCTTCTTTGGAGTCGGTTCACTTGAATTGCCTAGACTTTGCATGAGTCCCCATGTCCACATCTTCATATGTCTATATCCTTAGAAATTTTTTAGTGCTTGTAGATGGTACCCCATTTGTAGAGTTTCAATCATTAACAAATGCATTCACCGACATCAATTTTTGTGTGTGGGTGTATTTTTTTCATTAAAGTCTTGGGGGGACCCGAAAACATGAAGAGACAACATCAATTTCTATTTAAGGAATATTAAAAAAAAATGTTTTGAAGGAGAAAGGAAGATTTAGAAAGCAAAATTCCTCACCTTGATTCTGTAATGAGTTATGATTACCATATTCTTCTTTGGACTCAGTTCACTTGAATTGTCTAGACTTTGCATGAGTCCCCATGTCCACCACTTCATATGTTTGTAGCCTTAGTGCTTGTAGATGGTACCCCATTTGTAGAGTTTTAATCATTAGCATCTGCATCTTCTCAAACTTGTCATATTTTTCTCTCTTAAACTTATGAAGCTTAGGGCTCAAACATAAGTCCATGCTTAATTAGGATGAATTTGAATGTAGGCCACTCTAGTCCAACAAGCATTCACTAATTGTAATCAATTTCTTAGTAACAAATGGAATTTTGCAAGCAATCCTCCATTTGTGTTTGGGTTCACCTACCCTTTGATTCAATGAAATCCCATTGAAAATCAAGGTAGCAGAATTGGACAATAACAGAGAATGGTTTTTTGACTCTGATATGACAAGCTTGGAGTCTAATGAAGAATATGCAACCGCAAAAAACATAATTATGATCTCAAACCCTAAACACTTAAAGATAAATTAGTAGGGCAAGTTGTTCTTAGGGTTCATGTTGGTCTTAGGGTTGCATGAAATTTCTCACAAGAATTACTAAATCCATACCACATGTTCATGGATTTGCCAAGGTTGATTCAATCCAAAGTGGATGTGGATGTTGCCACTTGGAGGATATGCCTAGGTGACAATTGAATTGCTTCCCAAATACAAATATAATGTCAGCAATGCTCAAGTATTTGTGACATTCTATATATCATCTCAACAATGAGGTGATGAGCACTCCACATGTTGAATTTCAGGGTCTTTCTATGTCCAACTTTGTAATACCCCAATTTTGACCCTTAGGAAATATTGACTCTAATGTAAATATTGTAAACAAACGATGTATGTTTCCCTAGCGTGGAGGTCAAGGCCAAGGCCCCGCTAGTTTATGCTCGGATTTTATTTAAATTAGACACGCTCGATATTTTGTTACCCACGTGCTATTAAGCCATGGGATATTGTAAATTGATGTAAATATTTAATGTTGAAATAAAATACCAAAAACTGGCTATGGAGGAAACGAATGAGAAGGGGCCACGTGTATCCACTAGGGAGTGGTGAGGGGGCTATGGGATTAAACCCTAGGCTGCCATTTGTCATTATGAGAACCCATTGACTTCCCTAGGTGACATTAATGCCTGTTGTAAGAAGGTGGTTGAGATTTCAGCCCATGGCTTCAATGGAGCATGGGCAGCCCTGAAATTCGTATGGGTGGGCATGGGCTCTGATTACTTGGGCAAGAAGTCACTCAACCTCATGGGAGGTTGCTTCATTCTCATCCCATTCCATTGTGAAACTACCTAGCATCATTCCCATCCAAAAAAACGAGAGCCAACAGTGAGGAAAACCAGAGAATCGCGACCTTGAGAGAAACCAGATTTTAAAAGACCAAAAACGTCCGGATTTGGCAGGGGATAGGGAAATCCAATGGGGGATCCATTAGCATGAACCTTGGGGTGAATTTGGGAGCATTAGCTACCCCGAAATCAATGGGAAAACCCAGTTTTTGTAGCTCAGAAAACGAGTGACGGATTTGAGTATTTGGTGAGCAGAATGGTGAGAAATCAAGTTGGGATTGACTATGCAGAGGTTGGGTGTGCTTGATAAACCCAGTGAAGGCTAGGATCTCAAGGATCAGCAGCTGGACCTTTCTATGCCCATCCTGAAGAGCACTGGAGGGAAGAGTTGCCTGAGGGACTGTGTAACAGAGAAGGGGATCTTCCTTGTGTTGGATGTGGTAGGTAATGTGGGTGCCTAACTGTTGAGCTCACTTGAGATTCCTGTAGCTCTGTGGTTGAGCTCACTGGCTTAGCATTACCCTCCTCTATCTTCTTGGATGCTTGACCGAAACCATGGCTGTGAGGGAACCCAGCTAATTACTCCTTAGTGGATACACAGCCCAGCTCGGGGGTGATCTCCCAGCTGAAGGAATATAGGCTAGATAGAGATCTACGGTGGGAGGAACGTTGCCTTCACGTAGCCAGTCGTTGGACAGACATCTACTTATCAAGATAAGTGTTCTTGTGATTTAAATTATTTGCATTCTATGTTCTGCTACACATTCAATCTGAAGGATTAATTATTCCTGTTAATGAAATGAAATGCATCATGTTTTATGCAATATGATACTTAATGACTGATTACATGTATGACTGATATGGGTATGCTGAACACGTGAAGAAATTGTGTGCATATGTGAAGTTTAATTCCGCTGTGTAGTTATTGAGTTTAAGTCTGCACCCATAAGTTTTTAAATTGCATGGGTTATGAGTCAAAGTATTGGGGCTAAGTCTTTACGAAAGCCCTGTGTGTTGCTAACGTTTCCCTTCCCACATTCGATGATGGAAGGGGACGTTACAAACTTACATGCTGCCATTTGACAATTAATATATTAACTCATTCATCTCTCCAATTGTTCATGTGCACAACAATGAATTATAACCATGCTATTATAACTTGGTTTTATCATCACTATCGTTTGTTAGTTAACCAAAAAAAAATTGCGCATCTTACTAGTCAACTCTCATGTCCATGTGGAATGTTTTAATCTTTTATGGAAACTCCTAATTTTTCCAAAATATTTTATATACATGATGTTTCATTGCATTGGTAGGTCCAAACCAAAACACAAACTAAAAAATACTAATTTGGTTTCCATAATAATACAAAATAGGGTAGACCACCCAACAATGGTGCATCTTGGCTCTACTGGAAATAGTACAATAAGGTGTCCATGCGTAATTTGAAGGTCCTCTTTCTATCTAAGTTGGTAGTGGTGTTGTGTGTACTAATGCTTTAAACAATACTCAATATAAAATAATGTAAGTACATATATGTATTCTTCCTTGAGTTTCATTGTGGATGAAAAATGAATGAAGAGTTAGTTAGTTATAATGTATAATGTGGAGAACAACTATGTCAACACAGTAATGGGATGAATCAGAAAATAACCACATCAACAAATAGATATGCGACATGGTTCCAAATCAACAACAATTTAAAGAAATTAGAAAAGGGAATGAGGGTTTAACGTCAAATCGGCATGGTTCGAGTTCGACAATGGATTCTAATGAACCATAAACATCATGGATCACAATGGAAAAATGAGAAACCTATTAAACTAAGTAGGTCTCAGGTACAACCATAACAATATTATGTTCAAGTATGTTTTGGCTAGTGATCAAATTTGAAGGGATACTCATATTTTCATGTTCAATGATATATTTTCATTCTATATTCCCATAATGAAAAATTGCAAACGCAATTGTACTTGTATTTAAGTGGACAAAAGTAAACTAGGTACACATGTTTATAAACAATATTCTAAATAAAATATCCTCCTTCCAATTTTTTACAATGTTAAAAGTTAACAAACGGTCAAATAGATAAATTGTAATTTCATGAGAAAGTAATAATAAGCATGCTTGGTAATTTCAAATGTAACCTTAAGATGGGTTAATTGTGTACATTAAAGAAATGTCATAAACATTGAATTGTTTTCTTCAAAGGGAATTTGTTTTTTTTTCTTCAAGGAAATTCGTAAGTGTTAGAAATGGTCCTATAAAGCTTTATACATAATGCCAGAATCAAACATTTTTGTGGACACCTATATAAGGGAGAATTTATTTTATGTATCCATATAATGCACGAGCATTACATCTTTTTTTTTTTTCAAGGTGAAAAAACATCTTTATTAAAAGAGAAAAGATGCATCATACACAGACAGTCAACAATCGGACAAACGGAATTCCCCACTACAGGGTAACAAAAATAAACCAAAATTGGAGCATCCTATACCACTACGCTATATTTAAATAAACAATTTAGATAGAGTCTAAATAAACACCTGCACAGATTCTTAGCACACGGAACCAGATTGAATGTCCTCAGATCTTTGATGCCCCATCCGCCCAATAGCTTGGGTCTGGAGAGAAGTTTCCAGTTGGCCAAATGGATTTTGTGTGATCCATACCGACCTCCCCACAAAAATCCAAATATTACCTATCACAACCTATTCACAATACTTATAGGGACCACAAAGAGGCTGAATTAATAAATAGGGATTGATTGCAGAACAGACTGAACGAGAATAATTCGGCAATCCGCATTGGCAGAACACTCAGTAGCTTCTAAACACCATATTTCCCTTGAAAATGCCAAAGTTATCGTCAATATAGAGCATTACACAATGAGACGGATCAGAGAGGCTATAGAAATCGAAAAACACCCAAATAATCTTAACCGTGATGATGACTGGAAATTAAGCAAATCTTGGGCTCCTATTATTAACTGGATTAAAGATGCTGAAAATTAAAATATGCTTTACCTTAATGGGCCGACATGAGAATTACCTTTTAATTTTAGGGTTACAAGCATTATTAATAAACAATGGTGGCAAAGATTGTGTGAGAAACGTGAGTATCTCCTCATGAAAATGGGCTGCGCTACTTAGCCCGAAAGGTCGAAGACTTTTATTTTTCTACACAGGGCTCCACCAACCAATATATATAGTATTAAGTTTTTTTATTTTTATTTTGGTGGATTAATTTAAATGATTAAGCATTATAAATTGTATACACGAAAATCATGGAAACAAATCTTTACATGAGTAATATTAAATAGGATTATATAAATTTTGACGAAGAAAAAATATATTTAAATGAATAATTACAAAAGTCAAATTATCAAAATAATGTGGAAATTCAAAAGAAGATTTACATATAGGTTGAAGTTCAAAAGAAAAGATATATATTTAAATAACTAATTTAGATAGAGTCTCTAAATACAAAAATAATGATCTATATTTTTCTTTACTTACCCAATATATTTAGTTTTAGTTTTTCTTTTTATTGAAAATCTTTAATTAAGAATGACATAAGGGAATCATGTGGTGGCATGCATTATTAGAGTAAACTCCATGGATCTTTAATTTAATTGAGAGTCAAACCTTGATTATTCCAGAAAGCAGCTCGATTGGTGGAGGATTAATCAATTTTCACACATAAAATAATACTTCATTATTTTTTATAATTAGCATAATCATTGCAATCAACAAGTTATTTGTTACTTTTTTTTATGTGTAGTTGCAATCATCAGTTGTTTATGTTTCAACTACTTGTTATTATTCGTCTTCTTCTAGTTAAACAAGTTATTCGCGAACTCTTCATTATTCATTCTAAGCTAAAAGTTATCCATGCAACAACTACTAGTTATTTTTGATATTCTTTTCTTTAAAAATTGTTTATTTTAAATTTGGAAAGACACCATAAATCAATCTAAATATTATCTCATCTTCCCAATCTAGGAAAAGCATACTTGCTCATCCACCCCAAATTCTAGAATATGTATAACTATTTTTATTAATATAAAAAATATGATATATTACAACTATATATTATTGTAGTTTACATTTTTTAATCAATATAAAACAACTTTTTTTATAAATATTTATATATTAAACACAACATATCTATATAATAATTATGAATTAAATATGTAAAATTTTAAAGATTCTCAATGAATCAAAAATCAATTTTAATATATATTAATTATTAATTATTTGTAAAATAAAATAAGATATATATAAAATGCTGGAAAAGTTTTTATACTTCTTTAAGGTAGCTCCTAGGAAAATTTGTTGGCAAATTTTAACTACTAAAACTAAATATAATAATAGGATTTCTTTCCCCGCAGGGATGTAGCTCGATTGACAATTCACTTGAAAATGAGATGATATGTTGTAATAAGAGGTCACGAGTTCAAATCAGCCCGCCTTACTCGTGCCCCATGCTTGTGGGATGTGTGAGTGCACCTAAGGGTATAGTGGTAACAGATAAGATTTGACCCCTGGACCTCGTGTCACACGAGTACCAACCCCATCCCAGTTGTTGATTCCCCTAGTACAAAAAAAAGGATTTCTTTGGAAGATACGAGCTAAAGGTTTCTTTTGAGTTGAGAGTTTCTATGATAAGGTTGTACAAGACTATCATTGCAAAATTTAAGAGCATTGAGGGGTGGTCGAAAGATATTAATTGCAATATTGGAGTTAAGCAAGGTTTCCCCCGCTCCCCTACGCTTTTCGACATATACATCGATAAGATGGAAAGTTGTTTAGAAGAAGCAGGTTGCACTCACACAACCTTAGTTGGAATAGTCATCATCCTGCTTCTCTATACTGGTGATATCGTTCTTATGGAAATGTGCCATTTTGATCTTGATAAGGAATTAACAATTCTCAAGGATTCCTACTCTAATATGGGTATGATGGTTAACACCAACAAAACAAAATTCAAGATTATCAAGACCAAGAAGGTCACTCACGCTAATTTTGTATATGGAAATAGTAACTTAGAGGAAGTATCTTCCTACAAATATCTTGGAATTGATATTCATCGCAAGTCAAATGGAACTATAGCATTGAGAAAATGATTAATGGAGTGTGGAAATCTTATTTTGGTCTTGAAAACAATTGTAAATCAACAAACCTTGTGATATGGGATAAAAATAAGTTAGTTCTTTTTTAAACTCTCGTCACTCCCATTATCTTGTATGGTTGTGAAGTTTGGGGGTGCAACATCTATAGAGAATCCTTGTGAATGATTGAACAAATCCAGAAGCGTTTCATAACGTATAACCTCAAAATTAAAGGCAATACACCCTACCCTATTCTCCTTCTAGAAGTGGGTATTCCTCCCATCAAGAGCATCGCCAAGACCAGGTACAAGTTTAGGATAAATAATATAGGATACCAGAGACTTCCTAAAATTGCTTTAAAATCTAGTCAAGACCAACTTTGACTCAAGAGAGGCTGGCATAAAGATGCCATGGCTTGGTTAAACCATCGGGGAATTGACAAAAATGTCACTTTGCAAGATATCAATAACATTAAAATTTTTATCACATCTAAGTTTAAAGAGAAAATCTGGGGTGAGATAAAATTAGAGGAAAAAAGAAAATTAAAATACTATAAGGAGGTCATTAACCAGAATTTGGAAGACCAAAATTATCTCTCTGTATTAACTAATTCGAAGAAGAAAATTAATATAGCCAAGATAAGAACAAACTCTCACGAGCTTCATAAAAGGGTGCCGAACAATTCCTAAAACACCGTGGATGTATAGGACTTGCCATCTATGTGAGACTACGAGTGTTGATGATGAAAGTCACTTTCTCTAAAATGCCCTACGTACACCCACATTAGATTACAATTTCTTAATCTTTGCTACAATACAAGCCTCCCTAACCTTTTAACTTGTAAACACTATGGCAACCTTTGAACGCTATCCTCATAAGGTCCAATAAACCATGTTAATCTCAATGGACATTAACTACCATCATCATCATCATATATATTTATAAATTAAATTAAACTATAAAATTATTATTAAAAAAAATCAATCAATTTTATTAAGTTCTTTTTTTAATTACATTTTAATTTTAGAATTACATCAATATTTTATTTAAATTTTAAAATCATAAAACAAATTAAAAATTTCTCAACAAACCTCAACACTTCATCACCAAAAATGTCAAATATGATTAAAAAAACAAGCACCACATACTCAAAAAGTTATAAAAAGTCAACCATTTATTTAGCATACACAATGATTTATTAAAATTAAACAAAACTGTAATACATGCAAACCAAAACTCCCTTATTATTCCTACCGAGCGACAGTGTATCATTGTGATCGATATGGGTTGACTAACTATTAGTTAAGTGGACTCCTGTATTAGTTGCTCATTTTATTTTGCATTTTAAACAAAATTTTTACCTGCATGATTTTATGTAGTTCTATTATCCTAAGTTTGGAAAATTTCAACTTCCATGTTATTGGCTAATATGTTGAGGGTGTTATTGCCGAACTGTTGGCGGAATGGTGGATGTGCGAGCCCAGCATTCAATTGAGCATTGATTATCGCTATCCCTGCCCAACCTTGAATTGCGCATTGAACATCGTTATCCATGCACCTTGTTATCCCTGCACTGCTTTGCTGGCTCATGCACCGCTTAAGCTCCTGCATCGCTCTCACCGAATACTGATTTGGTTGTACTGTCAATAATTGCCATTGAGTGCCATCGCCTACAACACCTCCATGGCCCATCTCACCGCCTCGACCTCCTCTGCTTTACTCCACCGCCAACCGCCTTTGCTTTACTAGACACATTTGCCTTGTAAATATCTACGCAGACTTAAATTGAAGTTTATATTTAACACAAAAAATTTCACAAAAGCATCTTCACCACGAGGTTGGCCTAGATGAGGTTGTGCACTTACCTTTGCAACTGGATCATCTGTTAAGGCTTCTGGATAAACTATTGTTAATGTACTGACAACAAGGTATACTTTTGTTGCTAGATCTTCTGACTCTGCTAGGTATGCTTATAGATTTGCTTGGATGTCTGTTTTGGTATTTTGCTTGATTTCTTGCAGTGAAACCAGAAATAGTTTACATGGAAAAAACAGCTCTTCGGTGGGAAAAGGTAGCCACAACATATGGACCAACTACGGATTCTCTCAGCTTTATGCTTGCACTTAACAATCTTGCATGATACATGATACAAATATTTCATGTAGTTTTCACATTATTTTGAATTTCGCCACTGTAACCATACCAATTATACTACATTGTATGGTCATTTATTCTGTAGCAAGTCTGTTTATATTTTTAAAATTGTTGAGTTTCTTACATGTTTTACCTGGTTCTAATTCATCACTTGAATATAGACTGCGTTGCCCGAGATGCACTGGGTCACTGGAAACAACGTATAATAATCCACTGGTGCAATATTCGTGATGGAATACCTATTTCTTCCCACGCGAACAGTCGCCGCTAACTTCATCCTCAGCATGTGCTTTCCCTAAGTAAAAACCATTGCAAATGTTTGTCTATGGCCAAAATGAGCAGGGGCATTTGTGATATTCGGGTATCTTGCAATGAAAATGTTGTTAGAATATAATTTAAATAATAACAAAGACTTAGTGCCACTGCAATGGGAGAACAAGTGCACATTTACATCTGACAAGTTTTATGTTGTGCATTCATCCCATTTCTGGTAATGCTTGAACGTACTCAAAACAAAATTTTCATGATGGGCAACCTATGGAGTTCTAGGGAGACAACAAATAGAAATTTTGACAACTAGACAAAATTCGATGTAATTTCATAGAAACTAAATTTGATTTTATGGATATGTTCTAGCAACTACATAGCAAAATTCTATCAAATTCAAACTCGTAATTCTAAATTCCTTTGAACAAGTATCCTAGTCGATATTCCTTAATCATATTATTCTCTAACCAGATTATTCTCGCCTCTTTATGAATTCACCGATATAGTCAAACAAAGTATGTTCAAAGTGAATTTGATGCTACATTGTCATTTTAGAATAATAGTTTGTACATGATGTTGTTAAATATGATACCCTTCTTAAAGACAATGAATCCCAACAGGTGGCTGGCAGGAATGAAAAAACACACTTTAGATGGTTGAAGCAATGAATTAATAAGTTATAAATACCGCATCTTTTCTTAGTTCCATATATCGCTCAAGGCTGGGCCATTCAAGGCACAGGCCTGGCGCAATTTATGACCACACTCGCAGACAGGAGCGGACCTCTACTTCATGATGACAACCAGTTGTACCTCAAGATGAAAGATACCAGCTAGAGGATTTATCATGCATACCAGTTACAGGGAGATGCTACCTCCTATACCATTAGCATAAAAAATGAGGGAATCACATAATTCACAAACATATTGCACTTTTTACAACCAACATAGTTGAATTGCGGTAAATAATCAATTGCTGCTTTTCGTATACAATGTTCCAATTTCCCTATGTGATGTTCCAATATGTGCTTCCCCCAATGCGATTATGTTTTGATTCGATCCACCAGTCTGCAGCAATTTCCTTTTCGCAGACGATACCGCCATATCCAATGGCTACGTTGAATATTGCAAAGATTGCATGAGATGCATTTGGAAAGCACCACACTGCCACGTTCCCGCTTTTACATTTTGGTTAGTCATTTCTCTAGGAGAGAATGAAAACTGAAACTATAATGCTCTACAACTGTTTTCACTTTAGCTAATATATTATCTACTTAATTAATTAATTAATTTAATGATGTGTTGACAGACAACCCACTTTGGCAGGGACTGTCAAAGTCACCGTGATGGGGTACGTCGATGCCAACAAGGTGCTGAAAAGAGTGAGGCAAATGGGGAAAAAAAAGAAATGTGGCCTTCCAAGCCTTACCATCTAGTTTACCATTCATACACCGCTCAGGTATACAACAAGAAGGCTCCTACTAGTCATGTTCGAAACGTGGATCTGAGTTATCTGCATGATAATAACAACCCCCATGTAGAACAATACACTTCACTCTTTAGGGACTGCAATCCAAATTCTTTCACTGTAATGTAGCACTGTAAGTTGCTCTGTATATTTGTAATTTGTATTTAACACAACTGACCGACTGTAAGTTTTAGTTGGCAACGTTGTTAGTTGGGGCAACCATTCTTAAAAATCTGTGCAAACCTGATCCAAATTCAAATTTATCCAATGTTTATATCAGCATATTATCCAATGTTTCTGTGAGCTTGAGTAAACTAGATTGCCAGAGCATACATATTCCCACACCAAGGTGGCATGGTTATCTAATTAGATGGCTGTTGAATTAGCGGATGATTAATGGTAGATATAAATATATAGTAACACACTCAACAAATCAATGCTTCCACTTACCAATCCAACTTTGGCAGGTATATGCTGCCATGTAGCCTTGTTTTCTTTAAGCCATTTTTAAAGTCTTTTATCAATAACACAAGGTATAACAAGAATGGCAAGGCAACTTAGTCCTTGCCTAAAGTTGTCAAGGAAACAAATGCTCTATGCATTGAAGTTGATGCAACGATGCATTGAAGCTTAACAATTTCTTTATGCATTGAAGCTGGTGCAACTAAGCTTGTAAAAGGATGGCATAAAGTTGGTGCAACTATGCAACTATGCATTGAAACTCGTACAACAATGGCATAAAGCTGGAAGTTAGTACAATGCAGTATAATGCATTGAAGCTTGTACAACGATGCATTTAAGCTCTTAATCCAATGTTTACCTAAATTAATTTGCAACTATGCGTCTAAGCTCTTTTAGTCTTAGTTGAAAACACAAATATTTTATATAAATATATAAATTTCTCAAATTATCTACCATCACTCTATAGTTTTCTTAATATTTTATAATGTTAAATATAATATTTTATATAAATATCCCTGGATGCGGGTGACATGACGATAGCTAGATCCATGGCAGGGAGCACCATCTGCCCACTTGGTAGCGTGGATCCTCCACCTTGCAATAGGCCCCAGGCTGCGCTACCCCCAAGACCCCACATTTAATGTTGGAAACGACCCTATTCCACCTGGCCTCTTTCCTCGTGCTCGTTTATATAACCCACATGGCCTAGCGGTTGGAATTTAAGTCGGCTCTGGTTTCTATGTCCCTCCCTCCCACCTAGTTCATCAAAGTCATTAAGCTCTCCTGTGCGAAGCCTGCTCCCTCCAGCTGCGCGATCATATATATGAGGCTCCCCACTCACGCCCCTGCGGTCATTACTTGCCTCTGCTACTCTTTGTCTATCTCCACTACTGATGGATTTACTCCTGCTCTGTTTTCCTATTACTTTGCCGATACCGCCATGACTCGAACACGCGACACATCCAAGCAGGGTTCTGGTCATGGTGCAGGAAGATCAGCATTCTCTGCCGAGAAAGAAAAAACTGCAAACAATGGTTACAAGGACAATGTCTCTGTCCCTGTTCGTCGACTGGTAGACGATTGGGAGTCGCCCAGTGTGGCAGAAATTCTGGCTTTTGGCAGCCAAGGCACCCAAGTTAATTATTATTGGCTCATGAAAAACATGCTTGGCACTCTGGTGGAAGAGATGCTCACCAATTAGAATTTGGCCAAGGTTACTATCATGGACAACATGGCCAATATGACTCATTTGGATGGGGTGCTAGGTGCTCTAGAGGCCAACTTGACTGGCCGCAGGTACTCTCTGTTTCCTCACCCGGCTCCCCCACCAAATTATGGTCATGCTGGTCATGTTGATGGTTTTGTTGTGGATTTAACCATTCATGCTGAAGGCGTTGCTACCACAGAAGAAGCCCATGCTATTGGTGGTTCCTTGCACGACTCCATGGGTGTTGCGGTTTCGGATGGCACGGTCCCTGTTCGCGGCCCCAATTCTAGCCCAAGCTCTCCAGCGACAGTGGTGGTTTAGGGAGCTCCTCCCCTGGGGATACCCTTTCCCATTCCCTCGACCATTGATGTTTTGCATTACAAGCGAGTCCGGAAGGTCGAGGATGAAGCTGTTCCTCCACGCAAAGACGAGCCCCTGCCCATCAAGCTCCTGACTTAGAAGTGGGATGACGATTTCTTTGACGCCTGCCCAATCTCTGACGAAAATCATGGCTCCTAAAATGCAGAAGCCAGTACCTAATGAGGCTTTGTGTGAGCACAACTCTTTTGGTTTTGGCAGTTAGCTTTTATGTTTCCTTTGTTTCTATTACCGGTCCATCATCAGATGCTAGTCTATATCTCTAGTCTAGTTCTGTTACTATTTTTACTGATCGGCTGTCATAAGGTCTATGCTACTCAGCCCACTGTAGGGCAAGTCCACATAGACTCTGTTTTGTACTCCAGGTTCCATGAAAAGCTTCAAAAAGCTGACTTTAGTGACTCTCATGAGATTATAACATTTTTTGTACTCTAATATAATTTTACTATGCTACTTACAAAAAAATTATTTTATATAAATATATAAATTTATATCACTATATAGTTTTAAAGAAAGTTATAGTAAACATTATTACATGGATTCGTATAAGAATATACGTTAGTCATTTATTCAATAAATTTTGTAAATAAGCTTAGCTCTTAATAATTTTTTGAATAAGCATCAATAAAAACTATAATAAATATTTATGAATATGAAACAAAATACTCTTCATAAATTAGTATATGGTTTGAAATAGCGGCTGAGTTTGAAATTGCGGCCCCTCAAATAATTTGTCAATCATCTAAAGCAGGTTGCTTGGTTATCCAATTTATTTGAATATACTCTACATACCCGTTCTCTCGACGAAAGTGAACTCTTGGACTGTTCAATTACACAGCATTTGAAGCATAGGCAAAATTACAATTTAAATTACAAAATGAATGTCATTGTAGATTTTTTTATCTCAATACCACTAACAAATCAAATTCATCTGGAAGAAGCCCTAAATCCATGTATAATTAGAGGAAACCTAGATAAATTTGTATTCGCAGCTTACGGAACTTGAATCTTTACTAATATCAAATAGGTCACGATGGCTTCTTTGATTCAAAACTTAAGTTCAATTGGAATTAGAACCTTTCATTTCTACTGTGTTAATTGGAATTTGTATTAATTTTTGTATATGAAAAAAATATTATATATATATATATATACTTTTTAAAATGGCGTGTTTTTTTCTTATTGCTATGATATAGAGTTTGAGCGTTATTAAATTATTGTTGCATTATTAATGCATATTGTTAAAAAATATAAAGAGAGTTATTATGATTAATATTTTTATAAAATATCACTTTTATGTATCATATTTTTTCATTTGTTTATTTAATGTTGTCTTGGATTAAATAAACAAATGAAAGAATATGGAGAGGAATTAAGATTGTGATTTTTATGGTTTTTTTAGGTTGATCAGCCTCTTGGACATTATTAAAATCTTTCATTCATTAAGGTTGTGACTGAAAGTAAGAATAAACAATGGAATTTGAAATTGAAACCCATTACAAACCCAATTTGGTTTCAAAGAGGACTAGGCTTGGATTGGATTGACAAACAAAGTTCACTGGAAATGTTGATTTTGTTGTTTAATTGACTATAAATGTTTAATTCAAATTCAATGGATGAAGGGAGATGAGAAAGATTGTTAGAATAAACAAAGAGCTTCTGCAAGTTAGAAATTTTGATGCCTAGTGTTTCAGGCAGCCATTGTAGCTTGTTGAACTCGGCAACCAGCTCTTCCAGCGAATCGGTTATTAGCCTTAGAATCATAGAATATTCCCTCAGATTGCAGACAACTAAATGTTCTTGGAAAATATTACGATTTGGTTTCGAATTTTACCTGCAATTTTGAATGCTTTATGGTAAGTTGGCAAAGAAGTTTTTAGAAATATTCAGGATTCTAAGCCTCTGCAATCGTCCCATGGATTCAAAGAAACAACCACCAAAAAAGAAGGAAAAACAGTAGCAGCAAGAAGAAAGAAGAAACCATAGAAAAATGAAGTACGTACTTAACCATCAACCAACCTTCCTCAACTAAGCTGCCATATTGTGTGCAAACCATCAATCGATGCGTAGGCGAACTCCTCCTCTTCCATTTAGTTGGGCAATTGAATAATTTCTGAATAGTCAAACTTCTAATAACAATATGCTTAGTCCGTATGGGCGCAGTATAAGCGCAAACTAAAATGTTTTCGATGGGCAGGAATTCGACAGAGACTTGTCCGAATTTGATAAAGCAATTTTTTTGTCTAAATAATAATTTGGAGTGTTCAAATTACAATTTCAAATTTGGAGTGTTCAAATTGCAATTTAGTTAATTTGAATAGTTTTAAAATTTTACATATAGTTTAGAACAGATAATTATAAATACTAAGATTACAAAATTATAAAAATAACAATTTACAAAAACAATTTTAACCAATTTTAACAGATAATTCTAAAGAACTATGAGCAGCCCAACTTGGAAGATGATGCCACTATTGTTGAAGAAGAACCATGAGAACCACAACTCTCTCACAGCTCGAAGAATGGGCTATGGAGAACCATGAGGCGGTGGCAGTCCACAATAAGGCCGTGGATGCTAAGCCGCAAAAAAAACGAAGGGATACCGCTTTCAGTTGACAGATTTTGACACTGAAATAAATGTCACTTAGTCCTAGAGAAGTGATTCCATTAATGGTGTCATTAATGACTATTTCACTGTATAAGTTAAAATGAAAAACAACAAATCTTTGCTATGCTAAAATTTTGCATAGTTTTAATATATAAAGTATGAGCGGGATGATAATGGTTGAAAGTTTCATCCAAGGACATGTTAAATAAGAGCCACGAGGTGGCGATGTCCCCGACAGTGAAGTTGGAAACAATGCCATATAAACTAGTACAGTCAATTGTTTTTTAAATCAACTTTTTTTAAAATTTCAATTTACATTTGTCTATATTTTTGATAAGGCTATGTATGTAAATCATCTTACGCCATCACAAATTACATCTTGAGCAAAATAATTAATAAAACTACCTCTCAAATCCTATTAACATTGAGCATTTGCTAATGTATGAAAAGAAGACCATGGCAGCCAGCTTTCTCGACAACAAATAGCTGCAATGCAAGAAACATTTCAAAGGTGAAGAGAACGGCCAGCAAATCTGTTGTTGATTTTTTTTTTTGCATAGCACAGTAAACATTATGAAGAATAGTAATTGACTGGAAGAGTATAGACATTTTTTTTGGATATTAAACATTGTTTTCTATTATAATCGTTACAACATGAAAAAGAAACAAGGGAGTGTAACAAGTTTTTCTAAATATATCGTTGCAACAGTCAAATTCTTGAAAACTATACCATTTAAAAGAGCAAAATTCTAAAAGCAGAAAACTGCTATGTATGCCTTGAGAAGTATCCAAACGTAGTTTTTTTTCCTGAATATGTATTTATATTTTTGCATCAAAATCATGACAACAATGTTTGGCAATGTATAGGATGCATGGAGAACTGCTGTATACACCAGCACAAAGCTGTAGCAGTTGACCCTTCTGACTATAAGGTCAAATAAGTAGCAATTGTTAAACAAAATTTGGTGCTGTGCATCGAGGGGTGCTTTTTTTAAAATCCAAGGGATAAAAAACTAGCCGAAGAACTAGAAGCATGTGCATATATACATGTTCACTAGGTAAGACCATGACTATATCAAAAAACAATTTTTTTGTAAAGTTTTTTTTCTTTTCTTTGTATGGAAGCCCGTGTCAATATGCATAAGTATTTTTCAGATCTTCAGCTCTGCTTTGCAAAATTTCAGCTGAAGCCATCATGGTCAATGTACTTGCAAGGGTGCTACAGTTTTCTTCCTGCACATTTGGAAAAAGGAAAATATCATGATAAAAAGCAAGGGACAATTGTAACAAAAACATGTCACAGAAAAGTTAAAGCTGAAGCGTAATTGCAATGACTATAAAACCTAATAATTAGCAGACAAGAAAAGTAGCCACACAAGTATATTGCAGGAGTTGGTTGTGTTGATCGATGCAGGTGATGAATGTTTGCAGCTATTGAGTTTGTTCTTCATTTCCAATCAATTCAGGATATACGTTTCAAACAGGTGGCAAATATGCTGTACTGCGGCAGGTGCAAGGGCATAATACATGAAATTTGTGATTTTGGAAATTTGATTGGAGCATTTGCAAGTGCATAGAAAATAATAAATCAGGAATGAAAACAAAGTTCAATGTTTCAAGAAACAACATATCAAAAAACATATTAAAAATGCAGTTGACATAAACAATTTACATGTGTTTTTTTAAGGGTAACACATTGACAGGCTTAGATTAGTTTCTGGATCCTCATTCGATGTTTTTATTTGGTACAGCAACAATTTTTTTTTTGGGTATGGGAAAAGAGAAAGAAAAAATTCAAGACAAATATATGGAGACCAGAAAGTCTGTCTACAATTTGTATGATTTTTTTACCTATAGTTATTTGAGAATAAGTTATGCAATCAAAAGCAGAAATCTAATTTCAATGCCTAGTTTTTTCTATATATAGAGGGATTTGCTAGTAAAGCTGTCTAGATCAGTTGTTTTCCTGCATTGGCATAGGATGTTGGTTTTGCAAACACATGTGTTGTGAATATGTGGCTTATAGGGATGCGCCAGGGCTAATTTAATTTGTTATGGCATTATGAAGGAATTTAGAGATGGAGCCTTGGAATTTACATTGTCGTGGTCTGCTTCCTTTCTAGGGAAACATGGGCCGGGATTTGGTCTTTCTTGTTACTGTTTTGGTTATTTAGACTTAAGCCAAATATTTGCTGAATAACTGAAATGATTGCATATATGTTTATTGTTGGTTGCCAAAGCCAGAGAACAAGTACTAAAGCATGGGCATCAACAGGTTTTTTTTTTTTTAAATTGCAAAAACACATTGCGAAAGACAGATAAGTCGCATTGTTACATTTATTTCCATAGTTGGTTGCCTAGGACATAATACAAGATAGCACCAAAAGCCAAGTATTTGCAAAAATTGTCTGCAGTTGCCTTATACAGGTAAAGAATTAGGAAAATGTTCAAAATGTCAAGATGCAAAGTGGCCATACTTAGTTGGAAATGATCAGACGACAGTCACACATGAGAGTAAGCATGTTTGCTATCTACAATTACAGTTAACATGATACAGGTGCATATTGAAATTGGAAGCAGACTTTGTAGCGATAAAAAAGATTAGGCTACAAGAGCATAACAGGAAACAGAAATATGTAGAGATATGTAGGCATGTAGCGGATATATGTTTAACATACCTTTTGTTCAAATTTTTTTAAAGTCGAGTACTCGGTTGTTCATTGCCAAAGTGAAAACTCCTTGCTGATTGAATCTACGGAGATGGTAAATAGTTGATGAAACTGATTTACAATATTGTTCATATGATACAGTTGCAACAGATGGGAAGTATTCTTTCAGCTGTATCCCTTGAAGAGTGCATTCGATAACCCCCTCATCTGTTTCCAACTTGCAGTGTAAGATATGTTCAAATGTCGTGTGAGTGTCATGGTTGCAAAACCAACAGTAGGCTGTGCTTTGAATCATAGGCAGTTTGCATTCTGAACATGTGCATTGGAAAGGCGGTGCAAAAGCATTTTCAATTTTGAGCTTTCCAAACATCTGTTATAGGTTTAAACATCAAAAAATAGGAAAAAAGTGACATTTAGCAGGGGTAAATAGAAGGTGCAAAGATAAATTGAAACTGCAGTATTGAGTGCAAGTGTGTGAATTGTGTTTCTGAAATTGTTATTTGAGATGCCATAGACGTGGCATTAATCTATTCCTCTAGTTGTAATCGTTGCTAGGGATTAGTAGTAATATGAAACATGCATTGGGAAAGAACTTCTGGACATGTTGCAAGGACACGTTCTTTTTTTTTATCGATTTGAACAAGGAAATCTATTGACTAGATCAATATATGCAATAATCAAATTTGGTTGGATGCAAGAGTTAATAGCAATTGAAAGTTGTCTATGCTGAAAGAGAAGTAAATAGGAAAATACAATATTGGTTAAGGTTGTGGAGAAAAGCAGAACCATGTTTAGGAATGAAATAAATTGAAATGTGAAAAAATTGAAGCTCGTTATCAGTATTATAAGCGAATTGCAAAAATACTTTAACTATGTTTCTATAATTGGATTTTTTATGCCTAGAATTTTGTAAATGCAGAATGAATGTAGAAAACCAAATACTTTTTTCATAATACTAGTTCAAATTGAATAGGAAAAGCCATTTTTCGATAGCCTACCTGTGTTTTTGCTTTAATTACTGGCTGCAAACTCTGAATTGCAAATTCATCGTTCAAAGGATCAATAAATGTTGCCTGGGAAGTCCTCATCAGGTGGCTTCCTTTTGGACCTGGTCTGATCATGTTTTTGATTAAATAAAGAGGAGGTTCGTCCTATGCAAGTTGTTGTTGAACGCGCAGAAAGAAATTTTTATAGTTTTCATTGACTTGAAACTGCAAAGGTGGGAAAATGCAACAATAATATAGTAGAAAACATGTTCGATGAACAGAAGCAAATGCTGGAAAAGGGAATGCTAGTGTGTTTAAGGTGCAAAAAACAGAAGGAAAGGATTTGTTTTCTTTTGTTTTGGCAGAAAGTTCACTAGAAGTAAACAATGTCTTTATGTATGCAATCATTTTTTATAAGTAGGGAATGAGCAGTGTATAGTGGCATAATCATTTGCAGTTTCACCATCTTTGATGTAGAAATCCAACTGCTTGTTGATGTATTGATAGCTGACCACCATTATTGCAATAGTACCAACAACATATGTTTCGTCTGACGATACCAGCTCGGAAATTGTCGTGCCAGGAGGAAGACAACGCAATTTACAAACCTGTTCTATTGTTTCAATACAGGTGGAAGGAAATATTGCTATTGAATTTATAGCATCTCCGCGATCATACTGCCCTTTTTTCTTTAATTCAAATCCAGTTATTCATATGCTCTTCCCAGGCAAGAGAAAGTTACCAAATCGGTTTATGAGATTATCATTCATTGTAGCCGTAATTGTCATCAAACCATCTTTGTCAACAAGGTTTGTGTGCAAAATCTTTGTCTTGATAGGTGAATTCTGGCTTCGATTTTGTGCAGGACCGTAAACAGCCAAAATATCACCTTAAAAAACATGTCTATGTGACATAGTGCACAATTGTATGACAAACAATGCTTCTACTGAAGCTTGTTTCAATCTGCAAAGACAATGAAATTAAATTGTCAAAAAAGGAAAGCAATAGTCTGTAGAAACTTTTGGATTTTGAATTGCATAATGGAAATGCTAGGTTCGAGATCCTTATGCGACAGAAATTAAATTTGAAGTAAATGCATCACAATGCTAGTGAGACAAATTGTCATAGCAGCCATGGAATAAAGAGACAGTACACAGGGGGGACCTGCAATGAAAAATTTAATGCAAAAGAAAAGAGCATTACCTTTTTGGACTACTTGTTGTTGCATCTATAAGAGGCAAGGAGGGAGTTGTGATTGAAATAGTATCTGTACCATAATTTGAAGGAGGGGGACTTCTCTCACCAGATGGACTGTTTGGTGTTCGTATCATTGCCATGCCGGTTTGCTTTGGAGAAATATGCTTTCTGTCTTTGGCTTTGTTTGAAGCAATATAGCTGCTTCTTGATGAATTTGCACAGATGTATGCATGTGGAAGATGCAGAGACAAGCACCAATTTTTTTTGGTTTATATTGGACAAAAAAAAAAATAGTTTTCACAAGCCACAGGCACAAAGTAGACCAAAGAATCTGTATCTGATGAAACACCGAAAGATATTTTGCATTACTTGCTAGAAAAAGACAAAGAAGGAAAAAATTCAAATGAAAATGATAAGAAATGTAGATGAAAAGCATTGGAAATTGACAGAACACATAATCTTGTCCAGAGACATTTGACAAGAAAGAATAATATTTGTTAGAGCGAAAAATGTTTGCATTAGCAGCTGTTGGATTATAATTCATTGTTGCTAGAATGAAGTATAGTGTTGACATGGACGTTGAAATTTGATGTTTGATGACATTTTTAAAAAGCATCTACCATAGGCAACACATTAGTACAAAGTTAACAAAACATTGAAGTCGACATTCCACATATACACAGGAACCAGAATTCATTATTAGTACAAACCTATGCACACGCCATTCAACAGATTTGGATATGTAGAAACACGAGAATAAAGTCGAAGAGCACCTGTCCAACCACCGCAAGGCTCAAGGTGCAAATCCTAGACGCCACTGTGCTTCGAAGGGGAATGCCGGACGGAAACGACCTGTCCAACCATCGCCATAATATAGGCACAAAACCCACAAGGCACTCTGCTCCAGGAAAACACGTCAGCTGCAGCAAGCTGCAAATGAGAACAGGCAGCCGGAACCAGAGCAAAAAAAAAGCAATGGCCACCAATGCCTGCAGAACGAGGTATATATGCTCTCGAAACTAGCGACGAAACTTGAAAGCAGCTGCAAAGGAGGTAACCCACAATAGTAATAAAAGGAGAGTCCAACACCAAGCCGTAACACTGCACCATGCGGCAGTAAATGATGATCAGGACAACAACTAAAACCATAAAGGACCCATTAACAACAAATATTGCACCATAGCGGGTGCTGAGGCAAAAACCATCCGTAGTTTTAAAAATAGTAATTGCCACAAAACCCTGGCATAAACCATAACAACCAAATATGTGGCCGCCACGAAAACCCTGGCATGAACCATAATAGTATGCATTGAAAACCCTGGATCTCTGCAACATACAATGATGAAGGCCCATGCATTAAAAATCTAAACCCATTTAATGAACCAGCTGGAGATCTTAATGTCGACCACGCCACCCGTCTTCGAATGCAACGAGCATATTCGCCAATGCCATTACACCATCACAGCATTAAACAGGAGCCATTACACCAGATCGCTGGTAGATATCTTGGTCGTCCATATCACCCCCTGACAGGACAACAAACCGATCTGCTGATGCAAGAGCGTCGCCGTGTCCTGGGGCACACAACCATAGGACGACGTAAGCACCGAATCCACCAATGAAAACACAGAGAAACATGCAATTTAAAAAAAAAATTAAATACGAAAATAAACTATGCCTTTAGACTTTGCAAACCGGCTCCATGCCTCCCTCGCGCGGCAATTAATGCTTCCGACCGAAAACAATATGTCGGGGACATAATAAATAATATGTAATGAATTAATTAATAGATAAATTCAATAGTTATGTAAAAAAGTATATGATATATGCCTAAATACTCAAAGTCAAAGATGGATTAATGAGAAGTCAAAGCATATCCAAAACAATAGTTTCCTCCGGCACTAAAATAGCTTGTAAATGGATATCTGCCATAAAATAGTTTGTAAATGGATATATGGTTTGCTAGTATACAATAGCTTGTAAATGGATATTTACCATAAAGTTTGAAAAATCGTAAGAAATAAAAGGAATCTAGGATATGTGAATGATGTGTCATTAATTGGCACTCAAATCGTCCCGGTATTCTGGTGATGGAAACTTTTCTCGCGAGGCACAGTTCCACCCTTTCTAGTTATTTTTTTGGAATTTCGACGATCTGGGTCGTCTTAAAATGGGCCAAAACCCCCAGGGACATAGTTCCATGGCATAGTTCCGCAGTAAATGAGGTGAAACTATGATTTTGACGATTTTTATAACCGGATCTAGGGAATAAATTGTCGAAAAAATGAGGCGATTTGAGTGCTAGTTATCCCACACCTATGTGAACTGTGAGTACAAAGACATGGAATACATTGCACCAGTTATGGAGTACATTCATAGATGGAGTATGCACGAACGGTAAATGTATTTTGAAGTTTATTGATCCGAGAAGAATTAAATGGGTCAAAATGACAAAGCATCTAAGTGTGCTTATTCTTTCTTTCTTCAAGAAATATAACATATTGCATTTTTTTCATAATCTTCAAAATAAAAGAAAGGTAGGATGCAAACATGATAATAATTTGATTCATGATATTGATGTGATTTAGAATTAAGTCTTGGGATTTGGGATTTATGTATAGTCAAGGTCCATGTCATTTTGAGTGGGATTTGTTTAATGTTGTCATGATTTATAGGTTGTATTGGCATTTTTTGTTGGCTTGTTACGGTGGATCAATCAATATATGTATTGAACTCCACAACAACATTATTGGCAAGTCGATCCCCGTGTGTAGGCAAATTGGGTAACATTTCCTTGTGCTTCATTAAACAATCCTACTTTGATCCACAAATTACATGTCAACCTAATGTGTTGGCTGATACAAATAAGTTTTGTTTGGTTTAATTGACGGGCACAAAATTCCCTAGGGATACGATGACTAAGACATTATGTGATGATAGATGATATTCAGTTGTCCAAAGACTTTAACATTTACCTGTTATGCTAGGGGACCAAAATATTTGTTATTATGCCATGGGACCAAAATATTTGTTGCAAACAGGTGTATGGATACATCAAATCCTTTTCATTTATTGTAGAGAATGATGTATTTGTCTAGGACTAAAGGATCTCCAAATATTGATGTAGCGGAGTTGTATTGTCAACAACTAGAAAAATCATAGATGGCATGCATATTGACCTTGTTGACATAATATTGTTTGCAAGGTTACAATAGTGGTGAAGTAATTCCACAAATACCTACTTGGTGTTTCCCCCACCGTTACAAAGTTGTGTCCATAAGTGACAATAGTTGTCCTAGTTCATCAATAAGAATCATAAAGCGACAACCAAATGGGAAAATGTTATTTTGTGGAAATTTTTCATGGGCATATTTCAATTTGCACAAGTAATTCGGGTCTTATGGAGCTCATCTCATCAATGAGAACATAATGAATATGTTTCATCTCTTCCTATAAAATTGACAATGTTTGTCCTTGTAAAGGTTGGACATGTTTTATTGGAATCTTAAGTTCTACATTTACAGTGGTTGCTTGTACATATTGAAAGCCACAACTTCAGTTGGGACAAGAAGTAGTATTGAACTATGTCTGTAGTGCTTTTAGGTATTCAAAGAAATTTTAATGAAGCTTATAAGGTATGATTTTCCAATCCCAATTATTCCTTGGATGATCATCTTTACAGGTTCTATTTTTTTGGTGAATGCTGCAATATTATGTTGAATGCCTGACATTATTTATATGACAATTTATTAGCAAGTGGATCAACATGTTTGTTGTTATGTAGGACATCCATGCCAACCCGGTTGATTTCAATGCATTGTGGTGTAGTACTAAGAATTCCATCTAGAAATTTTGGGTTGTTCCAACAATAGTTGGTGTCAAATTTGTGAATTCCAAGGATGTTAAGCTCATTGGAGTCAATATCGACAATGATTATCATTCTTGATAACAATTTTCATCCATTTATCTCCATGTCAAGCTACATTTGTCCATAATTGTCCTCACCTTTGTCTAAAGTTGTTTCTTCAATAGTTACAAGTGCACAACCTACATGCAATGCATGGTCGGTTGTTTTCATGTTCTCCCAATTTTATACGACAATATCTTTTGATAGGCCTATGCTATCCATGGAGGTACAAAATGGTTTTTATAATAACAAACCACTCCAATAAAAGTATTCAAAAATATTGGTATTATGTTGCAAAAATGGATGTAAAGCATGGCCAAACAAGAACAAAACAAGCATTAAAATTCATTAACACGAATAATTTTTTTGGTGAGAACAATTGTTTCTTCAATAGTTACAAGTGCACAGCTTGGTAGGTTGTTTTTATGTTCTCCCAATTTTATATGACAATATCTTTTGAGAGGCACATGCCATCTGTGGAGTTACAAAATTATTTGTATAATAATGATCCAGGTGGATATTGGTGGCCACCCACCTTTCCAACTGGCTCAAAACAGTTTTATGGCAATTTTGGTATTGTACTATTTTTAGCAGTTTTTCGGGTCCTGAACTTTCGGGGCCATTTTGAGGTCCTAAACGACCTTTTTTGGAAATTTGGGGGGCCAAATGGTTGCCCCCGACATACATTTGGCCCCAGTCGAAAGTTGTAAATCTTGGATAGACCTTTCCAACGGGCTACCGAGCACCCCAAACAAAGATCGTATGCAAAAGTTACGACCCCAGGAAGTTGATGTACTAACTTACCCAAACGGGGGCCACATGACTTTTGGCGCATCATCTCCTAGGGTTAGGTTTTTGGATGTCTAGGGTTTTTGACATTCCTATTTATTGTAAAAGGCCTTGAGAGCCTCGTTGTAACCATCTTCTTGAGAAATGAGTGCATCCGTCACATCTCTTCTCAGAGATAAGCCACCACCATTCCAGCAAGCTTGTTTTCCGCTGCATTTTACAGTTCTAGCTTATTTCCTTATTGAATAGAAAACCAGTTTTACTGTATCTCTGTTATTTTGTGTTAAGCATCTGATAATAATCTGTATTCATTTCGTTCTGCTCATAAAATCTGGATCAGTGGTATCAGAGCGGTCTGCTCCTTGTCATCTTAATGCATGTCCCCAACGAGGTCAGGATAAAAAGAATTGGGTCTCGAGCTTGTTTCTCTTGAGGACAAAAGCTCTCGCACGCCCAAGTGACCTCTCATGGCAGGAGAAAATAAAGATGAAGGGACAAGATATCCTATCAAAATATTGCTTGAGGAAGCCCTCACGCAGTAGAGGAACGAGATGATGGATAATTTCGCGCAAATCCTTCGTCGACTACCAACAAGCGACGCATCTTCCTCGAGCGGAGGCGCCGCACCCTTCAAGGTACAAATCAACTTCGATATTCCTATATTTGAAGGACAGATAGACGCAGATGCTGTAGATAAGTGGTTGAATCTACTAGAAGGGTATTTTTCTGTCCATAACTTTTCGAATAAAGAAAAGATTACTTTTGCGCTCCTCAAAGCTGTTCCCCATGTCAAAGATTGGTGGGAAACATTCTACGAGCAAAAGGACATAGAAGAAGCATCATTATTTTCAGTCACGACCACCTGGGAATCCTTCAGGGATGCTATTAAGGAACAATACTACCCTGTTTGAAGTTATGATGACTTGTATACCAAATGGACCACACTAGGACAAGAAAGAGACCAAGCAGTGCCAGAGTTCACAAATATCTTCCATACCTTGCGCACCAAGCTGGGTATCAAAGATTCAGAGCGACATATGGTGCTCAAGTATCGCGGTGGTTTGCATAGATACATCCAGACCGAAATGGAATTTCTGGACGTCTCTTCCTTGGGCGCGACCAACCGATATGCCGTCAAAATTGAGCAGAAGCTCAAACAAAAGACGCGGCAATTTGGGCCTGGGAACCCTTCACAGCAAAAGATGGGAAAGGGCGGCCCCAACCCACAAAAATAAAGGAAAGAGCAAAGATGGAAAGAATCAGGACAACCAGTCCAAGCCGCAAGCAAATAAGGACACCGGAAAAACAAAGAAAGATACCGGGAAGTGGTGCGACTTCCATAAGAGCCCTTGGCATAACATTGCTGATTGCTGCTCAAAGCAGTCACTGGTGGCCGAAGTGAAAGCATCTGAATCAGATGCAGGTTCCGACTCTGAGTCCGAACCAGAAAGGGGAAGACGGATCATTGACGCGGAACCTAGTGCCACCATTGCTACCACCAAGCTCCATCCTGATGAACCAGACGATCCAGAAGAAGGAGAACGCCTCTTCCATTCACAGATGTGGGTAAAAGGCACCCCGCTGCACTTCATTGTTGATAGCGGTAGCCAGAAGAATCTCATCTCAGCAGAGGTCGTCAAGCGCCTGGCCCTGCCAACAACGCCGCACCCACAACCCTACACCATTGGATGGCTCCGCAAAGGAAGCGATCTCCGTGTCAGCCAACAGTGCCGACTGCCATACGTCATCAAGCCCTTCGAGGATGAGGTATTGTGTGATGTTGCTCCTCTCGAAGTTTCAGATGTTCTTTTGGGACAACCTTATTTATGGAAACGTCATGCTGTATATGTGTCTAGGCCTCGTAGTGTTATTATTTCTTTGAACAGGAAATTGTACAGGATACCTGAGGCAGTTCCTCCTAGTGCTATTTCCTTGTTCTCTGCCAAGCAATGTAGGAAGGTCATCTCTCAGACCGGGAAATTTTCCTTCTTCGTGATTCGCTCTCAGAGTGAAAGAAAGATCGCAGCCACATCCCGGGCCTCCACGACTGATCTATCCACTCAACAGAAGCAAGTGGATAAGGTGGTGGAAGGATACTCAGATATCTTCTCCTCTCCGATCGGGGTACCTTTGCACTGCCAGGTCAAGCATCCCATCGATCTGACCCCAGGCGCACCGCTACCCAATGGGTCAGTCTATCGCCGCTCTCTATTGGAAAACGAGGAGATCAAGAGGCAGATCCAAGAATTGCTCCATAAGGGGCACATCCGTCCCAGTTCATCACCTTGTGGGAGCCCAATCGTGCTGGTGCAGAAGAAAGATGGGACCTGGCGAATCTGCATTGATTACCGGGCCCTGAATAAAATCACAGTCCGTAACCCATACCCGATTCCCCGAATCGACGACCTCCTTGATCAGCTCACGGGGGCTAAATACTTCAGTAAGATTGATCTGAAGTCTGGCTACCACCAGGTCCCAATAAAACAGACAGATGTATGGAAGACTGCCTTCAAGTCAAAAGAAGGTCTTTTTGAATGGCTGGTCATGCCTTTTGGTTTGACAAATGCTCCAACAACTTTTATGAGGATGATGGACGATATCCTACGACCTTTCACCAACAATTTTGTAGTGGTGTATCTGGATGACATCCTCATCTACAACAAGACTTGGGAGGAACACTTGCAGCATATTCAGCAGGTTTTGTACACCCTGTGGAAGCACAAACTATAAGCAAACTTGGAAAAATGCTCCTTCGGCATGGACAAGGTCCATTACTTAGGCTACATCGTTGATCGACATGGTGTGCATGTGGATCCAGCCAAGATCCAGGTCATCCGTGACTGGCCAGCCCCAACCACATTCACTGAACTTCAGAGCTTCTTGGGTCTCGCCAATTTCTATCGCCGATTCGTGCTGGGATTCTCTCATATCGCATGGGCCCTCAGCCAAGTGACCAGGGGCGGTGGTAAGGAAAAATTTGTGTGGGGCCTGTCCCAACAACAAGCCTTCGATGACTTGAAGAAGCGTTTGTGCTCATCGCCGGTACTCTCATTACCGAACCTGCAACATCCCTTTGAGATCGAGACAGATGCTTCAGATTATGTTGTGGGCGCCGTTCTCACTCAACATGGCCACCCCGTGGCATATCATAGTGAGACACTATCAGATGCTGTTCGCAAGTACCCTACCTATGAAAAAGAAATGTACTCCATTGTACAAGCTTGCCGCCAGTGGAGACATTACATTCTTGGGAAGGAGACAATCATCCACACTGATCACAAGCCACTACAGTTCATGCAGACCCAAGGAAAGTTGTAGAATGACCGCCATCAGAAGTGGTCAACATATTTACAGCAGTTCCACCTCAACATCAAATATAAAATAGGGAGTACCAACCGAGTCGCTGACTGCCTCAGTCGACCTCCAGTCGTGGAACTTACCACGGTGCTAGACTCTTTTGGACACGAGACCTCCGGACGGCTCCACCTCTACGAGACAGACCCTGACTTCTCCGCCACCTATCAAATGTTGGGCACCAACTTAATGGTTGCCAATTTCCATCTTCAGGATGGGTTGTTGTGTCATCTGGGCCATCTCTGCGTTCCATCAAGTGAGCGCGCGAAGCTGATTTGGGAAGCTCACTACAGTCGAGTGGCAGGACACTTTGGCATTGAAAAGACAGTGGCAGTGTTGCAGAAACATTTCTACTGGCTGAAACTTCGACAGGATGTCGGCAAGTATATTAGGTCCTGCACCGCTTGCGCTATTTCCAAACCGACCACTAAGAAACAGGGCCTATACACCCCTCTGCCTACTCCTGACATGCCGTGGGAATCCATCTCAATGGACTACATGTCAGGCCTCCCATCCACCAAGAGGGGAAACGACTGTGTTTTCGTGGTTGTTGATCGCTTTTCCAAGATGGCGATTCTAGCCGCTTGCAAGAAGAACATAACAGCAGAAGCCACTGCCAAGCTCTTCTTTGAACAAGTATGGGTACATTTTGGGATCCCACAGACCATTATCTCAGACCGTGACAGTTGGTTCCTCAGCTCATTCTGGTCAAGCCTCTGGTCACTGCTGGATACCAAGCTCACCAAATCCACTACCTTCCACCCCCAGACTGATGGGCAAACGGAGGTCGTCAACCGGATGGTCGTACATATCCTGGGCATGTACAATTCAACACACCCCCGCACATGGGATGAGAGTCTACCCTATGTCCAACATAGCTACAATCGAGCCCTGCATAGCTCAACTAGCCACAACCCCTTTCAGGTGGGGTTGGGATTCCAACCATTGGGCCCCATGGATGTTTCACTTCTCCTTGCGACCACCTCGGCCGAATCATCCCCAGAAGCTGATAAAGCCGCCCGGTTCATTGAACGGATCCAGCATATCCGCCAATAGGTTCAGGATATTCTACAGAATTCTAATGCCAAGTACAAGCAGCGCCATGATCAACATCGGGTGCCACATAAATTTCAGGTGGGCGACAAAGTTTGGTTGCATTTGCAGAAAGAACGCCTTACAGGGCCCCATCGAAAGCTTCGCCCACTCCGTTATGGGCCGTACACCATCACCAAGGCGGTGGGTGACAATGCTTTTGAGCTCAACATTCCCCCCTTCCTTGGTCTGCATCCAGTCTTCAACGTGGCTCTCCTTCGGCCATATTTCCCACCACTATTAGACACCTCAGAGATAGCAGAGAAGTTGACTTGAACATAGCTCAACCCTAACTGCCTACAACAAGCATCCAGTGATCATATTGCAGACACACAGATCAAGGGCACTCGACATCAAAGGATCCAGCTTTATTGAGTTGTCAAAGCAGGGCAGCTCCTACACCAAGGCAAGTGGCTCACCCGAGGCCAAATTCAGCAGAAATTTCTTCATCTGATGGGGCAACTCAATGCAATGGAGACCATTGCTTCCTAAGGAGGGAGGATTGATCCAGGTGGATATTGGTGGCCACCCACGTTTCCAACTGGCTCAAAACAGTTTTATGGCAATTTTGGTATTGTACTATTTTTAGCAGTTTTTCGGGTCCTGAACTTCCGGGGCCATTTTGAGGCCCTAAATGACCTTTTTTGGCAATTTGGGGGGGCCAAATGGTTGCCCCTGGCATGCATTTGGCCCCATTCAAAGTTGTAAATCTTGGATAGACCTTTCCAATGGGCTACCAAGCGCCCCAAACGGAGATCGTATGCAAAAGTTACGACCCCAGGAAGTTGATGTACTAACTTACCCAAACGAGGGCCACACGACTTTTGGCTCATCATCTCCTAGGGTTAGGTTTTTGGATGTCTAGGGTTTTTGACATTCCTGTTTATTGTAAAAGGCCTTGAGAGCCTCATTGTAACCATCTTCTCGCGAAATGAGCGCAGCCATCACATCTCTTCTCAGAGATAAGTTGCCACCATTCCAGCAAGCTTGTTTTCCGCTGCATTTTACAGTTCTAGCTTATTTCCTTATTGAATAGAAAACTATTTTTACTGTATCTCTGTTATTTTGTGTTAAGCATTTGATAATAATCTGTATTCATTTCGTTCTGCTCATAAAATCCGGATCAAATAACAAATCACTCCAACAAAAGTATTCAAAACTATTGGTATTATGTCACAAAAATGGATGTAAAGCAGGACGAACAAGCATCAAACTTTATTACCACGAATAGTTTTTTTGGTAGAAACAATATCAATTGAACTATGATTCAAGAGTAATTTACTTGAAAAAATTACCATAAATAAAAGAGAAATTCATATTCGAAGAAAAGGAAAATTCCATGAGAAAAAGAATCGTACCAAATAATTAACATGTAGCTAATTCATTTAAAGTCTTTTTGAAATGGTTCTCTCTATAAGTAAATTAAACTACAAAACAAATTAATTTCCTCTTCAACCATTAACTTAATTATGCTGTAGGAGTTTGAGCGTGGAGAAGCGTTACCTTCCACGTCATTAGATTCCTCGATTATAGAGCGAATGGAATCCTGCTGCGTGGATGCTCCCAACTCGGAGTTATAGCGTATGGTGATGGCAGTACGGTGTTATGTCATACTGATGAGTTTAAATGCAGACCTATGAGCAATTACTGCTAGCGGGTACAAAAGGAAATTAAAGAAGAAACTCGTTCGAAAGCGTTTGAGAGGTTCCTGTTGCTTACGAATTAGCCGACCACACTTTTCTAAGGGCTATTCTTTTATCGACTCGACCTTTTTGCATGGAATTTTTTTTTACCAGGTCGATATTCTGTTGCTTACTTTCGTCAATTGAATTCACTCTTAATCGACTGACGGTAATCATTGATCGAATGATGTTACTATATCAACCACTTGAGCCCAGCAACCTGTCATGGTTGGTCGCCCAGCTCTTTCATCTTCACGTTGTGCAGATCTTCTAACTCGGACATCCCAACAACATTTGGCGCAGAAGGTTGATGTCATGAAACTATCGAAGGTTTCTGAATCCATCAAAGTGTTTTATGTGTGCCGAACCGGAACCTGTCAGGATTTTTCAAGTTGAAACTTGTCGAATCGGAACCTATCAGGATTGAAACATAAATTTCCTCCCGACAGGTTCATTGGAAACATTGGCAGCTTCTGTTATACTAAATGCATGGAATTTTTTTTTTACCAGGTCGACCTTGTGTTGCTTACTTTCGTCAATTGAATTCACTCTTAATCGATCAACTGTAATCATTGACCGACTGATGTTGCTGTATCAATCACTTGAACCCACCAACCTGTCGCTGTTGGTCGCCCAACTCTTTCACCTTCATGTCACGTAGCTCTTCTAACTTGGACATCCCAACAACATTTGACGCAGAAGGTCGATGTCACGAAACTGTCGAAGGTTTCCGAATCCTTGGAAGTGTTGTATGTGTGTTGAACCGGAACCTGTCGGGTTTTGTCGAGTTGAAACTTGTCGAATCAGAACCTGTCGGGATTTGTCGAGTTGAAACTTGTCGAATCAGAACCTGTCAGGATTGAAACATAAATTTCCTCCTGACAGGTTCATTGAAACATTGGAATCTTCTATTATACTAAACAAAAGCTTATGCTTCACACACCAGTCTTCCCATCAGGGCATCACGATATGGATTTTCCACCATCGATCTACGACAAGATCTATCTCGGTTGTCACTCGTAAGGACAGTCTTCACGATCGTTTCTGGATGTGACAACTTGCGACAGGTTCTAGGTTCGACAGGTTCACCTTCGACAAGTCTCGATTCAACTTCGACAATTCAACAAACTCGATAGGTTCCTCTTCGACCTGTCGCGGATTGACTTTGACAACTCAAACCCGACAGGTTCTGGGTTCGACAAGACCTCCACTTCGAAACAGTCGCTACCAATACCTCTCGGCACACAAATACAATCAAACTCGCCAACATTTGGGTTGATGCAGTCTAAGCAGGTGGTGCAGTTCTGCATGGAAAAAACTTATGAGATCTACCTTTTTTATTAGAAACTTGAGCATTCAATGACGTATTGGACATTGAACAACCTTCCATAAGATTACCCACGTGAACATTCATTTCTTTGGGGTATAATACATCACGAAGTTATGAACTTTGGTTCAGTAGTACCGAATTCTACCTATCGACGTATATCTGGATTTGACGGATTGGACCTCCTGGTTAAATGTGCTAAGACACCAATGCACCGCCTTTACACTTAATCATTTATAAAATTTGATGGGTAAAGGCTCTATAATTGTTTTGTTGTTTGCTATTGTTATTGTGACATCATCTCTATTTTTTCTCAACATTTGAATCAACATCAATTTTTTCCTTGTTTACGGAGCAACAACCCTCTTGAGGAGCCAAAGGTTCTTGTTTTCTATTAAAAAACAAGGTTCTCCTCTCAAACCAAACTCATAATTCTTGTTATAATTACCATGTTCCTGTTTAATATTTACAAACAAGGTTCTGTTGTCTTTTTGGCTATTTGTTTTTGGACACTATAGTCTTTTTCTGTCAGTGCACTACCATTTATTTTCTCGTATTACTTGTATGTTCAATATTTAACGTTAGTATTTGATCATGTATGTCATTTATTTACTGGTTTCAGATGAAAGGGTGCTTGACTGGTATATATTCATTTCCTTGTGTTTACTAATATATCTTTCCTACTAACTTGGGAAGATAATTTTCACTGGAAGAGTTTTTGTCTCCTATAAAAGTTAGGCCTTCCAGAAAATTAATCTTTTATTTAGACATCTAACTGTTCCTGTTTAATATTTAAAAATAAGGTTCTTAGAGGAAATTTACCGCGAATTGTACTTCCTTTTTTGTGTTTTTTGTTGGAAACTAGAGTCTGTTTTTGTCAGTACACTCTGTCATATTTCTTGTTATAATTAGCCTCGTCTTGTTTAATATTTACAAACAAGGTTCTGTTGTCTGCTTGTTTTTTTTTTGTTGGACACTCTAGTTTGTTTCTGTCAGTGCACTCTCATTTATTTACTCATATTACTTGTCTTTTCAATCTTTAACATTAGTATTTGATCATGTATGTGATTTATTTTCTAGTTTCACATGAAAGGATGCTTCACTGGAATAAATTCATTTTCCAGAATTGTACTACCTTTTTAAGTATTTTTTGTTGGAAACTCGAGTCTGTTTCTGTCAATACACTTTGGCATCTTTCCTATTAGAATTAGCCTGATCCTTTTTAATATTTACAAAGAGGGTTCTGCTATCTTATTGTTGAGATATTGTAACTTCAAAGAATATTATATTTGTACTTTATTATTCCGGAGATGATTCATTCCTTCGTGAAGATCTTATTGTATATCCGGAGATGTTTATTCCTCCGTCGGAATGTGGTAACTTGGGTTATTAGACTTCCCTAGTGGGGGTCGGCCCTGTATGTGTTATGTGGGTCAAAGGGTTATTAGAACACCCTAGAGGGGTCGGCCCAGTCAGTTATAATGGAGTATTTAACCTAATGGTTAAATACGAGCCTACATGTACTCGTGTAAAATACATATCAGAGTAGTGTATAAATAGAGGAGGTGTGTTCCTCATTATACACATTCACTCACTTGAGGATAGCGCACTTGTGGAGGAGAGGTCTGCTATTGTGGAGGAGGAGATCATGTCTCAGGGTTTCATCTTTGTATATTGCTGGTCATCTATATTGAGGAAGCTTTGCTGGGTTTTCTACCCCATGAGGGTTTCCCAGGATAAATCTCTGTCTCTTGTGTTTATGCTGTGCTTGTTGTTTCTTCAGTGATCCTGTATATGCTATTATTGTGAAATGGAATGTAATGCTGCTATTTTATATCTTAGCATATTGAATTTTAACATGGTATCAGAGCTAACCTGAAGGAAGACAAGGTATGGCACTAAAGACACTTGCTTTACTTACGACAATTTGAAGGTTAGGGTTTTACATAGCAAAAAACAGTCATCGTAGCACTTTCGCTATAAATCCGTTTAGGCGAAGTTTTCGGCTCTGAAATTGTTACAGGACGAAGCTAAAATCTCCAGGTACCTTGTGTCCAAAGGACAGCCTCTAATTCGTTGTACTTTGTGATTTATGATCTGTACAATATAAGGTTTTCTGCCTCTTCCAGATCTGAGTCAAAATCAGGTGACCTTGGGAAAAAGGTCATAACTTGGGCTAGGAAGCTCCAAATGAACTTTCGTGAAAAGTGACAGGTAGTACACAGACTGTACTATCTCAGAAAACTTTTTCAGGGGCCGAAGTTGAATCAGTGACACGTGGCACGCCGTACAAGTTCGCTCTCCTGTACTATCCCATAAACAGGTCATGTTGCGACACTTGGCATAACTATCTCTCAGAGAATCCAATTGAGGTCAGACCTGTCAGGATGGAAAGATAACAGGCCGAGCTATCTCAGAAAACGTTTTCAGAGGCCGAAGGTCAAACAGTGACACGTGGCACGCAGTACAAGTTCGCTCTCCTGTATTTTCCCAAAACAGGTCACGTTGCGACATTTGGCATAACTCTCTCTCAGAACATCCAATTGAGGTCAGACCTTCAGGATGGAAAGCTAACAGGTCAGGATATCTCAAAAAACGTTTTCAGACCCTTTGGATCAAAAATTTCGGAGTTACACCAGAAACAATCAGGTACATATTTCTGTCAAAACAGAATTATTTTTTGGTACCTTCATTCATGGCTTCCGGAATTTAGGGCTTTGAAGAAAGTTGGAATTTTTGTAATCGGAGACCACGGCTAGATGCTACTCATCAAAATAGAAATTTAGAGACCAAGATCAGAATTTTTGGTTGGGCAGAAGGCCGGGCTTGATTAGACCCTAGTTCGGGACTTTGATCAGAAAAGTGGAAAATTAGGGCTTCTGTAAAAATGGGAATTTTTGAAATCTGTGACCACGGCTGGAAGCTCCTCAGAAAAATAGAAGCTTAGAGATTTGGATCAAACCTTTTGATGGGGAAAAAGAGTGGGCTTCATCAAACCCCAGTTCAGGGTCACGTCCAGTGAATCCGAAAGTTTCAAAGGCAAAATTAAGGAGTAAAACTTTGCAGTTTTCAAATTCTGAATATACCAGTTTGATCAGCTCATCAAGGTCCAGTTCTTGCAAATCAAGTGGATTGAGTTAATCCTAGAAGAAGATGGATTGTTCACCTGCATAAGTGAAGAAGTTCCTGTCTCAGAGGGAGATGAGGATAAGGGCTTACATAAGAAGAATAAAAGCGATCTCGACAGGTATGACTCATCGAGGTATGTTTCGATATTTGTCCATGATTAATTTTATGGTATGTTTGTCTTCAGGTTATTACAGTTAGTACAATTTTGATTTTAGATTTGTCGTATAACCTTAACAAAATTATGAATGCATTCATTGGTTAGGGTGTTGACACTTATGATTGTACTAATGCATTATGATGTTGTGTGAGGTTGATGTTGTCTGCTAACAAGAAACATGTACATCACAAAAGACAAATAAGGTTCCATGACCATGAAAACATGAAGACAAAGACTCATCCATAATATTTGTTCTACTTACAAGGTATGTATGACTTTGTTATATTATGCTTAACCTATGAGACATGCAGGTTCTAGCTCAGGATCTCTAAATCATTGAAGATATTGTTTAGGTATGTTGTACATAACCAAGTAGGTATACTAATCCAGGTATGTTTCCCATGAATCTTACCTTGTGTTAGGATCCCTTATATAAGTATACATGATATGATTGGTTATGCTTATTCATAAAGTTAGTAATCAAGGGATTATGCATGATTTAATTAACCAGAAGAGTACTATGATCAAACAAGAATATGCATGAGTAAAAGAAGACTTACTTGAAACCCTGAATACTAATGATCATGACTATACATATTCAAGATTATTTAGAATTAGAATGTTTTGAGAATATACTAATGAATGAATGTTTGTGTATGAGATCATGAGGATGACACTAGTGCACACTTGAGCATGCACAGTGGTACAGAATGAATAGAAGTTCAAAGGACATATAGAAGATCAAGCGGGAGGCAACCACACAAACATAAAAGCTAAGTATTTGAGTTGTTATTTGAAATAGTAAATGATATTTCTTGTATGCATATTTGTATTCCTAGAACATATCATGCTGAGTGCAAACATTCATAGAGCATTGAACATTATACTACTAATATGCATATGATTGGTAAGTTGGACAAACATTCCATTGTTGCTTGTCTAGAATGAAACCTCTTTGCTGACATGCTGAGAGCTTTGCACACTCTCGATAGTATGTTCTGGTAGAGATGGAAGGCATCTAGATAGCCACTGTATGCATACAGGATATGGGAAAGTGTTGTGCCAAAGTATTGGTCAAGATAGTTGCATAACTATATAAATGATATCTGTATGCATAATAGGTTATCATGATTTCATGATTATGAAGGATTACTAATCATGTACTTAATTTTGTTTTGTAGGAAAGATCATGAAGAATAATGAACACCGAACAAGTGATGGATGTTCAACAAGAAGATTTACAAATCAAACAAAATATAGAAGGCTTGTGGCTAGAAGATTCTCTTAGAAAGAGGAAGAGAATCATGATGAGATGTTTGCTCCATGTGGCTAGATAAGACCATTCTCTTAATGGTGCAATTAAAGAAGAAGTGTGAATCAGGTTCTGTATGGGTTCCCAGGATCGATAGTATATTGATGAGAATACATGTGGGGATTGTATCATCCTTGAACACTTGTTCTAAAGAGAGCCGTAGACGTGAGGTCTCCGAGAATGAAGTCCTTAGTGGACAGTTGAGGGGATTGGATCATCCCTGGACTTTCAGTCCTAAAGAGAGCCGTAGATGTGAGGTCTCCGAGAATGAAGTCCTTAGTGGACAGTTGAAGGGATTGGATCATCCCTGGACTTTCAGTCCTAAAGAGAGCCGTAGACGTGAGGTCTCCGAGAATGAAGTCCTTAGTGGACAGTTGAGGGGATTGGATCATCCCTGGACTTTCAGTTTTAAAGAGAGCCGTAGACATAAGGTCTCCGAGAAGTGGGGATTGTATCATCCCCGGACCTTGGTCCCTGAATTGATCCGTAGACGTATGGTCTTCGAGAATAAAGTGATGGGGATTGCATCATCCCGGAACCACTAGTTCAAAATGTACGTGAGGACTGCATCGTCCATGAACTGGGTTCAAAATGTACGTGAGGACTGCATCGTCCATGAACTGGGTTCAAAATTTACGTGAGGACTGCATCGTCCATGAACTGGGTTCAAAATGTACGTGAGGACTGCATCGTCCATGAACTGGGTTCAAAATGTACGTGAGGACTGCATCGTCCATGAACTGGGTTCAAAATGTACGTGAGGACTGCATCGTCCATGAACTGGGTTCAAAATGTACGTGAGGACTGCATCGTCCATGAACTGGGTTCAAAATGTACGTGAGGACTGCATCGTCCATGAACTGGGTTCAAAATGTACGTGAGGACTGCATCGTCCATGAACTGGGTTCAAAATGTACGTGAGGACTGCATCGTCCATGAACTGGGTTCAAAATGTACGTGAGGACTGCATCGTCCATGAACTGGGTTCAAAATGTATGTGAGGACTGCATCGTCCATGAACTGGGTTCAAAATGTACGTGAGGACTGCATCGTCCATGAACTGGGTTCAAAATGTACGTGAGGACTGCATCGTCCATGAACTGGGTTCAAAATGTACGTGAGGACTGCATCGTCCATGAACTGGGTTCAAAATGTACGTGAGGACTGCATCGTCCATGAACTGGGTTCAAAATGTACGTGATGGGATTGCATCGTCCCTAGACATGAGACTTGTCTTAAAGTGATAAGGACTAATCATCCTATAAGTAGATTGGGATTGCATCGTCCCTAGACATGGTAAGGTGTCTTAAAGTGATAAGGACTAATCCTCCTGTAAGTAGATTGGGATTGCATCGTCCCTAGACATGGTGAAGTGTCTTAAAGTGATAAGGACTAATCATCCTGTAAGTAGATTGGGATTGCATCGTCCCTAGACATGGTGAGGTGTCTTAAAGTGATAAGGACTAATCATCCTGTAAGTAGATTGGGATTGCATCGTCCCTAGACATGGTGAGGTGTCTTAAAGTGATAAGGACTAATCATCCTGTAAGTAGATTGGGATTGCATCATCCCTAGACATGGTGAGGTGTCTTAAAGTGATAAGGACTAATCATCCTGTAAGTAGATTGGGATTGCATCGTCCCTAGACATGGTGAGGTGTCTTAAAGTGATAAGGACTAATCATCCTGTAAGTAGATTGGGATTGCATCGTCCCTAGACATGGTGAGGTGTCTTAAAGTGATAAGGACTAATCATCCTGTAAGTAGATTGGGATTGCATCATCCCTAGACATGGTGAGGTGTCTTAAAGTGATAAGGACTAATCATCTTGTAAGTAGATTGGGATTGCATCGTCCCTAGACATGGTAAGGTGTCTTAAAGTGATAAGGACTAATCATCCTGTAAGATTGATTCGGGATTGCATCATCCTTAGACATGGTGAGGTGTCTTAAAAGGATAAGGATTGATCATCCTGTAAGTTGATCTGGATTGCATCATCCATAGACATGAGAGATGTCTTAAATTGAGAGGGATTGATCATCCCATAAGTGGATCAGGATTGTATCATCCTTGGACCTATGTCCTAAAGTGAGAGGGATTGACCATCCCGTAATTGGATCATGTGTGTTGCAGGGTATGCTGCTGTTGTGTATACTTGTATCAGTGTGGATACTTGTATTGATAGATGTATTAGTGAGAATACATGCTTTTGATGATAGATGTATTAGTGAGAATACATGCTTTTGATGATAGATGTATTAGTGAGAATACATGCTTTTGATGATAGATGTATTAGTAAGAATACATGTTTTGATGATAGATGTATTGGTGAGAATACATACTTTTGATGATAGATGTATTGATTAATGTACTTGTATGGTTGAGGATACTGATGCTGTAGATCGAGATGATCCAGATGTTATAGATCGAGATGATCCAGATGCTGTAGATCGAGATGATCCAGATGTTGTAGATCGTGATGATCCAGATGCTGTAGATCGAGATGATCCAGATGCTGTAGATCGAGATGATATGACAATGCTGATGATCGTGAGATAACGATGCGGATGATCGTAAGATGACGATGCTAATGATCGTGTGATGACGATGCTGATGATCGTGAGATGACGATGTTGATGATCGTATGATGACGATGCTGATGATCGTGAGATGACGATGCTGATGATCGTGTGATGACGATGCTGATGATCGTGAGATGACGATGTTGATGATCGTGTGATGACGATGTTGATGATAGTGAGATGACGATGTTGTTGATCATGTGATGACGATGCTGATGATCGTGTGATGGCGATGCTGACAATCGTGAGGATTCAGATATTGATGTTGCTGTAGCTGTTTGAGTGCTGTAGAAGATAAAGACTCAGTACTGAAGATGTTGATGTTCCAGTATTGAAGATATTCCAGTAATTGGTTGAGTTACTGATGATGTTGAGAAAGCTTCCAATGATTTATAGATGTATCATGTATGATGTTGATGACTCCTTGCTCGTGCAGATGCTGTTATAATATCCTTCTCGTTAAGGGGGAGTGTTGAGATATTGTAACTTCAAAGAATATTATATTTGTACTTTATTATTCCGGAGATGATTCATTCCTTCGTGAAGATCTTATTGTATATCCGGAGATGTTTATTCCTCCGTCGGAATGTGGTAACTTGGGTTATTAGACTTCCCTAGTGGGGGTCGGCCCTGTATGTGTTATGTGGGTCAAAGGGTTATTAGACCACCCTAGAGGGGTCGTCCCAGTCAGTTATAATGGGGTATTTAACCTAATGGTTAAATACGAGCCTACATGTACTCGTGTAAAATACATATCAGAGTAGTGTATAAATAGAGGAGGTGTGTTCCTCATTATACACATTCACTCACTTGAGGATAGCGCACTTGTGGAGGAGAGGTCTGCTATTGTGGAGGAGGAGATCATGTCTCAGGGTTTCATCTTTGTATATTGCTGGTCATCTATATTGAGGAAGCTTTGCTGGGTTTTCTACCCCATGAGGGTTTCCCAGGATAAATCTCTGTCTCTTGTGTTTATGCTGTGCTTGTTGTTTCTTCAGTGATCCTGTATATGCTATTATTGTGAAATGGAATGTAATGCTGCTATTTTCTATCTTAGCATATTGAATTTTAACACTTATTGTGTCTTTTTTGTTGGACACTATAGTATGTTTCTGTTAGTGCACTATCATTTATTTACTCGTATTACTTGTATGTTCAATCTTTAACGTTAGTATTTGATCATGTATGTGATTTATTTTTTGGTTTGAGATGAAAGGGTGCTTTCCTGGTATATATTCATTTCCTTGTGTTTACCAATATATCTTTCCTACTAACTTGGGCAGATAAATTGCACTGCAACAATTAAATCTTTGTTAGGCCTTCACATATCTCTTTCTACTCCTTGTATTAACATTGTTGTGTCAACTTTATACTTCTTTTCTTTTTAAACACTATTCCAGAGCATATGTATTTATTTCTTGCAACAACTTCGAAGAAATTATCCATAAACACTCTGCCAATGATTAAATATATAGTATGTTTCTCTTTCACTAAAGGCACCATAAAGTTCATAACCACCAAACATTTTTTTTGTAGGCATGTCAACCAATAATGACAATGATCAAATCAATGCACGAAGAAGATTTCTATATGCTCAACAAAAAAAAACAAGCGCCAACACCTTCTATATAGAGCTGCTCGCCAACTTGTTAATATCCCTTCTTCATTTCACGTTGCTCAACCTCCCCTTAAACCCTCAGCACCATCCACATCCACATCCACACCAATGCATCCAACAAACATTGACCTAGATGGTGCACAACAACGGTTCCGTACAAGATTGGACAAGCTATCTCCCATGAATGTATGCTCTATATGCATGGAGTCTTATCCTGGAATTAAAACAAAACAATTTTCTGGTGCATATGCATGTTCTCGATGCATTGCAAAACAAAATGGCCACCACTATTCCTTTGCAAACAACATGGATCCTGGGATACAACCATTAGTGCTAGCCGTCCTTACTCAAGTTGAATAAATGCTCATTTCTCGTGTTAACCCAATTTTACAAGTCACTCATGCTCGTGGGGGACAATATACATATTTTGGCCACACTATTAGGTTCCCGCAAAACATTACTAGCATTACCACTTTCCTCCCTCACTTGCTCTCAGGCATAGACATTCTTATTATTCGTAAATGCAGTCCTACGAAGAATCCTTATGAATTCTTTGTTAGTCGAACACGTGTTCTTGCTGCTCTCCAATACAAAATTTCAAATGACCCCTACTACAAATATGTTCAACTTAACTCAATATTATCTTCTTTGCCTCTTGAACTAACCGACATTTCATCCCTCCTTCGTCATGTCACATCTGATGAAACCCCACTTGTTGACCGTAGCTCACATGCACCTATTCAATCACCCATATTCCTTGAACCCCGTGAAGAACAATCCTCCTCCTTTATATCTTCACAAATAAATTCTAGAACTGAGCTTGATGAAATCAAATGCTTCTTGAGCACAAGCGATGCAACAAATCTACCTTGCATTGACTAGCCCTCAATAGATGCTTCCCCTATAAATGAGTACAACACAATAGGCCTCCTCTCAATGGCCTTTCAAACCTTGTTTCCCACTGGAGTCGCAATGCTTAAACAACCACACATTCAAGAGGTTGGTATGGAAAATTATGCATTGCACCTTCTTCGATACCATGACAATAGATTTGGACAACATCTTCGCTTTCGTTATTACATATATAACCTCATGATGCACCATCGTAGCCATTCTACTGCTTTCATCTTTGTAAAACATAACATTGAAGATACATTGCCTCCAACCATCTCAGAACTTGTACAACAATTACAAGACTTGCCCGATGCTAAAATCGCTGAGCAAGTCATGCGCTTTGGTTCCACTCTTCGTGGGACATGCTCCTACTGGAACAAAAGAAGGGGTGAACTAACTGACATGATCAATCAACAAGGGACACCAACCTTCTTCTTCACTCTCAGTGCAGCTGACACAAAGTGGCCAGATTTGCATTCTTTGATGCCTGGACAAGCTCCAACCACTTCAAATCAGCAACACCAATGGAGAATTCACAACCTTATAGGAAATCCACACATTGCATCTCAATAGATGGACAATAGATTCAAAATATTCCTGGAAGAGGTTCTTCAAAAAGGCCTTTCTACAAAAGACTACTGGTGCAGGTTGGTAACAAATCATATTCCCATCAAAGTTCATTGTATTCAAAACCTCAAATATTTGTTCCTAATATTATCTTCTCCATGCAGGTATGGATGGAAACATAGAGGATCTGCCCATATACATGGATTTTTACGGCTAAACAATGCACCCAATATGGACACGTTAGACTGGGGAGATGCTACCAAGGTCGAATATGCAAAACAGTACTTTGACAAGTTTGTTACAGCATGGAATCCTCGAGTCAACCATTTTCAAAGCCCATCTTTCCAAGCCTCTACCATAAATGATCCATGCACCATTGGCTCACATTCCATACTTGCAACTGATCATTTGCATGATTATGAAGAACTTGTTAATTGTGTCCAAAGGCACACAAAATGTTCAGAATCTTCTTGCCTCCACAAAAAAGGATAATCTCTTCAATGCCGTTACAACTTCCCCTTTGATCTACAACCTACCTCTTCCTTATTCATTGATGCTAATGGCCGGAAAACATACAACCCTACAAGGAACGATGCCCTGCTAAATATTCACAACCCTACCATGCTCTCAATTTGGCAAGCTAATGTTGATTTCCAACATGTTCTCTCTAGACATCTTGTCCTCAAATATATTTCAAAATATGCAGCAAAAGTAGAGCCCAAATCAGAAAGCTACCATGCACTTATTTCTCATCTTGCACATGCAACTCCAAATGATGCCCCCATCCTTCAACCAATTAGACACTTCTTATCAGAGACTATTGCAGATCGAGACATTGGTGCACAAGAGACTTGCCACATGCTCCAAAAAATTCCTCTTTGTCTTTGCAACCATTCCTTTCTATCCTTGAATGTTAGCCAAAGCGTTTTTCACCGTATTTCCAATGACTCTCTTGACACCCCACCAACACCCACCTTCATTTCTACATACATGCAACGACCCCCTGCACTCAAAAAAATTACCCTTCTTGAAGTTGCACGCTCTTTCTCATACTCACCTCGTAGAAAGCACTCCGAATGGAAACCAAACTACCCTCCCAAAATTGTTCGAATCTATCCTCGCTTCACTACGATTCCACCCTTTACTGTAGATTCCTTTGTTTCCTTTTGTTGGGTTGAGCTCCTCCTATACAAATCTTTCCGATCCCTCCACGATGACATTCGATCCATAGCATTATCCATCACTTCTAACTGGATTTGCATTAAAGACACATAAACTATATGCCATGTTGATCGCTTGCCAAAATCCCCTATTACACCTCCTTCCAATGACTCTGCTTCTGCTTCCAACCATTTCCCGTTAGTCCCTGCCATGGATGAATGGTGTGTCATGAGGGAATGCTCTCTGGCGTACCTTTGGACATCCCCATGTATGTTGGTGTGTCATGAGGGAATGCTCTCTGGCGTACCTTTGACACTTTTGTCACTCTTTCAACCATCTTTCGACAACAAGGAAACACCCCTTCTCAAGTTTCCTTTCGTCAACTCCTGCTCAATCTTCCAAATGAAATACCAACTCTTGAAGATTGGACCCTGCTCATGTTAAGGAAAACCTCCTCCTTTTCACCTGAAGAGAGTCATACATTTGACCAATGCACTCATTTGTACGCAACTAATAACTCTATTGCATTACACAACAAACAAATGCTAAAACTCCTTAACATGCCAATTGTACATTGTTTTGCAGAGCAGAAGAAACAACATGTTCAAACCTCAATAGATGATGAACAACTTCCATTCAAGGTTCTACTAGCAATTGGTCAACAAGTCATGTTGACATCCAACTTGTGTGTCTCAGCAGGCCTTGTAAATGGCTCACTTGGGAAAGTTATTGCAATTGTCTACAACTCCAACGATCAACTGCCTACATTGCCATCTTATGTTGTCATTGACTTTTTCCAGTACAAAGGACCCCCATTGGATTCTTCCAATCCAAATTATGTTCCCATCCCTCCTATAACAAGGGGTTCAAGAAGGCAAGTACCACTTCGAATGGCATGGGGTTTAACAATCCATAAATCACAAGGGATGACCCTACAAAATGCAACAAAAGATATTGGAAATATTGACCAAGGCCTTACATTCACTACAATATCAAGAGTTAAATCTTTGTCAAGCCTTCACATATCTCCACCTTTTTCCTTTTCTAGGCATTCTTGAATGAAAGATAGTCCCTATGTGCAACGCAGAATACAAGAAGAGAACTTGCTTGCTTCAAATTCTTTGCAGCCACATGCTACATAAACCTACATTCTTGCTCCTCTGCACCTCTACTTTACATATGTATTACTTTACTACGTTCTCCTTTTTTCAAAATGAATTGTCAACTTTTTTCAGATCTTGTATTCCTATTGCTACCATCATTGAATATTTTCCTATAGAAGACAAGAAAATACTACTCTATAAAGAAGACAATAAATTTAATCTTCATATCAACACTTTTCTTGTACTACTCTATCTTATTTACTACAATGTGTTGTCATCACTTTTTTCTAAGCAAGCACATCACAACATTTCATCCCATGTTAGTTTACTCTTTTTCCAATAAATATAAAATGTCCCAATATATATACTTCACTATGGTACCATGCATTGTTTGAATATGTAATCTTTACTGTCGCGGGTCTACCCATAAAATGTCTCCATAGTCTCCCGAGGGTCGACGATGAATTTTCTGCTTGATGAAGTAATCTAATCGAAATGGTTGAAAATACAACCGAACAAAGAATGATTGACCGTTGAAGACCAGTTCATTTGTTTTAGCCAACCAACATGATGATATTGTATAGTTTGACTTAGTCCATCGACCAGTACAGTTCATTGATTAAAAATCTGTTGATTTGCATGTTGAAGATATTAATTCCTACAATCTTCAAACATTGGTCGACTCTAAAAAAAAAAAAAAGCTCGACATCCTTTGGAAAGAGAGAAGTCTATTCCTTCAGTTATTGCATATCATTTATTTATTTTATATGCTCGAAGTTGAGTCGATATGATTTTTGATCGAAGCGATATGATTTTTTGATCAAAGTGATATGCTTTTTGATTCTTCATATGGGCGAAAATTTAAAAAATGATCGGTTGATGTTTTTATTCAAAGTTCGACATGTACAAGTTGTAATACTTTTTAGTCGAAATTCGCCATATACAAGTTGTCATGCTTTTTTGGTCAAGGTTGATATGTATGATCGGGTATGTCAAAATGTGGTCGATATGCCAGATCTTGGTCGGACCCTTATAATATTCAGTCATATCTTTATTACTTTTTGGTCGACATATTCCATACGTTGGTTGAGATTGTCCAAATAGAGTTAAATGGTCGAGTATTTTAGGTAGTCATTTTTTTGTACAAAGTGTCGGGTTTTCAGTCGACCATATAGAATGTCACTCGAAATAATGAAGCTTGAAACGGTCAACTCATAGATCTTGACATCATCAGCTTGCATGGTAGTCGAATCTCTGTTTGACCAAGACTGTCGGTCGTTATTGTCCTTGTTCAAAAAAATATTAAATACACATGATTACTGTATACAAGTCGACAATAGATTAGTTGTCTTCCTTGTCGGTGGTCGACAGTTTCAATAAAGTTCTATGAATTTAATCGTCGACTTCTTTTGCTAGTCATTTTTTTATCTAAAACGAAGCAATCTTAGTCGATTCTAATGTTGGTCGACGTCCATAGTTGACATAAGCAACAATATCATCCTGCTCCGCACTCAATCATTGGTCATTGGTCAATGCACGCTCCATGAAATTCAATGGTGGAAAAACTTTCTTCTCGACTATTCTTCAATTATTGCATCAACTATCTACTCAAATTCCAAACACTGATGGATTACCCAAGGACTTCTCACCATCGTGCATATTGATGTCAATTTTGCAGACAAAGGATAAATCATTCATCATTTTCTTTGTATTTGGCATTATTCTGTCATGCAGTCTTTTCAGGAAATCAACCACTCACCTCTTAACTATGTGATCGAATTCATGGACACTTCATTTTGGTCGACTCCGTCAATATTTGTAATACGTTGTTTTGAAAGTGGTCAAGGTAATATTTTGTCGTGCATCGTAGGAATTATGCGTATTTGGTTGATATCAAATTTTTTGGTCGAGATTCATTTTCGTGGACGTGACATGAAGTCTAGGATCAAGATTTCATGCAACTTAAAATTAGCAACAAGGTCATTTTCAAATTAAAAATAGTGTTTTCATTCACATAGGTTGCACATTCAACCCTTCCAATTTTCAGTTTCCATTATGTGACATAAAGAAGAGTTCCATTCAGGGGATTACTTTTTATTGTATTCTTTCCATTCATAGTTGTATAACTTATATCGATTCAACATTTCATTAGTATTGTTTAAGCACAAAATGTACCATATCTTGTGTTCCCCAAATATGTATGCTTATGTCTACCCATTTTAAGAAATACAAGTAGTTAGGATGGAAACAAAAGTTTAGAACTTATATATGCTTAAGTCTGTCCATTTGAAGAAATAAGATTGATTACTCTACCTTGAATACTAGGTACTTTGTAAACATTTCAATCAAGATTCCTCACTATTCATACTGTATGTTTTCAATCAGATATGTATAAAAAAACCGCCAAAAGGAAGGGCTAGCAGATCGAGCTTCAAGAAGAAACAACTCCAAAATTACAAATGGAAACACTATTTGAAGACACCAAACCCATCATAGGAAGCACCCATGAGTCAACTGGGGCGAGCTGTACATAGCTATTAGAGACGAAAAAATACCTAATTCAACTCAGGAGGAAAGCATGATTTATCAAAACATCAAAAGGTCCAGCCTTCATAAGGCATCTACATGACCAAAATTGTTTCAGTACTCAGAGGTGATTGCGTGGATCTTGCCCCATGTAGATACCACCACAAGGATCATTTCAAACGCAACTGGAGGAGGGCTCGCATCCTTCTATGGTCTAATTCCCACAACCATTATCAACAACATTAATTGTCATCAACCATAGGCAATACCATTAATGGGCCATTGCATGTGTAACTTCACTACCTTTACCCATATGCAACATCATGCTCATGCATAAGCAATTTACATGCACTATGCAATGAATCTTTAATCATTCCCACTAATTTATATTTAATCTGCTACTCTCTTGCATTTCCAACATCCCTATGCCATAATTTTCAGTATATAAAACTCAAGAAATATAAGTACAATAGCAAGAGAGGAGTTAAGGAATTCTCCCTTTCCAATTCCCCATTATAGCATGGAATTTCTTCTTCCATATCATAGTTGATCCAATTTCATGGGTTCTCTACCATGCACACAAGCAATCATTAGCTATGATCTTCTCACGAATTAGCAATTCAATATATACATACGTGTATAACATTTATTCTTGTTATTTTCCAAACATGCAATTCTTATGCTATAAACATAAATAGTTTAAGGTGACGAATCTCCATCTTATCAACATTGCCTTACTGCTCCCATTTCTCTTCCGCAATGCATATTACAACCAAATACTCTTAATTAGGCTTCCACAAACCTTCTATGCAATTCCTGCTTCTCATTCGAAGCATAGAGAATGCATTTCACACTTTCAATGACTGTCTCCGGGGGACGACAACAGTTTTTGTAACTCCTTTGATTTCGTGCAATCTGGTGCATAAGTTCAAGGCCATTTTTCACTTTCGGACACCTGAAATTCACCTCAGAAAACTACTGAAATTCTTTGTTTCGGTGGACTTAGCAATTTCTCCTTCAACCGCGTCGTGACAATTAAGGTTAAAATTGCCGACCGCATCGCAAAAATTATGGCTAAAATCGCCGACCGTGTTGCAACAATTAAGTCCAAAATCACCGACCGCGTCGTAGAAGTTAAGGCTAAAATCATCAACCGTGTTGCAACAATTAAATCTAAAATCACCAACTGCGTCACAGAAGTTAAGGCTAAAATGGCCGACCACTTCGCAACAATTAAGTCTAAAATTGCTGATCGCTCTGCAACAATTAAGTCTAAAATCGTCGACCGCATCACAAAAGTTAAGGCTAAAATCGTCGACCACGTCATAGCAATTAAGTCTAAAAATACCGACCACATTGCAGCAATTAAGTCTAAAATCGTCGACTGCGTCACAAAAGTTAAGGTTAAAATCATTGAATGCATCGCAGAATTTAAGGCTAAAATCACCGACTGCATCGCACAAAAACTTAGCAAAATTTTGCGAAAACGTGTGGCTGGGACTGAGCTTAACTCGCCGACTATTTCGGCATTTTCTGGCTTATCTTTGCCGACAGAGTCTTGGCAGAAAACTCAGAAACACTTAGAAAATTTTCAAATTTTTTCTCAATGATCAGTGCTGAGCATGAAGCATACTTACCTCTACATATGTGATAGGTAGCCCATGAAAGCCCAAATGTTGCAACTTTTGCTCTGATACCAATATGTCATGTCTCCTCCCGCAGACCCAATTCCTAGAAGGGAACATGATAACAATCTATGGGGCTTTTACATAAACTCAGCACGATTCATTAGATTCACAACAATTTAATAGATGTGTGCATATGCAAATCAAACAAACATGCACATCGGAATAACAACATCATCCACACACACATTTCATATGCATTCAGCATATTAGAAATAACCATCAAATTATAACATTTCAGAATTAAACACATAGACAAAAAAACACTTATCTTTATGGTGAAATGGTCCCAAGCAACTAGCTATGTTGCTGCAACGTTCCACCCAACCATAGGTCTTTGCCCAGCCTGTATTCTTTCATCACTCAGAGACCACCCTTGAGCTGGGCATGATTTCTACAAGGAAAAGGGGACATTGATACTCATACACAGCCGAATAATCATTGCATCTAAGCCAAGCCAGTCCACAAATGGGTTTATCAGGATAAATCTAAACCCTCTTCATTTCTGGATGTTTTCTCTCAAGCTCAAGCCAAAGCAATGGATACCCATATCAAATCCAACATTCTCTTACACACAACAAACTTAAAAACTGGGCATGGATACACATTTCCAACAATGGGATTTACAAACAGGATGGCCATGGTTTTTCCCCAAATCATGGGAACACCAAAATGGACTGTGGAAAGGGGAGTTCGACCATAAGGAGCAAAAGAGATTTCTCCCATGGTTATGAGCATTTCAAATGGCCAAAACGACCCCCATGAAACCCTAATTCGAGCTCCCTTATTCCCAACAGTTTTGCATCACCAAAAACACCCTCTTCCCAGCTAAAAACAAGGAAACATAGGAAAAACATGGAGGGAAAACACCCAGGCAACTCCAAAAACGTGAGAGAGGCAAAACTGGTTGATGGGTAATGGCTTAGGAAGTAATTCATGGCTCTTTTATTTCCCAATGAGCAAAACACGTTTTTCCATGAAGGGTGGCTTGCCATACTCGAATTTTGGAAAACCATACCTCTCATTCCCCAAGGCATTAACTACTTCACCCAACTCTGGGGAGAAATGAATGATTGGGTACAAAAGTCAACATGGGTAGTTGATGGTTTTATGGGTTCTCTCATTGACACTTGGCTTGACTTGATTGGCTCCAAGGGTTTGAATATTTTCCTCCCAATTCCTTGTAAAATCATGCCCCCATATCTTGTTGCATTGCATAGCTAGTTGTGGGTATTTGATTAAAATGCATATTTACATGATATTTGAAATTCCAATGTGTCTGGCCAGTACATAAACCATATGCATCACTAATCGATGGCTGGGCCTTGGCCTTGAGCTCCTCACCACGATTTTATAACAATATTACATCATTTACATTTGAACGCAATGGGGTAAAAATAGGGACATTACACAAACTTAGCATGGTCATCAATTTGATATAGAATAGAGATATTAGTATACTGCAATAGTCCCTTTCTCTTCAACAATGTTTTCATATCTGGTTCCAAGGTTGCATAGTTATGGCCATTCAAAATAACATGTTCTATCTTGGAATCCATCCTTATGATATCAACCAAATTTGACCCAAGTTCAAAGGTACATGTTGAAAAATATTCAACCTAGATTTAATCAACCATAGACCGACTCAACACAATTAAGAAATAATAGGCTAGGTCAAAACCAATAGCTATGATACCATGCTGGGAAAATTCCTTTGAACAACTGGACATAAAATAAAATAGAAGAAGATATAAATATTCCAAGGAGAGGGGTGGTGTCTAAGGACATTGTTTACAACACTTAAGCACAATGCATTGTGATCAAAACATCACAATGCATCATCATTAGTCAACAAATTTTCATCATATCAATACAACCCATAAGGTTGTTCTTTTATAGTCTCCAAACCTAACAAACTTTGTTGAAGCGAGGAGGATCTAGTCCACAAACAAGGGTCATCGGTTCTAACTGTTTCTAGAAAATACGCAATGTCCTATTGATTAGTCGAATGATTTAGTCAAGTTGACCATTTTCTTGTCGAACAATCAATCGACCACTCAATCAAGCCTCCCATCGAATACTCTACTAGTCAACCGTTGTCTTTCAATTGAATATCTCAAGAAGATCCGAACATGTGATGAACCTGCATAGCCTTGGTTCCAACAATTAGAAACCTCCTTTACTACTTGATTTTCCTTGGAGAAAAATACTTGCAAGTAAATGTCGCATCTAATTAGAACACCCACTAAGTCAATATTATGCTACGAATTGGATCAATATGTATTTTTTCATATATTTTGGTTCTTTTTGGTTGGAAATATTGGATGAATTGGCTTGTAGGGCCCATTTTAAGGGCTGGTCTTACTTTTTAGATTTGGGGTCAAAAAATCATCTGAAACCTTTCAAAGCCATTTTGAGGGCTTAAATGGATTTTTTTGGTCCAAACTATACATAAGACCGAAATTCCATATTTTACTTATCAAGACATTTCCAATAGTTCAAGAATATCCTCAATTAGAGTCCATATGAGGAATTTATGCCTCCCGCAAGTTGACCTATCTAGTTGACCACCATGGTACTGAGTGGATTCCACGTTGGCTCTCATTACACACTATTATACTCTATGTGATTACATCAGGTTACAAGTATCACATTATATCATCTATTAAGTATGAGAACAAGCATACATAAAGGGAACAAAAAATAATGAAAGTAATGATCACACAAACAACAATTCTTTATATCATCAACATGCCATACTATACAAAAGAGGGATAATTGTATGTATATAATCTGGCTCAACAACCTATATATATGGATCATACAATTCGTTAGACAGTTTTAATTGTAAAACTATTTTCTAGTTGGTCTAACCGAATCGACTAAACTAGGTCGACTTGTCGATAGTTAGATGGGAGGACCTATTCGGGTCATTGACTAAGCTCCTCCAATACCCCCCCCCACCCAAAATTTTTATTCATTTTGAGGAGAAAAAGGAGATGTAAATTTTACAAAAGAATTATAGAATTCAAGGTTGTTGAGAACTGGATGTTGCACCAAGTGCATTTGTTGTTAAAAAATGTACCTTGGACAAGTGTTCCCCTAGTGGATTTGTGTCTATCTAAAGGGGGGAATGTTCAACATGACCCTTAGGTATTAAATTTATGAAATGTAAAGTTAATTTTCATTTATGAGATATAAAATGACTTTATGGAGACTTTAAATGAGAAAGTGACTTAAATTAATTTTTAAGTTGAGAAAAAGTGATTTTTATCTCAACCATGGATTCAAGTGACTCTAGATCTAATATGGGCCCTTGGCTATAAGAGTTGGTTCACTTACCCTATTGATGAACAAAAAGGCTTTGAAAGGGAAAATACACAATTAATCCATTCTTCATGAGAATTTGGAGAAGAGAGGTCGAGAGAGGGAAATTTGAAATTCTAAGTCACATCAGATCATAGAGATGAGAATACCTCACAGTGAAAGACTAAGCATAGAAGGTGGATTACAGTGAAAATTGCAAAGAAAAGAGCAGTAAAATTAATCATGCATTGGAACTCATATGGAAGTAGAAATTTGTAACATTATCCATTAATCATTATAGTCCAACAATATGAAACAATAGAGAGAATTCAAATATCCTAGGAGAATTCGAGTCTCAGTTTGTCTATAATAGGAATTATCACCACTGGAGTGCTCTGAAAGACCCAAAATAAACTAAACTGAACCAAAACGCAGTTAACTGAAGACACAGTTAGTTAATTGACCAAGGAGGACGCATTTGTGATTTTTTCATGCAAATCACTCAGAAAAGGGTGCATGAGGTCACAAATAGTTGGCTCCTAAAATGTAGGGAACTGACTCCGGTGGTCCTAAAATGATGCATTCAGGGTGCATTAGGTGGCTAATGGGTCCTAGATGACATCTACACACCACTAGGGGAAAATGAGATCATTAACTACTAGGAACAATAAAATAATGCTAAGTAGGACAAGGATGTAGTGTTAATTATACTAGCACCCCCCCATTAATCCAAACTTGGACATCCTAGGCCCTGGTTACTGAGACCAAAGGCCACCCATACAATAAAATAAATGATAAAAAGAACTATTCATGAAAATTAAGGAAATGGGGAAAAAACTAATGGGAAAAATACCCCCCCTAAAAAATGAACAACAACAAACTCAAACAACGTTCACATAAGCACAGAAGGAAAATCTCTTTTGAGTGAAAGAGTTTGTAAAAATGTAGGCAATATTCTCCTATGTAGGATAGTAATGCAGGTGTCGGATCTGGATCTGATCCTCTGATGTACCTCCCATTGTGTCAAAGATATATTTTCCAAAACAAGTCTTTTAGAAACCATCTTTTCTACTGGAGCGAATGGCTCATTGTAGTCCAAATCATGAACCTTTGAGTACCCTTTATTAACCAACCGAGATTTATACTTGGTTGTAGATCCATCATAATAAGTCTCTTTGAAATATTGTGGATCAGACCCCATGATCATGTAGCACCTTTATGAGAGAAGTGGATCTATATGAAATAGTGCAAAGTTTGCATCTCAATATTGAGGTTTGATTCTTCTATGGTCAGATGGATCCCTAGCCATGTTCTCATCAGCTTCAAGGAATTAGTGAGCCCATATTGGCCTTGGCCATGGATTGGGAGTAGGTGCTGGATCTCGATATGCATTTACTTGAAATTCATACTCAACATCAAGATCTTGGTCCTCATATTCAAAATCTGAAACTGGATCATTAGGAGAGACATCATTATGATATTAGTCATATGCAAATGGAGTAGGCAAAGAGTATATAAAAAAGTGAGATATTTCATATTCCTTTGAGGCATGGTTTGAAACCCCTTTCACTATTAACTTCTCGGATGATATCTCTGCAATCTAAATTGTGTTAGGTCCAAAAATAACTTTCTTTGGTGAACCTGTGTGTGTCATCTGATAAACATATAACAAGTTTGCTGTCAAAGAAGGAGCATACAAAACATTTTTGAAATTTCCATGCTCCATTTGTATTGTTCCCTTCCCTTCACCAGAGATCTGAGAATTATCTCCCATGTGAATTCTCAGACCATCATTGAGATCTAGATAAGAAAATGATTCTTTGGAAGAAACCATGTGGTTGGAGGCTCCAAAATCTATGAGGAAGGCTTGTGATTGTGTGAAACTAGCCTTTAGTGCATGGCATCTCTCATGATCATCTGTCTCACTTCTAGAATCAGTCTCCCTTGCGCCTTTTGGGAGGGAAGTGTTGTGTTGTTCAAGGAGTTTGGTCATTTGATCTATCTTCTTCTTTATGCAAGATCTCTTTGGATGGTTTCTTTTCTTGCAATAGGTACACTTGGTCTTCTCAAACCCTTTTTTCTTATCCTTCTTGGAGCTAGAGGATCCTTCTGATGGAGTAGGATTCTCATATAGTTTGGATTCAACTTGCTGCTTGTCCCTTCCTTTCTGCTTCCCTTTAGCATTCACACTTTTTGACTCCCCTTCCTTAAGAGCTTGATTTTTAAAGGCTTGCAAGGCACCCACCTGAATCATTTTGTCTTATTCTTGGATAAGGGATTCAGTGAATGCATCTAAAGAAGGAATTTTCGAGTTTGGGATTGACAATATCCATGAATGCAAGGTAGAAACAAATATTGAAAATTATGGACCAATCTTGCTTAGGATGGATAGCACCACCTGATCATCCTTCTTCTCAATGCCACATTGTTTGCATTGCATGACTAAGGATTTTAATTTAGAGAATAATTGTTGTATGGTTTTGAAACTGCTTGGTTGAAGAGCAATTAACTCATTCTCCAGAATATGTCCCCTCAACTCATCTTGCTTGCCAAAGAGGGTCTCAATCTTCAACCAAACCTCTCTTGGAGTCTTCAATCCATCAAGGTGGAAGAGAAAATATCTGAAAATATGAATACACATGAAACCAAATGATTCATCTAATCAGTTTAGATACTTGGCCTTCTCAATAGCTGCCTAAGGTTCAACCTCCTTGCCCATTGTGACCTTGTACAAACTCTTGTTGCGCAACACCATCTGCATATCAACCCCCCAACCAAGATAATTGAAGGGTTTCAGGATTCTTGGAGACAAGGGAGCATTCAAATTCTCCATTGAAACTGCTGGAGCGAATACAAACTGAAAACTGCTGCACCAAAAAACCTTCAATATCCTGCAAAAAACAATCAATTTTGGAGATAAAATACTATTGAGCACTGCTTTAGGACAATAGTCACTTTTATCTAGATCCTTCACACCTGGCCAGTCCTCAAAGGATTTCTCCAATGAATTCAATGCAATGGCACTAGGATTTGCTGTGGAAATCTAGAGGCTTCTTGTGCACTACTAAAAGAAGCTGCTCAACCTACGCTCTCTTAGCTCTGATACCATGTGAAATTATAAGTCATACGAGATCATAGAGATGAGAATACCTCACAATAAAAGAATCCAAAAGAGCTATATCAAGCTTGAGCTTTGCATCTGATTTGTTTGAAAAATGATTTGGAAAACCTGAGTGTTCTCTTTTCTAGCCGATCAAATTTTTTATTTTTGGAAACGTAGTGTTGAATTTCTGTTTGACAATGAAGGCGCCTATAGAAATATACTTCAACCTATCTATCATTTTCCTCATTTTATAAACTTCTCCAGCCAACAATTCTTGCTAATGACATATATGTTCGTGTATATTGCCGACCTGCTTATGGAATGGGGTCATACCTATATTCTAGTTTTGAGCCATGTTTACCTGTTTTAAGAGAGATTCCTTATCTCTAATCAACTTAGTCACTCGAGACTACAAAAATTCCTTTTCGATTATCATCTCATCTATGTGTGCTTGTAGAAACTCCTTTTCAGTGATCAAAGCTTCCATCTGTTGGTTTGTCCTCATTTCCTTTTCCTCCAACTCATTGATGCGAGAGTCGAAGTCGCTTCACTCGACTTCCATGATGACAAGTTGTACATTCAAAGAATCCCTTTCATTTTCCAAGTTCTAGTAGTCTAACAATAACTTATTCTTTTCAGCTATTACTGGATCCTGTTTCTTCTTCAACTCAATCCCTTCACCTCTTGATTTTACTAATTTATCCTTCAGCTTCAACAATTTTCCTTTGTTGTGTTCTAGGTCGTTTATCAATTTATCAACATTGTCAGCATTTTCTTGAGCGACTGCTATGTTGACTGACATAGTGAACTTGGGATATTTGTGGGTGCCTTCCATTATGCTGCTTTCTTGAATAGTTACCACATCTGCTTGTGCGCCCATTTTCAGCATTTTGTCTGTTCTCCTTGAAATAGTATTCCTTTTGGGATCAAAGACCATTGTATCCAATTTTGCTATTGAATGTTGTTTTGAAGGAGTAAATGGAGTGAGTCCGAGCTAAAAAAATGGAAGGTGGCTTCCCGTAAGTGCAATTCCATATATTCCAGGGAGATCTATATCCATGTATTGAATATTATAGTCTCTTTCTTCTGCTTCTTTGTCTTCCACAACTTTCTTGAGCTTATCTTCTTCTTCCCTTTGTATCTCCAGTTCTGCTGCTCCGTCCGCTGCTTATTGCATTTCCTTATTGAGCCTCTTTTGTTTTGCTTCTTCCTCTTTCTTCTTTTGTTCTTCTTCCCTCTTTTTTCTTGCTTCTTCTTCTTTCCTTTTATCTTCCTCTTCCCTTTTCCGTCTTTCTGCTTCTTATAATAGTTGTCTTTCTGCTTCCTCTGTTGTCTCAACTTCTTCTCTAGATTTGAATATGTAATTCTTCTTCTTTAGCAGTATCCATAGTAAGACTGGAGCCTACACCACTTTTCTAGCCAAATCGTTTATTCAAATATGTCATGTTATTTTCCCTCCGATATACTTCCTCATCCGTAAGGAAGTGATCCGTGTATTCAAAGTGAATTTTGCATGACACACAATGTTGAGCATCCTTTTGTAGTTTTTCATTTCTGATAAAAATATTCTCTCCAAACGAAATGCTTCTAAGTCTTTTACAAAAACCTCTGCTCCTTTCACCCTAGGGAATTTATATGCCCCAATGACAAAGGCAAGTGGTGGATAGGAATCCTTCTTATGTTCATTTAAAAAATTTCCTACTCCATTGATGAAGACTTTTCTTACCACCTCTTTGTGTACCACATAATATGTTGTGTACCTTGGAATTAGTGATAGAGGTTTGGTACCCCCATACATTCTGATATACGTGCCTTTCGGGGAAAAATAGAAAAATCCATATTCATAGATGACAGACATCACATTGTCCGACAAGCAATTGGGTTCTTCATTAAATATTAGCCGGTACATAGGAATTATGAATTCCTCACAGATAAGCTTGTAGAAGCTTGCATACTTGTGTGCCCATATTATTTGGTAAGCTACATATAGTGGGCTCTTAGTTGGGATCCAGTAGAAACCCAACTTGTGGAATGGGTGTGTAATCAAGATGCAATCAATAAGGTAGGAAGACATGCATAACTCAGCTTTCTTTTGGGTCATCCCTCCTTGGGCTGCTGCTATTGTTGATTCCATACTGTCTGAGATAATGTCCGCTCAATTGAAAATGGTACCATGGGAGGAGACATGATACATGAGGGGCACCTTTTAACTCAACTTACAGATATTCGCATTCACCCTGCCGAATATTCTGCTCAACATTAAAGATATGATTCTGAATGGTGTTTTCAAATTCTGAGTATCATATTCCCCACTTTCCATTTTCCTCATCTTCTTTGTAGGAATCAACATTTTCTTAGCATACTCAAAGTGATCTATGTTGACTCCCCTTATCCAGTCATTTTTCATCGTAACTTTAGGGGAAAGTAACTTGTATGCTGCACTAACATGGTCAGGTTTAAACAAAGTGAATCCTTCTCCATTCACCCCGGCTATGATCCGTGTGCCGACATCCACATGAGGTAAAATCGAATCAATAACTTCTGAACATGAGAAAATCTCTTGTCGGGTGGTAGCTTTATGGAGACCAGATCTTTTAATATTTTTATAGGCCAGCATCTCTTCAATGGATGCATCTGGCATGTTCTGATCTCAGATGAGATGATATAGTTGATCCCATTTAAATTTAGGGACTCCCAATCATTGCTCTAGTATCCTCATACATGGTTTCGATCGGGGTTTTGGGAACAACCTCAATGTTAGAATTTGATTCTACTGCCTTGGGATTACATTTAGTAGCTCTTCTTTACATATCTGAGTCCTTAGGTGAACAAAAATCAAATGTAAATGTATAAGAATAATTCAATGTTAAAAATACTTCCAAGAAAAATGATAATGAACATAATATACATTGCAGATGTATGATTTGTCAATATTTTTACAAAACAAAAGATTCATACTTCCATGACATCAAGTGTGTTTGGTTTTGAATGATTTGTCGTGAGGATTCCCTAATGCACTGTCACATAGATTTCTTTGTTTTTTCACTACCCTTACTAAACAAAATCTTAGTCAAAACTTAAAATTTTATTTCACTTAGGGCTAGATATGTGCGGATTATCAGAATGCAATTATTATATTACTTTTGGCATCACATTGTCTAGCAATTTGTTATTATTTCCTAAAATCCTTCATATGCTACACTAACTATCCGTTTAAGCACTCTAGTCCATTCTTTAAGCAGAGTATCTAGTTTACTTGTGGTCTCAATAAAAATTTAATAAGGAAAAAGTAATTGACCAAACAAATGACCAATGGAGAGGGTAACCCTAAAAACAAACAAATTCATCCAATCCGTGTTATTCAGGCAAGGGTTTCCAGGTTAGTGCTTCATCAGAGACACAATCCGATATTCTACCCTAGAGAATCAAATATGTGACTGCTACTGCCTATGCCACATACCCGTGCGAGTCTTCCATACCTTCATCGGTGGTTTTTTTAACCCAAGTGTACACACAGAAAGTATAAGTATAAGCAATCAGGGTAACATATGACACCCAGGGTTAAATGCCCTTCCCTCCCTGGAATATTTTCCCTAACTAATACTTAACAAGGAAAACTAGGACAATCTATGAGCATGGGGACTAGATAGCCAATGGTTGGTCAGTCCTCACTTGCTCGAAAATTGTTGGCCGCGAGCTCTCTTTATTTTATATATATATATATATATATGGTCGGAGGATCAAGGTCGTTTTTGCAACTAGGGAAAAAGAAAAGGAATAAGATACAGTTGTAAAGCAAACACTTTCATAATATGGACAAAAAAATGTGAGACACCTACCTAGCAGCATGCGAGTGGTCGAATATAAAAATCCGATGGGGTTCCTTAGCGTTAGGCATAATTTTAAGGACCCATACTTATTTAAACATGCATAAACCTTGACGAATCTTACTAATTCTTAAAATGTCAACTATAAAATATTTGGCGATATTTTTCTAAAATTATTTCAATTTCTAAGGATTTTATATAGTTTATATAAAATTTTAGCGATTTTTAGAGCGAAAAAAGTTTACCCCATCAAAATTGGGTGAAATGGGGCTTCAAAAAATGAAAATTGGTGAATCGTTTGTTGGAAAAATATCCCATGGGATAAATTTCACCCCTAAATTTATCCTTGCTTAGCGTCCAGTGAGTGATCCGCAAATGACGTTACAAACAATGTTTGTGAAAATGAGGTTAAAAGATGTTACATATACCCACCAAACCTAGCATTAAATGTGCCTTGACATACGTGCGAAATGGGTTCCATTTACCTGTTTCGGCGTATTTCTCATTTTACACTGATAGCCTATTTGAAACATTGTGTCAGAGCACTTTACATTTCGGCAGTAAACTGTGTTGACGTACTTTTATTTTGGTAGCGACATGTTTCAGCGTCATTTTCAATTTTATGCCGATCTATTTGGGCAGTGAAATGTTTCGGATATATTTTACATTCAGCAATGAATAGTTTCGGCGTACTTGTTATGTCGATTATGTTTTGCATACCAGTTCCTTTTGTATCGATATGTTTTAGATGCGCTTTTCATTTGGCGCCGATGACAGATTTTGGGTGAAACCTATTTGGCACAAGTTTTCATTTCCTTCGATCAATTCTAAAATCGACCATGAAGATGGTTTCAGCGCAAAATACACTTATGCTCTAAAATGCGGAAATACAGGAATGCGGAAAGTTGGAAAATGACTTTCGAACATAACCAATTTCATCCAATTTCACCCCCCCGCAATCTGCAATGTGATGCGTGTTGAATATTGTAACTTCTAAGAATAATATATTTGTATATTATTTATTCCAGAGATGTTCCATACCTCCGATGTGATTATACTATGAATCCGGAGATGTTTATTCCTCCGGATTGGTTGTGGTAACTAGGGTTATTAGACCCACCATGTGGGGGTCGGCCCAGTCAGCTATAATAGGGTATTTAACCTAATGGTTAAATACGATCCTACATGTACTTGTGTAAAATACATGTCAGTGTAGTGTATAAATAGAGGAGTTATGTTCCTCATTTGACACACTCACTCACTTGTGAAAGATAGCGCACTTGTCTGGGAGATTTGCTAAGGAGACAAAGTAGGAGGGAGCACATCTTGTATTTTGGTTGATCATCTTATTGAGGAAAGCTTTGCTGGGTTTTCTACCCCATGAGGGTTTCCCAGGGTATATTCTGTGTCTATCTTGTGATTATGTTTCTTTCAGTGATCTTGACAGTCTATTTGGTTTAAAATTAACATGGTATCAGAGCTCGACTGAATAGGACATCTTTCACAAGGTAAGAATACCTCTCTCTCTCTGTCCGGTGAAAGTTAGGGTTTTAGCAAAAAGTTGGTATTATTGAATTTTGGTTACATGGCTGTATAGCCCTCTTCACTACCTTTCTTTTAAGCCCTAGATCGAACTTTTTGGTTGGGTTAGAACTCCGGGAAATCAAAACCCTAATTCTACCAAAAGTGCGATAAGTCAGAATTTGGGTTCAGAAAAAAGTTGGCATTTTTGAATTCTGATTACATGGCTGGATAGCCCTTCTCAATACCATTCTTTTGAGCCCTAGATCGAACTTTTTGGTTGGGTAGAACTCCGGAAAAGTCAAACCCTAATTCTACCAAAAGTGCGATAAAATTCTGTTCCAGATTCCGGAAAAGTGAAAAGTAACATTTCTAGGTAAGTCTACTCTGTCTCTTGGACTCCCCCAAGAGAAGATGGCTCCAAACACTAAGCTTGAAGACAAGCTAGAAGGTATAGAGAATTTCCGGGCATGGAAATACAGAATTGGTCTCATTCTTGAAGAGAATGATCTTGCTCATTATATCAAGGAAGAAGTTGTAGAACCAGAAGGAGATGAAGCCAAAGTAAAGCACAGGAAGGATTTGATTAGGGCAAAGAGAATCATAGCTGATTCTATTAAAGACCACTTGATTCCCCAAGTGGCCTCCAAGAAGACTCCAAAGGAAATGTATGATGCCCTAGGAAGAATGTATGAAGGAAAGAACATCAATAGGAAGATGAATCTAAGGACTCAATTGAAGAGTACCAAGATGCACAAAGGAGAATCCATTCAAGACTACTTCTCAAGGGTTTCACAAATCAAGGAACAACTAGATGCAATTGGTGATACTCTTGATGAGGATGAACTTGTGATGACTGCTCTCAATGGTCTCACTAGACCTTGGGAATCCTTCATACAAAGCATGTGTGCCAGGAAAGAGAGCATGAAGTTTGATATAGTATGGGAGGATTGTGTTCAAGAAGAAGCTAGGGTAGCCAACAGAGAAGCTCTTCTCAAAGAGGATGACCAAGCTTTGGCCACCCATACCAAAAGAAGAAGAATAGGTCATCTCAAGAAAGTTGACCACAAAGGATCTCAACACTTCTCTAGACCTAAAAAGAGAAAAGGACCATTTCTAGTAAGAGATCTTTCCACAGTCAAATGCTACAACTGTGATAAGCTAGGACACATTTCCAGATTTTGTCCTTCACAAAAGAAGAAGTTTGTCCTCAAAAGACACCATGCACATATGGCAGAAAATGATAGTGAAGAAGAAGAAGAGGAAGAAGATGAAGAAGAAGAAGAGGTAGAGGTAAGGCCTAAAAGGAAAAGATATAAGGTGAAGAAAGAAGATCCAGAAGAATATGTTCTATTCTCTGCACTCTCTGGATCTGTATCTCCTGGAGAAGATACATGGCTCATTTACAATGGTGCTTCTAAGCAAATGAAAGGTCAAAGGAAGACCTTCTCAAATCTTGAAGAAAAGTCTTCTACACAAAAGGTATCTCTAGGAGATGACTACCAATATCCCATCAAAGGAATTGGTGAAGCTAGCTATAAGCTAGATTCAGGAACACCCTTGAAGATGAAAGACATCTTATATGTACCAGGTTTAAAGAAGAACCTTCTCTCTATCTCAGCACTAGATAAGAAAGGTTTTAGAGTAGCTTTCATAGATGGACAAGTACTCATGTGGTCCAAAGGAAAGACAATTAAAGATGCAATTGTTATTGGTGAAGAAGAAGGAGGTCTCTATAAGCTCAAGGGCCATCTAGAAGCTGCCCTTGCTCATGAGATCTCTAGCCCCAGTGAGCTATGGCATATAAGATTAGCTCACATCAACTATAAAGCCTTACCCTATGTAAGCAAGGTAGTAATAGGATTACCAGATTTGAAAGCTGATCATGATGGCTCATGTAAAGGGTGTAAGAAAGGGAAAAATATCAAGAACCCCTTTCCAAAGAGTGAAACAAAGACTAAGAACATTTTTGAGCTAATACACTCAGATGTATGTGGACCAATGCCCACCACTTCTCTAAGTGGGTTTGAATACTATCTTTCATTCATTGATGACCATTCAAGGAAAACTTGGATATACTTCCTGAAAGGTAAGAATGAAGTCTTTGGAAAATTCAAAGAGTTCAAGGCTCTAATAGAAAATCTATCAGATAAGAGAATCAAAATTCTCAGAACAGATAATGGCGGAGAATTTACCTCAAAGGAATTTGAGGACTTTTGTAAAGAAGTTGGAATTAAAAGGGAACTAACTACTCCATACAATCCCCAACAAAATGGGGTGGCTGAAAGGAAAAATAGAACAATCATGGAAGCTGTAAAGACCATGATACATGACCAAGATCTTCCCATGTATCTATGGGTTGAAGCAGCCAAGACAGCAGTATATGTGCAAAATAGATTATCTCATAGTGCTCTTGATTTCAAAACTCCATAAGAAGTGTTTACAGGTAAGAAGCCTGAGGTAAGTCATCTTAAAATATTTGGGTGTCCTGTGTACATCCACATTCCAAAAGAAAATATAACCAAGTTGGACCCTTCTGGTAAGAAGGTGTTAACACCTAAAAAGTGTTCACTACCTCATTACCACATTATATGACTCATTTGTCCATTTTCCTACCATATTTCCATTTAAAATCCCAAAAAACCCATTAAAAAGTCTCCAAAAGGCCTAAAATGCCTCCAAAAGGCCAAAAAACCATCAAAATAGCCTAAAAAAGGCTAAAAAACCCCCTTTTCCTCCAAAAATAGCAAAAATCCCCTAAAAAGGGAATAAAAATGTAAAATAATGAGGAAAAGGAGGAAAAAACCCTATACAGCTGCCCAAAACCATGTGTTTCCTAAAACCATGGGTCAGCACTCCAACACCAAAAAACTATAAATAGGTGATGGAGATCCCTTATTCCATATCCACAATCACAAGCACCCTTACTCTGCCAAAATCTCTCTCGAAACCCTAGTTCACCTTTGAACTATTTTCACCTTGAGAGCCACTTTGGCCCATCCCCAACATTGGAGAAGGAGAAGGAGCATTCAGAAGCTTGGAGCATCCTCTTGGACACTGCAAAGGGCTTCACCAACCTTGACACTCAAGGTAACATCAATACAAAGACATTCTTTCATTTTGGTGTTTATGCTTCATGCTTGTATTAGAAATAATTTAATGTTTTGTTTATTGCATAATTAGTTTAATGTACTGAACTGCTACTAAGGAGTCCATTCTCCTTAGTAGGTGCTCATTGGCACAAGCTAGGGGTAAAACCCTAGCTACAGAAGGGGATTTTTGTTGGTTATTGTGAATCATCCAAAGCCTTCAGAATTTACATTCCAGGTTTTCATCACATAGAAATAAGTAGAGATGTAACGTTTGATGAAGAAGCAGCTCTCAAGAAATCCAGGAAGTGCCAACTTGAAGAAATCTATGAAGAAGATACTCCTCCCAGAATCACAGAGGCTATGCCCATTCCTGAAGATGATTCTCCAAAGGATCATGATATGTTGGAACCACAAGAGCCTCTTATTTCAGACTTATCTAAGAAAAGAAGGCCAGCATGGGCTAGAGATATTATTCAAGGTGCTGAAAGATATGGAGCTCCTGAAGGCTCCACTAGAGAAAGAAAGAAACCAAAGCTAGTGTCCAACTACATGGCTTTAATGTGTGATATTATGGATCAACTACCTACCAGCTATGAAGAGGCAGCTCAGAAGAAAGAATGGGTAGAAGCAATGACAAAATAATATCAGTCAATAATGAAAAATGATGTTTGGGATATAGTCCCCAAACCAAAAGATAAAAGTGTGGTTTCTTCCAAATGGATCTTCAAGATAAAACATGTTGCAGATGGTAGCATTGAAAAATACAAGGCAAGATTTGTAGCCAGAGGATTCTCTCAGAAGGAGGGAATTGACTATGAAGAAACATTTGCACCAGTTGCTAGGTATACTTCAATTAGAACTATCATGGCACTTGCATCCATGATGAAGTGGAAATTACACCAAATGGATGTTAAGACAGCTTTTCTAAATGGTGTAATTGAGGAAGAAGTATACATAGAGAAACCACAAGGGTTTGAGGTTAATGACGGAAGGACTCATGTATGCAAACTGAAAAAGGCATTATATGGGTTGAAACAAGCTCCCAGGGCTTGGTACGAAAGGATTGACAATTTCTTAACTAGCATGGGCTTTACCAAAAGTAAAGCTGACCCCAATCTTTATCTCAAGGTGATGGATGATGAACCAGTTATATTGTTGTTATATGTAGATGATCTATTTCTAACTGGAAATGAGAAACAAATTATTGAAAGCAAGAAGAAGCTTTCTTCATAATTCGAGATGAAAGATCTCAGATTAATGCACTACTTCTTAGGCTTAGAAGTATGGCAAGAACCAAAAGGAATCTTTCTAAATCAAGGTAAGTATACCGTGGAGATTCTCAAAAGATTTGATATGTTGGAGTGTAAAGCCATGGCCACTCCCATGGACTCCAACTTGAAGTTGTTAGTTAATGATTCATCAGAATTAGTGGACATAATCTTATACAGACAAATCATTGGATCATTGATGTACTTAACTAATACTAGGCCTGATATATGGTTTGCTGTAAATACCCTAAGTCAGTATCTAGTAGAACCTAGAAAGGTCCACTTAATAGCTGCAAAGCATGTAATGAGGTACCTAAAAGGTACATTATATTTTGGCCTATATTATCTCGGAGGTCATGAACTCAGGTTACATGGTTACTCAGATTCTGACTGGGCAGGTAGTGTCTCAGACAGAAAAAGTACTTCAGGAGGATGTTATGGTCTTGGATCTGCCATGATTTCTTGGTTTAGCAAGAAACAATCTAGTGTGGCTCTCAGTACTGCTGAAGCAGAATATATAGCTGCCTGCTCTGCCAGCTGTGAAGTAGTATGGCTTCGGAAAATTTTATCTAGAGTGTTTGACTTAGAAATGGATCCCACTGTGATTATGTGTGATAATCAAAGCTGCATCAAGATGACTGAAAATCCTGTGTTTCACGATAAGTCAAAACACATAGAAATCCAATACTTTTATATACGAGATATGGTGCAGAGAGGAGCTATCAAGCTCGAGTATATAAGCACTGAGGATCAAATTGCTGATATCTTGACCAAACCTCTGTCTCGAGTAAAGTTTGAACACTTCCGAGACAAGCTTGGTGTAGTTCAAAAGGGACCCTCCTCGAAAGGGGGAGTAGCATAGTATCTAATAACTAGTCTGTCTCATCAATGATGAGGATACCTTTTTACCGCACTTAGTTACTTAGAATTATTTAGACTTAGGACTCTTATATTTTTTTGATGATGATGATGATACATGTTTTGATATACATGTTTGATGATGATGATGATACATGTTTTGATATACATGTTTGATGATGGTGATACATGTTTTGATATACATGTTTGATGATGATGATGATACATGTTTTGATATACATGCTTGATGATGATGATGATACATGTTTGATGATGATGATACATGTTTTGATATACATGCTTGATGATGATGATGATACATGCTTTGATATACATGTTTGATGATGATGATGATACATGTTTGATGATGATGATGATACATGTCTTGATATACATGTTTGATGATGATGATACATGTTTTGGTTATACATGTTTTGATGATGAGAATACATGTTTTGTTATACATGTTGTGAGGGGATTGGATCATCCCTGGACTTCAGTCCTAAAGTTGAGCCGTAGACGTATGTCTTCGAGAATGAAGTTCTTGGTGAACATGTGAGGGGATTGGATCATCCCTAGACTTCAGTCCTAAAGTTGAGCCGTAGACGTATGTCTTCGAGAATGAAGTTCTTGGTGAACATGTGAGGGGATTGGATCATCCCTGGACCTCAGTCCTAAAGAAGAGCCGTAGACGTATGTCTCCGATAACTAAATCCTGAATGAACAGGTAAGAGGATTGGATCGTCCTCGGACTATGGTCCTTTGAATTGAGCCGTAGACATGAGGTCTCCGATAACTGAACGATAGGACTGGATCGTCCCTGGACTTCGGTTCAAAAGGTACATGATAGGACTGGATCATCCCCGAAATTCGGTTCAAAAGGTACACGATAGGGCTGGATCATCCCTGGACCTCGGTTCAAAAGGTACACGATAGGACTGGATCGTCCCTGGACCTCGGTTCAAAAGGTACACGATAGGACTGGATCGTCCCTGGCCTTCGGTTCAAAAGGTACACGATAGGACTGGATCGTCCCTGGACCTCGGTTCAAAAGGTACATGATAGGACTAGATCATCCCTGGACTTTGGTTCAAAAGGCACATGATAGGACTGGATCGTCCCTGGACCTCGGTTCAAAAGGTACACGATAGGACTGGATCGTCCCTGGACTTCGGTTCAAAAGGCACATGATAGGACTGGATCGTCCCTGGACCTTGGTTCAAAATGTACGTGACAAATCCTAGAATTGCTCTAGGTTACATCCAGCATGAAACAGGGCTGGCTCTGTAGATGTGATACATCCAGCATGAAACAGGGCTGGCTCTGTAGATGTGATACATCCAGCATGAAACAGGGCTGGCTCTGTAGACGTGACACATCCAGTATGAAAGAGGACTGGCTCTGTGGCGGTAAATCCTAGATCTGATCTAGGTCACATCCAGTATGAAAAAGGACTGGCACTGTGGTTGGGATTAGATCATCCCTAGACATGAGACTTGTCTTAAAGAGATAAGGATTGATCATCCTGGAACTTGATCTAGATTGTATCATCCATGGACCTATGTCCTAAAGAGAGCAGGATTGATCATCCTGTAATATGATCGTGTGATGACGATGCTGATGATCATGTGATGACAATGCTGATGATCGATGCTGATGATCATGTGATGACAATGCTGATCGTGTGATGCCGATGCCGATGATCGTGTGATGACGATGTTGATCATGTGATGGTGATGATGATGATCGTGTGATGACGATGCTGATGATCGTGTGATGACGATGTTGATCGTGTGATGATGATGTTGATGATCGAGTGATGTCGATGTTCCAGTAACTAGTTGAGTTACTGATGATGATGAACTGAAGAAAGCTTCCGATGATATATAGATGTATCATGTATGATGTATGACTCGTTGCTCCTGCGGATGCTGTTATAATATCCTTCTCGTTAAGGGGGAGTGTTGAATATTGTAACTTCTAAGAATATTATTTGTATATTATTTATTCCGGAGATGTTCCATACCTTCGATGTGATTATACTATGAATCCAGAGATGTTTATTCCTCCGGATTGGTTGTGGTAACTAGGGTTATTAGACCCACCATGTGGGGGTCAGCCCAGTCAGCTATAATAGGGTATTTAACCTAATGGTTAAATACGAGCCTACATGTACTTGTGTAAAATACATGTCAGTGTAGTCTATAAATAGAGGAGGTATGTTCCTCATTTGACACACTCACTCACTTGTGAAAGATAGCGCACTTGTCTGGGAGATTTGCTAAGGAGACAAAGTAGGAGGGAGCACATCTTGTATTTTGGTTGATCATCTTATTGAGGAAAGCTTTGCTGGGTTTTCTACCCCATGAGGGTTTCCCAGGGTATATTCTGTGTCTATCTTGTGATTATGTTTCTTTCAGTGATCTTGATAGTCTATTTGGTTTAAACTTAACAATGCGGGAATATAGAAATAATTTTAGAAAGCCAGAAATGCAGAAATGAAATCCGCAATCCGCAATTGGAATCCGTTAAATTAAACCACTTCTGACTGTGTCGGTGAAACTTTGGATTGTCCTCCGACCGTTTCGGCGGAACATCTAATTATGCTCTGAAACACAGTTTCTTCAACAAAACCTAAGTGTTTCGGCGTCCAACTCGCAACTGCTCTGACCGTTTCGGCGAAAAATCAAAAGTTTTCCTGATTCAGAAAATGGCTTTTCTTTTCTCTTTCAAGAAAAAATCTAAGTGTAAAAAACGAGTATATCTAAGATGAAACAAACTCTGAGTAAAATAAAAAAAATAAAGGAGGGGCCCTACAATTTTATAAAAAATTTGGGGATTAGGTTGCAGCTGCAACATGTTAAGATAACACAAAATGCTATTCAAGAACGATTGAGGAGGGATAAGTTGGTTCACAGTGGGAATACATTTGATTTAAATATAAAGCAACTTTATAGACACACAGAAGGCCAAGAGAAGTATCAAATTAGGAAACCACATAGCTTGCATGTTCATAACTTGAAAGCATTGATGAGGCACAATCCCTATGCACATGTGGTTGACTACCTAGTTCTTGTTGACCCAAAATATGTTCATGTTAGAGATGCATTTGAAGAATCAAAATATTTTAATTACAAATACTATGTTTTGGGGGGAAATCATTTTGCAGAGGCTAGAAGAGAATTGATGCAAGAGTTTCCAAAAAACTGTATTTTTCAAACAGTGAAATGCATCATTTACACTGGTATAATAGATGTGGAAGCAAGACTATTGGCATGGGATCACAACAAAGATAGTGACTATATGATTTCCATGACATTCGTTCAAAGGGTTAGATTTATCCACAATGAATTTGAACAAATATGTGGTGGGGATGGATAGAAAGTTGATGCAGATTTTCGGAAACAATGTTGCATGGAAATAGGTATCCCTATTAAAGAGGACAATGTGAAACATAAAGGTTTGAAAGGAAGTGATACATTCAGAGATATAGATAACTATTTTTAGTTGGAATTTATAACGAACCCCATATGTGATTTGATTGATGACATATTTAGCATGTGCAAGAATATTGGCGTAAAAAATCAGAAGGTAAAAAAAAGTAAAGCAGTTGCATGGAGCAGTAGTCAAGGAGGCCCTGATGTCAAGAACTTGCCAGAAGATATGACTATAACACCTTGTAGATCATTGCAAGGTGGAAGGATGAAACACTTATATCTACAATACTGTCACATGTAAATTCAGGTGAATTATCCATGGAAGAAATGTGCAATGATTTTGAAAAGTCAGTTTATAGGTTGTTTTTATTATTTTTAAGTTTATTTTGTGAGTTTAAGATTTTTTATTAAATAAGCATTGTGTTATTATTAGATGTCATTGTTAATGCCATTTATTTTTACATCATGTAGCCATAAGGTTAACATGAAAATATAAGAGGATATGGTTATAATGTTGGGTGAGAAGAGTTGGGATGATGTTAGATGCAACTATCCAGATTCAAGCTCCATAAAAAGCTTAAAAGATTTTTTGGTTGCATACAAAAATGTATGATGATTTATGATATTTTCTATTTTATTTATTTCTAAGTGAATTCATTTCTATTTTATTTATTTCTAAGTGAATTCATCTATATTTTATTACTTATATATTTAATTTTGTTTTCAAAGACGAATACAGTACCAGAGTGTTTCAAAATTCATATTCAAAGAGCCAAAATAGAACGACAACGAAGACACTGTCTTGCAAATGTTGAACTTGATGACACCCTTGATCATCACGTTTGGAATGGGCTCGACACTATGCAATATAAAGTGATTTTGTGTGATTGTGCAAACATTGCAAATCTTGTTCCCAAAAAGGAGTACTTCCTAGTTATTGCATATATCCCTCATGGATACAATATCAAAAACATTACTTATGATTGTGAGCCTTATACATACCAGTCATTCAATAAAGTGGTTTCAGGATTTCTGGACGCCACAACATCACCCCTATGGATATTTCTTGTTTTCCATTCAGATGTACAAGGAGGAGCAGTGCTAACAACCTTCAAGGATAAATCAAACTCAAGGAAACAACTGTATTGGTAAGATATTTGTAGTATATTATTAAACATTTGAATTTAGAAACCAAAATTATTTTTCTATAAGTTAATTATATTCTTATCTATTTTTGTTACAGGCATAAGACTAACATTCATAGCTCCAACACTGAGCCATTTATGAGTGATACGGAAAACATACATCTTGCATCTTGGACAAAATATGAGACCTATGAAACTCTTTTAATCAATGAAAAGAGTGAAGGCAAATATAGTCAAATATTGTCTTATAATGTCATGGTTAACAGGTTGACATATGAAGAAAGAGATATGAAAGGAGAGATTGTAAACATCTACCAGAAGCCACAAGCATTGATTAATTATCTCATAGATACTTTTTCAAGAGAAGGAGATTGTGTTTTAGATATGTTCTCGAGATCATGTAATATTCCTGATATTACATATGAAACTAGTGCCATAATCCAAATTCAGTAATATATATTTTTTACATTTATGTTTCATTATGTTATTTAATGTTTTTTGTTTTGTATGTGTTGATTAGGTACAACAATAGCATGCTCATGACAAAAAGGAAGAAATTGCATATCCATTGAGAATGATCTACTACAGCGCAATTATATCAAGCAAAGAATTAATGCTATGAAATTTCTTCCAAATGAAATGCAAGAAGTTGGTTTGAAGAAAGTAGAGTTTAGTGAGTCACTTGTGGCAAAGATGTCAAAAGAGCCTCAACCTCCTTTAAAAGGGATATTCGGAAAATATCACTTTGGGCATTTTGCAGAAGTAGAGGACCCAACGGAAGAACACATTGAAGTCTAGTAAGAGAGCCAACTAGCATAAAATGTCAATTTCAATGAAGAGTTCGGGATGCATGATATTGTTGATTAGTTTCATATTGTTGAGGAAAATGTCAAAGTTGACAAATTTTTGATAAGATATTTTGTAATGTTTTGAATTGAAGATTTTATTTTGAGAATAACTATTATGTTTTTGATATGCTATTTAGAAATATATGGTATATGTTTTGTTGATTTTATGTGAATCATCACGTTATGGAAAATAATGTTAGAGAGTATCATTTTTATACATCAAATAGCAGAAAATACGTTGAAAAATGGTTTGAAATGTATTTTTTTCTCATTTTGTTTAGAAATTTTCCCCAAAATGACTTCTTTAAGATAAAAGTTTAATGGAAAAACTTTGAAAATGCATGTATTTTTTGTTCTAACTAGCTTCTAAATCTTACAAAAATTCAAAAATGTGTGTATTTTTTTACTATAGCTAGCTATTAAATGTAGATTTTTTTGTAAAGTTTGGAAAATGGCCCTTGTAAATAAAAGTTATAATTTTCTTATGACCAAGATGTTTCAAAATCACAAAACAATGTCTCAAAATGAAAAATGGTGCTACAAGTATACACACTTTTTGAAACAAAGGTAAAAACAACTACTAAAATTGACCCCCCACAAAATGAGAATAATGTCAGGTTCTTCTCAAGTTGTATAACATGTTGAAAGAGGACGGGTGCGAGGTACATCATTATTCTGATAGACTACTTAACAAGATGGACCGAAGCAACACCAGTGAAAGAATGCATAGTTGTGACAGCAACAAGATTTCTTTTCGACAATGTGGTCACCAGGTTTGAGTGTCCAAATATTTTGATGAGCGACCAAGGTATGCATTTTTTAAATCAGATCATCAAAGAAATGGCTGAGGAGTTTTAGATTCAGCATAGAATAAGTACTCCATACCACCCACAGGTGAATGGAGCAGTTGAAGTGTTGAACAAAATTCTGGAGAACGCGCTAACTAACGTGTGTAATATAAACCGCGATGACTGGGGCTTAAAGATTCCTACGATATTATGAGCCTATAGAACAACATGCAAAAGATTGACAAGCCAAACCCCCTTCAATCTAGTATATGGACAAGAAGCAATAATGCCTATGGGGTACATTATCCCCAGTCTGCGCATAACAATAGTGACAGGTATGAGCGACGACGGGGATATTGAAGAAAGATTGGCCCAATTACTACAACTAAAATAAGATCGCTTCATTGCGGGGTTTCAACAGCAAGTGGAAAAATATCAAGAGAAGGCATGGCATGATCACCATGTAAAGCAGAAGCACTTTCAGCGCGAAGATATGGTACTCCTATATGGCAACAAGTTTGCAAAACACCCAGGTAAGATCCAAATGCATTGTCTTGGTCGATATGTCATAAATTTTATTACTGATGGGGGCGTAGTTCAATTGCAAAAGTTGGATGGAACAATTTTGACGAGCTTAGTGAATGGGAGTCATCTAAATCCTTATTGGAATAGCCCGACGCACCTCCATTGATGAATATAGGAGGTTAAAAATAAAGTGATGAAACAAGTATACTGCACAGTTCGGGAGTCTGTCCATGAAACAATGACGAGGCTTGAGTTCATACATCTACCGATGGAACCGCGACAGGGATCGAGCTCATATATCTGGCGATGGAACGACGACAAGGATTGGGCCCTATCGACATCGACAAAGTATGAACTGGTCATATCGGGCAATAAATGAAGCATTTAAGACGAGGATGACGACGATGCAAGTGGACAGAGATGTATTTAATACCGCATCATTGCACCGGATTGGGTAAATCGATGAAGGATTTGGGTAAATCAACGATGGATTTGAGTAATCATTGTCCAAATCGATTCAATGGGTGAAACCAATGATATAAAAGGAAGCGCAGGGAAACATTCTGACCCATTGCACATTATGAGATTGTTGAAGGTGAAAGTATTGAAGAAATCGAAGAGCAGAGCTAAGTGAATTGAAGTCGAAGAGTTGCGATGGCTCATGTGATATCCAACACCAGTGCGCAGTAGCCACTCGCTGCAAGGGAATCCACTGTCGAAGAGAAACCAGAGATTGCATCTGCACTAGCCTGGATATTTTGAAAGAAGATAAGTGCTAACCAACTGGTGGATACGAAGAGAAGAGAAAAAACCACCCACAACACGAGGCGCGCTACAATGATAGTAGGAGAAGGGGGCACTTCAGGAACCACAAAAGAAGAGGCGACAACAGTTAGAAGAAGGGCCAAGCAACAACAAGTTCCAACCGTGGCGTACATTCCAGGTTATGTGTGGTCAAGAAGGGAAGGGGCTCCGTTGATAATACTTGGGATGAACGCCAAGTACACAATAGTGGAACTGGCGGCACCGGAGGGTGTTCACATTACTGGTGGATTATTGCAACGGCTGCACAAGCTGCAATACAACGACCATGACGTTTTAGCATATCCCGAGTGCACCCAATAGACATTCATGGAGAAAATTTAGGAGGAAGGAGGCCCAATTGCAAGGGAACCAATTCCAATGGCGTTGGGACTACAATGATCGGGATTGATGTCGATCATTCACATGCCGCATTTTGGGCTCTCGACGGAGGTCAATGCATGCACCAAGCAATTTCTTGTCTGTCTCCACGGTGGATATTTGTGGCTCGACAAAAGTATCCCCATTGACATGGATCTGATTGTGAGGATTACTAGGTTACCTAAGATGGGTGTAGACTCGTCACAGTACTTTCAAGGAAAGGACAACGAGAAGAAGTTCGTTGCGAAGGTGAAAGATAAATACGGGGTAGTAAAAAACAACCGTGGATATCTGGTCGACACAATTAACGACCGAGTGGTTAGGCTCGTAGCAAATCTTTTTTCCATCAAGGTAGTTCGCAAAAACTGCACCAACCAATGCACATCGGGGGTGATTGCATTAGCAGACCAGCGTGCGGCTGGGGTTTGGATGAACTGGTCGTTGTTCTTATTAAATGAGTTGATGGAGGATGCAGTTGCAGTACAGGAAAAGGGTAATCCCTTTACTTATTCTTGGATCCTACTATTAATTGCTTTGGTCGCATGGATGGAGCCACCGCAGTATCAAGGAATAGAGATGGAGAGTGTCAAAGTGTGATGAGGGGAACGATATCAAAATTTATGGGAACTAAACGACACGGACATGAAGCGTGGCAACAACATACAATTTTACATATACTTGGAAGAGCTGCGCGCACAAGCAGTGAAGGTCCTGCGATTGACGGAGGTCGCAGAAAAAAGATATAGGAGGATTGTGAGGCTCGCTATGGGGCCTCAAGCCATTTTTATCCAATCATGCGAAAACCCAAGGAAGCAGTGGCTAACAACGCAGTATAAGCTGAATGAAGAAGAGTTGGACTCCATCGTAAAGGAATGGATAAATGGATGGAAGACCCCAGTCGATGACGACCAATTATCGGATCCAGAGGATGGAAATCCGACGGATATACCAAAGACCCAGACCAAGATGAAGGAATCAGAGGATGAAGATGAAGGAGAGGATGAACAGTTAGGGAAACTGATTGAAATTCAGGATGGGTCAACCGACACTCTGACAGATTCAGAGTTGGAAGCACATCAATAGGAAGCAAGAACGAAGAGGAATAGGGACAAAGGACAAGGGAGTACCACTGCTGGTCTCTCTGACGAAAAAATGAACATGTTTCTTGACAGGATGACAACGGTGGACGAAGAAAACCAAGCAAAGGTGACACAACATTCGACTGAATATTTCCACCAAGTGTCGCAGTTGTTGCAAACATTGAGTAATGTTGTTAAGGAGACCAAGGTGAAGTCAGGGCTTGAAGAGGGTTAGTCAAAGGTACGACAGGAAGAGGTTGACATTGGCACTAAATAGCAAATCATGCAGGTGATACCGGTCACGACCGAGAACGAAGATCTATACCTCGCCCTACGTGGGCTTGACACTGTAAGTATCGACCTGAACATGTTATCTATGTTCATGCTTCACCGCACCCACATTGGGACCAGTGAAGAAATACACGAGCGAGACACATCGATACACAACCAACTGTAGCATTACAAAATTTTGTCATGAATTCTTCTTCTTGCAATAAAATCTTTTTAATATGTAGGCAAAAAATATTTTAAAAAACACATACTTACTTCAACACATACTTCACAATTTAGCAACCATCTTTTTACCTACCTTGAATTGAAATTTTAACACATGGATAGTGATATGAGTTTTGCTCTTTAAACACATGTTTATAAATCTTTTAAAATTGTTGTAAAAAGGGAACATGTACCAAATGATCAAGTTGTTATTTAAAACAAAAACAAACAATGTGAATTTAACGGATATGGTAATCAACATCATCAACGTTAACAATGGATAACACTTTGTTCTACTATACGTGATCATATATACTAAATGAAAAATAACTTTCATATATACTACATGAAAAATAACTTGCATATGAATATAAATGTGTGTTTGAATGGTTGCTTGATGCATTGAAGCGTCAAACGGTATTGTAAATCGATTCATTTCGGTCACCCAAACTTGTATTAAATCCCCGATTATATCTGAACCCCTAGTGAGAAGCATATCTCTGAACCCCTAGTGAGAACCAGAGCCTGAAGAAAACTATAGCCATGGCAATTGATGGCTCAGATAACCAGAGCGTAGCTACGGCAAGGAAGTGGAAAAATGTATTTGACAAGGTATTTGAGGCCGTGGTTGAAATTCAAATCACTATCACTCGGGCATTTGATACGGAAGTTGCACGATCGAGCAATGCCACCGGCTTTATCGTAGATAAAAAACGCGGCATTATTCTGAGCAACCGTCATGTAGTCACGCCTGGTCCTGTTGTTGCCCAGGCTAGGTTACTCAATTGTGAGGAAATTCCAGTTTATCCTCTTTACCGTGACCCTATTCATGATTTTGGTTTTTTCCGTTATGATCCGGCAACGTTACTCAAATGTGAAGAAATCCCTCTTGCACCAGAAGCTGCAGCTGTTGGATTGGAGATCCGGGTTGTGGGTAATGACAGTGGAGAGAAGCTTTCAGTGTCGGCGGGGATCCTGGCCCGATTGGATGGAAACGCCCCTTGTTATAGATTCGATGGATACAATGACTTCAATACCTTTTACATGGGGGCAACTGCAGGGACAAAAGGAGGATCAAGTGGCTCACCTGTAATTGATTGTCATGGACAAGCAGTTGGACTGAATGCTGGGGGTGGGCGTAGACTTGTTGATTGTGCTTCATATTTTCTTCCACTTGATAGAGTGGTAAGGGCGTTGAGAATTATACAGAAGTGCATGGACGAGTGCAACAGTCCAGTCCATGTTCCTCGTGGCACACTTCAGATGACCCTTCTTCACAAAGGATTTGACGAGGCACGTCGATTAGGGCTTCAACACAAGACTGAACAGCTTGTGAGAGAGGCTTTTCCTACAGGGTCTGGACTTCTTGTTATAGATTCGGTGGTGCCCGGAGGTCCTGCTGATAAGATGCAACTGGAGGCCAGCGATTTACTTGTACGTGTGAATGGTGAGATTATAACAAATTTCTTGAGTTTGGAGACAGTGCTTGATGATAATGTTGGAAAGACTATCGATTTAGAGGTTGAGAGGGATGGTGTGCATGTGAAGGCTATTTTTGAAGTCCAGGACTTGCATTCTGTAACACCTCATTATTTCTTGGAACTAAGTGGTGGCGTGATTCATCCTCTATCCTACCAACAGGCCAGGAATTTCCGCTTTAATTGTGGTCTAGTATATGTTGCTGAACCAGGGTATATGTTATCAAGAGCAGGTGTTCCTCGCCATGCCATCATTCAAAAATTTGGTGGGAAGGAAGTCACACAGGTTCAAGATTTTATAGATATTTTGTCCAAGTTCTCTCCAGGGGCAATAATTCCGTTAGAATTTGTGCACCATGTAGATCGTCATCAAACTCAGTTTGCTGTTGTGACTGTTGATAGGCATGAGTGGTTTGCAGAGCCTCAACTCTACACTCGAGACGATGCTACTGGACTGTGGGAAAAAAGGCCTGCAATATCGTCTTCGGTTTCTTCTGCTTTCAGCGATACAACAATCCAAGCACTAAGATCGTCATCAGATGGAGAAGTTCCAAAGGATTCATTTGATAGCAATATAGGCGATGAATCTCAAACATCTGTATCGAATCCTGAGAAAGTCATTAAGCCAACACTAGTCACGGTTAAGACAGATATACCACCATCTCATGCCCTTATTGACGGTGTGTATGGTAAGCAATTTTATGGAACAGGGGTGGTGATCTATCATTCTAAAACGATGGGAATAGTTGCAGTGGACAAGAATACAGTGCCCATTTCTATAGCAGATGTCTCCTTAGCATTTGCTGCTCACCCAGTTCAAATACCTGGAGAGGTTGTTTTTCTAGACCCTGTACACAATTATGCATTAGTAGCGTATGATCCTGCCGCACTAGGTCCAACTGGGGCTGCAGCTGTACGTGCAGCCGTTCTTCTTCCTGAACCTGATCTACACAAGGGTGATTCTGTACATCTAGTTGGTTTGACTCAGAGTTTACAACTTCAATCAAGCAGGTCCTTTGTCAGAAAAACATTGACTGCCATGAATATTCCTCAATTTACTTATCCCCGGTATAGAGCTATAAATGTGGACCTTATCGAATTGGATTCAGATTTTGGCAATCGTTTTTCTGGTGTAATAGCAGATAATCATGGAAATGTTCGGGCATTATGGGGCAGCTTCTCTAGGGAGATTGAGGCCAAGGATAAAAATGGTGAGTGGAAGAACTTCATCGAGGACTTCGTAATGGGAATTCCAATTTATTCAATTAATGAAGTGTTACAGAAGATTATAAATGGGACTGAAGGTCCACGTTTGCTTATAAATGGATCCAAAAGGTCCATGCCTCTTGTCAGCTTTTTAGGCATTGAATTTTATACAACAGTACTTTCAAAGTCCCGCAGCTTTGGCTTAACTGAGAAGTGGATTACAAAGTTAGCGACGAAAAATCCTGTGAAACGACATGTGTTACGGGTAAAGACTTGTTTCGCTGGAACACACGCCGAACGTATGTTGGAGCAAGGCGACATGCTATTAGCCATAGATGGAGAGCCAGTTACCAGTTTTCGTGATATTGAGAATGCTTGCCGACGCGTCGATCTAAAACTGACAATTTTCCGCGGAGGTTTAGAGTTGGATCTCTTTGTGCGCGCTGATGTAGAAGATGGGTTTGGAACTACACACCTAGTCAGTTGGTGTGGATGTATTGTACAGAAGCCACACTTGGCTGTTGCTTCCTCAGGATTTTTCCCAGAACAAGGCCATGGGGTGTATGTTTCAACAAGAGCGGCTGGTAGTCCTGTTGAGAGATCTGGACTTTCTTCTCTCCGGTGGATTGTTGAAGTTAACGGAAAACGAACCCCTGATTTACAAACATTTATAGATGTAATAAAAGAATTGGAGAATGAGGAGTTCGTCCGTCTTAAGACAATACAGTTGGACGGAAAACCTGGTGTCTTAACTTTGAAGCAAGACCTACATTATTGGCCTTCCTGGGAACTCATCTTTGATCGTGAAACTGCACGATGGCGTCGGAAAACCATTTAACCTTTAGCTGATAGATTTTAATATAATATTTCACACTTTTATTCTTCCCCCATATAATAGTTAATATATGTTTAGCATTATAAAGCTGTTGGCATAATCATGTTGAATCCCTGAAAGTTAAATGCCTAGGCTTACTCTGGCCAATTTCCATTGGAATAGTTCAGTGAAGGAGGATTTCTGTAGAGACTATTTAACCATTTTTAATATGCAACATGTTCTTTGTAAAAGAATGTCTTACTTCAATGAAACATGCATAAACAAATGTTTTTCATGGGAAAACAAGAAATTTAAGGGTGACATTTAAGTGCAATAATGGATGGTTATATTTTAAGTTCATTGAATGACTTTGATTGAACATATCATCATCAATGAAATCGATCTTTTTGTAAATGAAAATATAATAGCGAAAAATAAAAATAATTTTTTTTACTATAAATAAAAAAAAATAACACAAATCTATTAATTTACATTAATTTAAAAAAAAACCAAAGTTTATTAATTTACATTAATATAAAAAAAATTAAATCCATTTATGATACTCAATGTAATTGTTAGCTATGATGATGAAATCCGTTGTTTAGGCCATGTATTATTTAATTATGTATTGTTAAATTATGGTGCTTGTATCCATCTGGTATGCTAGAGATACCTTATAAATAAGGTTTTTATGTCCTGTTTAAGGACTATGATAAAAAATATAGCCTAAGAAGTTTTGTGTTGATTGCCATTCATGTCAATCTCTCTTCTACTTGTTCTCACCAATTTTGGATTTGATGCACTCACAATTAATGAAAATAGGGAGAAAAACATGTCATAAGTTGGGAAAACGATCACAATCTTGTTTTATTTTAAAGATAAATAAAGATACGTTGATGAAAATATTGAAAAACACATACATTATAACTTCAAAACAAAAACAAATAGACTTTCTAAAAAAACTAACTTCAAAGTTCATACACCCATTTAAATTTATAATTACATCAACATTAAACTCAAATGTTTATATAATAAATTCTAAATATATACAATTCTTACATTTCTAATAATGCTTTCTACTGTAATTAATTATTCTCAAATTCTTATATTATGAAATGTTCTTAGATAAATGACTTATTACAAAATTGGATTTATAAAATATCATATTATTTTATTTAATTAATTTAATTATATAAAATTATTGCATCGATATGTGCAGCTTAGTATAGGGAATAAAAATGTAAATGACTTAAACAAAAATAAATGATTATATTGATTTTATTTTAAACTTAGATATATCAAGGTCCGAGATTGATTAAATATCTTGAGATGTAAATTTTTTCTTATTAATGTAAAAATTTAAGATAAAAAATTACACCTCAAAAAATTGAATTCCTCTCGGTAAATGAAAGTAAATCGATCTATGCTAATTTTTACTTAATCACTTGAATGATGATGACTTACTTTAAATGGTGCATTAAGTATGAGTGACCCAACTTCTTAACATATTACATTGTAAAAGCTAAATTAAAACTCAAATAATTTTCTATAATATAATATTAAACAAGTGAAATTAATAACAAAGTTCCTTAATACATAGAAAAAGTTTGAATATAAATTGTTTTTGGATTGAGATTTAAACTAGTACACTTGAATTCTCATTTAAAAAAATATTAAACTTATAATATTAATTTATTTAATTGGTTTTATGTTTAGACCTGTGTTAATTTTTCATGCTCTTTTCGAAGTGATTATTTAATAAGATATTTAAATTTTCAAAATGATACAGAAACATAAATTCATTTGTTGGCATTTATTGGAGATGTTTCAAGTCCCGTCTAAGTCATAAATTCGGATTTTTATTTCATTACATGAATTTTTTAACTCTAAAATAAATAAGTGATAAAATATTTATATGAATATATTAATGACGTATTTTTTTCATTTAAATATATAATGTATTTTTATTATATTAGAATGTTTAGTTATTATTATAATAAATACATGTAAAATTTATTTCAAAATATTTTTTTTTCAAAATTTAAATAAAAATCTACTTATAAATAAAAACTATTATTAATATTAAATAAGATAAAAATTAAATATAAAAAAAACATAAATCATTCTCACTTTTGATATAGAATTTGTTGATTTATATTTATATTTTTAAAGAAGAAACTACATTTCTAAAAAGTGTGCAACTCTACTTTATTATTTAAACATAAAATAAGACTTATGGAAATAGTATTAAATATACTTGAAAATTGGATACTAAATTTTTAAAAATATAAAAAATTTACAATGTTAATCTATACGATTGAGAATATAGATAGATAGATAGATAGTGGTTGTGTTAGTTTGAATTTTTATTGGTTCATAGTGGTTGATATCAACCTCGGGATTAAGCGAAGGGTTTCAATTGACACCGCTTGAGTTTCTGCCGATTTGTGTAACGTATGATATGATGGCCTACCATGAGATTGATAGGAATGAGATGTAGACTTGACAATGTGCCATGAGGTAGTACTACCAATCCTTCTCCCATCTATTATTAGTACGTTTAGCTGGGGATCTTGGAGTTTCAATGATGGGTATATTTTCAGTAGTAGGCCCAAAGGTGGGATTCAGTCTTATATTTCACAAGATGAGACTCTTAGGAGATCAGTTTAGTGGGGATTTGATTGAGTGGTTTCAATATAGAGTTACTGTTCTTATGGGAATTGGTCAGGAGGCTTCCTATTCCAATGCTTTGAAATACCATACATTGAGTATTATATAATTCACCTCCTTTCGATTGGGTTGGAGACATGACATCATTTTCAGCCTTAGCGTGGTTCAGTTTGTGGAGAATAGAGTTGGTGATGTGGTCCACTTGAAGCTACAACCATATAAACATGAACCACTAAGGAAGGAGGAAAATACTAGAAGGGGTGAAGTGGATCACAATTTTTTTAATAAAATGGAAAAATATTCATAAATGAGGTGGCAATGGTCCAAGTCACCCAAGGAGGACGCATAGGAGGATAAAGTGGGCCCACAAGGAAGTTGTAACACCCCCAAATAAAGGAGAGAATCCACAAATTCAAATTATAAGGAAGAGTATCTCCCAAGAAGTTTCATGAAGATGCATCTGGATAAAAGTAGCAAATCTATGAAAATCTATGACAATCTATGACAACTACAACAACCTATGAAAGATTCCATGACAATTTATGACAAGCCTTGTCCTAAATTTATCCAAGGAAGGCACATGAGGGAAGAGTGGGCCCATAAGTTAGTGGTAACTCCCCAAAATCAATGGAGGCTCATTTATTAATATTTTATTGATATTTTAAAGAGAGAAAACTCTAGGAGGTAAAAGATGAATGAAGAGTTATAAAAGAAGGGTGAGGGATCATGCAAGAGAAATTTTTGGCTATTTTTATTTTTGAATTGAAGATCTCTTATGGATTTCAATCTTGGGAGATGTGCTCCTTGCATTTGTGACTAGTTTTGGTGGTGGAAGATTCCACCCTAGCTAGTATGAGAGGAGAGATCATCCATATATCTTCATTTGGGACTCATTACAGGTGTTGGGAGGGATCATTCATATGTCACTACTAAGCTTCATTGATCATGTTATGTGTGACTTTCATTTCATATCTGAATATTCATTAGTTTTTCTAGTGTTTATATTATATTGGTTTTCCAATGTTCTAAGTGTGGAAGGTGCACTTTCTCTCATATAGTGTTTCTGCTATTGTTTTCATATTTTTTGGGTGCATTGTGGAATATATCACATCGTTTGAGAGTTGAATATCATATTCTCAAATCTCTTTCTCATATTTAGCGTGTTTGGTCTCTTGTTGTGTGGTTGGAGTAGCTCTTTTATGAGAACCAATGTTGGTGGGACGAAATGGTGGATTTGGTTTGGATAATTATGAGAATTTATGGGATATGATACCTGTTACATTATTTCCAAAACATCGTTTCTAGTGGGAAACACTTTTTATTTCACTAAAAAAGGTTTATGGATGACCAAGATACACTCATTTTACCGGATCCACTCTATTCTGTATCTTCATCTGGTAGAGGGGCACACCTATGCAATTATACCCCTGTATTTCATGAGTTTCAAGCTGCCGTAAGAAAATATATTATTTTAATCATTGTTATTATTGTTCCATTCAATTCATAATAAATATTTACAGTGTTTTCTCCCATATTGTGTTCAATATTAAGGTTTTTGGTAAGTTTATGTGCAAATATGTTGTTATGGCTATGTAGTCTTAATGCAATGTGAATTAAACTTTCATTAGAGCTCCAAGCCTCCATGAAGGATGTTAGTGAATGAATTGGGTAAATTTGGGAGTTTTTGTACCAATTTGAATTTTGGATTTGTGTGGGAAGGATTTGGGTAGTTTTGGAGGTGTTTGGGAAAGGTTGGAAATCTAGACAATTTTTGCAATGAAATTCGAGCTAGTCTTCCTAGATTCAAATTGATGCTTGTGGGGCCTATTCATGCTTGATTAAATCTGATATATCTATATCTATATCTATATCTATATATCTATATCTATATATATATATAGTAACCTACTGCTACATTGAGTCAAGACACTTCCTTGAATTGGGTAATATGTTAGGTACTTCCAACGCTTCCAAATTGATGCTAAGGAGGTTGCATACAAACTGTTTGAAGAAGTTCATGAACCCAAATTAATAACCAACCACCTAAAATTTACATCAGTTCTGATTTGGGCATATTACAGTGGTCTCAAAGCATATTCTAATGGGATGCACACCTTTATTCAAATCCAAAAATTATATATAAAATACACTGTTATTAAAGCAAATACTTCTATTGGGAAAAAATGGAAATTGGTGCCTTCTTTGTGGAGAAATTTGGAGTTAATATTCCTAGTTTTTTTATTGGGGATATTACAGTCCACTATATTGTTATTATTAAATAAGGCCCACTGAGCTAGTAAATAAATTTAATGGGACCTCATTAAAAAATGTGCACTAGGTTCGGAGGTTAGTATTGTATGGTGATTCTATAATTAAGGATGAAGTCCTCCATATGAGGTGTCAATAAGAATTTTGTTTTTGGAGCATTATTTTATTAGGAAGAATTCCCCTTTTATGGGAAAGTGAACAGGGTTGGTTCATCCCATAAAAATAACGTTTTTTACAATAATAAAGGTTTGCGCTTATTGCATATCTCTTTTATTGCTTTGTATTTATTATTTCTCTTATAATTGATCTACCCTATTATCTGAGTACATAAAAATTAGTATTGGAGCCACCTAGGGCCACGAAATTGGAAAAAATCTCTTTTTTTTGTATTTTTTTCAAGAGAAAAAAAGGGCCGCAACACTTAGATGAATTTCGAAGTTTTTTTTCTACAAAATATCTCAAAACTAATAACATATCTATATTCCTCTTGAAAATTTAGGTGATTAAAAGAAATCGCTCAAATTCGAATCTGGGAGAGGGAGATATCGAAGTTTGAAATTTGCACAATTTCCAAGGTTTCATGAGACAACCACAAAAAAGTTGCAGAGATCATATATTTTAACATATTTTTTAGATTACTGCAAGACCAACACCATTGAAAATAATCTTTTTAGAGATTTCCTTTGATATATTATATTCCATAGCTACAACTACACTTTCACTCTCCATTGCAACATGGGAAAGTTGGGAACAATATAATGAGAGAAGTATGGGCCCGAAGTGGTCCATGCATGGGCATAATTTTAACCATATAGAGGTGGGGGGTGGATGTCACAGGGAAAAAAAATATTGATCACCAAACTTCTCGAAGAAAATCAAGTTCATAGAAAATCCATCTACCATATTGATCTAGTTGAGCTTGAAAACAATCTTTTTTAAAGGATGGTGGATTTGGTTAAATGGGTGGAATTTGAGGTTATATCGAACGATTATCACTGAGATATATATCTTCCTAATATGATTTAGAGGTTGATTGTGAATAATGGTATATGCATAGTTGCAACTTTTGGGATGACAATTGTTTCCACATCCTTTTTTATACCTCTCCTCTACCATATGGAGAGAAACTTGTGGAAGATGGAAAAAACAGGTGGTGCCTCCCAAATTCTAGTATTCTTATGCTAAAACTCTATCATTTTCCTACTCTCTTAAGGATTCAATTATTTTGGTTGGATATGATTATCTCAATCCATGACCATCCGGGGCATGTGCCACACAATGCTTGACAGTTTGTGGTACTTATTTGATCAAATTTGAGGTCTAAAATGGGCCTCCTAAGGAAAATAATAAAATAATATTTATGAATTTTGGAGGAAAAAAGAAAAAACTACTTTTTTTCTTCATATTTTCAACATATCTCCCTTTCATTTTACTCAAATTTCAAGCGGGAGCTTTTGTTGGATACAGAATTAAATTACGCATCCAACGAATACCCACACTGCATACTTTGAGGGACCCCACCCCATAGAACATGAGAAATACATAAAAAAAATGTGTTACTTCAAAGTAACACTTTTTTATTATTATGTATTTATCATTTTTCTTGGGGTGGGGTCCCTCAAAAGTATGCAATGTGGGTACTCGTTGGATGAGTAATTTAAATACGCATCCAACAAGTGCTCCCACTTGAAATTTGAGTAAAATGACAGGGAGATATGTTGAAAATATGAATTAAAAAGTAGTTTTTAATGTCAAATATGCCAACTCAACAATTATGGTTGACTCTTTTCTTGAAATTCTATTGGTTCTTGAATTCAATTGCTTGTTTTCTTACGAAGTGGATCGTTCTCTTATAAGGCCCATTTTAGACCCCAAATTTGCTCTAATGTCAGTTTCAGAGATCTAGTGCCAGCTACAACACATGGACATTAGCCTCATGCTTTTTATTGAGTCCCTTCAAGTACTTCACAGTGGCCATTAGTGCTTGTACATGTGACCCAAGCTTGTACAAGATTTTGTTGGACTATATCAATATGTTGGTTCTTAATACCGATTAAAGTAGGTTTGAAAATTGATTCATATAGTTAAACACTATTAAACATAAAACAATGAAACACAACACATCAACACATCACACATAAATTATCTTGGAAACCCCTCTCGTGGGGGTAAACCAAGAAACCGATGATATTTTTACTCTTCTATCAATCAAACGCTCATAACAGGTGTTCACAACCATAATTTTCTAGACCACAAATCACACTTCATTACATCACGCCACGATCATGCTACACACCCTTGCATAACCATTACATATTATTTATAGATTCAATACAAGAAACTGCTCATTAATGAAAATCCATAACTTCCTAACTACTTTTAGTTATTCTATTATAGGCGATTTGACTGGGTCAAATTTGGTTGATTTTCCATTGATCATTGGTTGTTCCATCGAATTCCCGTCGACTAGTCATATTCCTTTGACCAAATAACTATTCCAGTCGGTTAGTCGACTAGATCTCCACCATCTGTTGAATCCAACTTCAGTCGAATTATATTAGTTGACTATCGACCTTCCCAATCGATTTACATGCAAATAGTATAATATTCCCAAAATTCTCCCACCTGTTGTCTTCTTTGCATAAATATGAGATTCAGAACTTCAGTTCACTCTAGCAAGTCTAACAAGCCCATCATTTCCTTACACTAGGAAAAATTTTCTATGCTCACCGACTTGGTAAATGTTTCTGTAAAATTCTTCACCGTGTCTACCTTTTCCAGTAACAACTTTTGGTTCTCCACCATATCTTTCACAAAATTGTATTAAATATCAATGTGTTTCGTCTTCGACTGACATGTTGGATTCTTTTCTAGGAAGATTGCACTATGATCATCACAATCCAACCTAACAACATGCTGACCAAACCCAACATATGAACGAAATATCTGCATCCAAAAAACTTGCTTACATGCATGAGTAGATTCCATGTATTTAGCCTCAGTAGTCAACAATGCAATGACTAACTACCTCCTACTCATCCAACTGATTGCTCTGCCGAATAACTTGAACACATATTTGCTAGTCTACCATCTATGGTCGACATCTCCATCCATGTTGGAATTGACAAAACCATGCACATTGATTTCCTTGTTGTGCTCAAGTTCTTCACCATAGCAAATTTCATAATCTTTCACACCACGTAGATTCTTGAATACTCTCTTAACTACGGTTTAGTGCTCATTTATGTTAGAGCAAAATAACCCTCTCCATAGCATCATTCTCCTACCTAGTGACTTAGACTATGAATTCATGAATATTGTGGGTCAAACCTTATTCAATTTGACAAACATGAGTCACCCTAGTGTTTCATTCCTTCATTTGGTGGCATATGCCTTGATTTGGGAGAACCTTTTTTGATTTGGGGGTGCCTTCCTTGATTTGGGGAACTTTCCATGATTTCAAGAGTGTCTAAGTTAGTGGCTAGATAAGGACTAGATGCATCCCACTAATTTAGGTCCTAATTGATCCTTGATGATCCTATTTATACATTAGCACTCGATTTGATCCTTTTTAGAGATATTCATGTACATGCAATCAGTTTCATTTGCATTCTTTTGTTAGAACTAGTGCTCAGTGAGTTAAAAGTCGGTTAAAATCAATCTAAGAGACTGTGCATGGATAACTAAGGGTATTTGACTCTAGATAAGCCTTACTATCATCTCATGCATTTCATGAGCAATTCCAATTTCCTCCTTACCTAATTTGAATTTTCTTGCTATTTATATTGTTCACGTTCATTCATTAAAGCTTAATGTCATACAACATTCTCTCTTGCTATTTGCTCTATTATGTTTGTGTAATGACTTATTCTTTCACATTTTTTACATGAATGGTTGATTATTGATCTATTTTTCATATTATATCTCTCTTGCATTAGTTCCTATATCTATATTCTCAAGTTATACATGGTATCAAAGCTATAGTGGTGCTAAACTAGTTAGTATTCTAGGGTTCATTTTCAGTGATCAAGCTATTGCAGGTTTAAAAAGCTCATTTGCAGCCATCAAAGAGATCATTTACAGCCATGGAACTATCTCCCCAATATATTCTAACCCCATTCAACTATTATGAATGGAAATCAAGAGTATAGATACCCTTGAGAATGAAGGGGCTCTACTGGATCACAATGGACACCGAGGTAGACCCAATTTCAACGATTAAAAAGTCTAAATACTTGAATAGAATGGATAAATCACTTATATTGCTTTAATATTCTATTTATATAGACATACTCTATCACATTTCAACCAAGAAGACTCCAAATGAAGTTTGGACCATGATGTCCACCCTCTTCAAAACACAAGATGAAATGAGGGCCATCAATTAGAGGTGGAACTAATGAACTTGAGACCAACTAATTCTGACACTATTCAATAGTTTTTCACCAAGTTCAAATTAGTTCTGTTGCATATGGAGATGTGTAATATTGATAAGGATGACACAAAATTTTTATTTTATATTATCCCCAATTGGGTCCTAATTACAGTGTCTATGTTTCTTCTTTTCATTCTACTAGATTGGCTCTTGGAGCCTCCTTCACAGTGCCTACTTTGGATTTATTTGTTTCCTCCATTATTAAATATCAATATAATATATCACAAATTGGATTACAAAATAACTCAAAGGTGCATGCATTTGCATCCAATCTAGAGAAGAAGGGTGCAAGCAGGAAAAATCCCCCACACGAGGGAAAAAAAGGAGCAAAAACCAAGGATTTTTCATGAAGATTTTGACTCTAATGATGAAAAAATCAAAGAGGAGAAGACTTGGTGTGCTTGTTTCAATAAAGTCCCGAATAAATAAGAATATTACATGTACAAAATTATTTTTGAAGAAATTTTTGAAGAGGAGGAGCTCAACAAGCAAGTTGCCACACTAAGAAATGCTAGTTGCATGTATGCACTTTAAGTAGTTTCTACAGCATATATCCTTGAATCAAAAGCTTCACAACATATGTCCTATTAGGACATATTCACATCAATTGAGCCTTTCACACACCCTACCACAATGGGAGGTGCATCGGTTTTGATCCACTGCTTATAAGCCCAAAAGAAGAGGTGATCAACAATTTTTTACTATACATTGAATAAGACCTCCAGAATGTGTCTTGATACTTGGAAGTTGTCCCAAATCAGGTTCCCATTAAAAAATACCTCTAGAATGTGTCTTCATACTTTAAAATTGTCCCATATCAACTTCCCTTTGAAGAAGGCCTCCAAAATGTCTCTTCAAACTCATAATCTGCATGTTTTGCTCCTATAATTCACCAAATTCCACTTAAAATATTCTAGTTTTTTTTTTTTCCATTCGAAGCAAGTAATGGTTAAGAACAATCATTTAAGCACTTCAAAAGCTTTGGATCTCATTAATGGGCCCACTTACATTTATAGGAGTTCAAAAAATCCTTCTCTTTTACATTTTATTTTACGGAAGGGATTACTTTTCCCATGTGGTTTTTTCCCTCTTACTCAAATTTTAGAGAATGTTTTGTACATGGGTACATAACATGGCAAAAAATTGTTAGGGACTATCCTTTTTTAATTTATTTCACCTAGCCAGGCTTATGGGGTCACTGGTGTTAGAGAAAAATAATTCTCTCCATAGCATCATTCTCCTACCTAGTGCCTTAGACCCACCTTAGACCATGACTTCATGACTCTAGTGGGACAAACCTCATTCAGTTTGAAAACCCAAGTCATCATGACTATGGTCCAGTGCTCATTTCTAGGTGTTGACATGTTCCTACGCAATACTCCCATTGCAGGGGAAATATCTGGTCAAGTACAAACCATAGCATACATCAGATTACCTACAATATTAGCATAGGGCACACATAACATGTACTCTATTTATTCTTGTGTCTTAGGACATTGTCCAGTAGACAACTTGACTCCCACGGGAATAGGGACCTTGACTGGTCTACTCTCCTACATGTTGAAATTTTTTAGAATTGTCTCAACATATTTTCTCTAAATTAACTAGATCCTTATACATGCATGATCTATTTGTATTTCCATTCCAAGAATGAAATTTGTTTATTTGAGATCCTTCATGTTGAACTTGGAGGACTTTTATAGTTTTGCCTCCTTTATCATTTCCATCTTATTTCCGACCAACAACATGTCATCAACATAGAAAAATACATAGATGAAATGACCACTAGCTTTCTTCCCATAAACAAAATGATCAATCTAACCCTAGCTACTAGATATACATATCAAACTTTTGATAGCACATCCTGGGCGATTGTTTTAAAATATAGAGAGACTTCTTTAGCTTGTGGACCAACTCCTTTTTTTACACTGTAAAATCTTCAAGTTGCTTCATATAAATTTCATTTTTAAGATCACCATAAAGAAATGTTGTCTTTATGTCCATCTAGTATGTCTCAAGATCAAATGTTGTAGATAAAGAAATTAGTACCCTTATGGAAGTTAAATTACCAACATGAGATAAAATCTCACCAAATTCGACTCCCTCGACTTGGGGATACCCTTTCACTACCATTTTTATCCTTGTACTTCTCGACTTGACCTATTGCATTCAACTTTTGCTTGATCACCCACTTACTACTAATAGATTTCCTTCCATTTGGTAACACAACTAAATCCCATGTTTCATTCCTCTTCAAGGAATCCATTTCTTCTTCCATTTCCCTTTTACATATTTTACCCTTTGTCTATTCGATCACTTCCTTTACTAACATGGGATAATCTTCTATGGTAGATAATGCAAAAGAAGAGGGAAAATCGAGTGGACTATACCTTTCTAGTTGTTTCCTTGCTCGACCAGACCTCTTGACATCCAATGTATGTTGTTCCACCTCTTCGTTAGATTCAATTGACTCCCCTAAATCCAAACTTTCATCATTAGTTTCAAACTCTTTATTTTCTAGTTTTTCTATTATAACATCTTTCATCCTAGAAATTCCTCTGACTTCTTTTAAGATCACATCTCTGCTACAAAAACCTTCCTTATATCCGGATTCCACAGCTTATACACTTTCACTCCATCCTTGTACCCAATGAATTTTCATTTCTCCAACTTGTTGTCGAGTCTAATATTCCCTTGGGATATCCATAAAGGCATCACACCTGAAAAACATTTGAGATGTGCAAGAGATGTATTTTACTAGCTCATGCCTCATATGAAGTCTTCTTGACCAAAGCCGTCAATGGTGACCTATTCACTAGGTAACATGCTTTGTTGACTTCCTCTACCCATAATTCTTGTGTGTTATTCCTGCACCACTAAGCATGATCCTTTCTCTCCATCAATGTTCTATTCATTCTTTCAACAAATTCATTTTGGTGAGGCATATATCGAGTTGTGTTTTGTTGAGCTATACCATTTTGTCTACAGAACTGTCTGAACGCCTTTCCACAAAATTCTCATCCCTTATCAATTCTCAGCACCTTGATCTTTTTAGTAGTCTAATTCTCCATAAGAGATTTGAACTCTTGAGACTTCTCAAAAACCTCAGATTTATTCCTCATAAAATACAAACACGTCATTATGTAGAAATCATCCATGAAATAAACATAATACCGAGATCCTCCTAGTGAAGGGACCGACACATGTCCAAACACATCATTATGTATTAACTCCAGTATTTCCTTATCCCTAGTAGCACCATCTGAGAACCTTACATGAGTTTTTTTACCATTAATATAAAGTTCACAAAATTCGACTTCTTCATAATATCTAAGGAGACCTTCAATCATAGCTTTACTATGCATAGAACAAAGACCTTTCTCACCAATATGTCCCATCCGTTGATGCCACAACATGGTTAAGTCAACTAGATGAGAAGATATGTTGTCAGACTCAGGAAAGACCACATTATTACTTTCATCGATGTCTATTCTTCCCAATAGCTTGTACAAGGTTCTAGTTTGATCTCCCCTCATCAGTACCATTGCTCCTCACACCATCTTGCATGTATCTTTCTCCAACACAGACTACACTCCTAGATTCCCCATCTTATTTACTAAGATTAGGTTTCGAGCGAAAATTGGGATATGTAGAACTCCTGGAAGTGTTCCTATTATTCCATATTTTAGTTTCAGTTGAACTTTAACTCGTTCGATTATCCTGGTCAGTGAATCATACCCTAGTAGGAAATTACCACCATCAAAATCCTCATACTCACATAATCACTCTCTCTGAGGTGTCATATGATATGCCACGCTGGATTCAATCAACTAAGAGTCCCTATGTGGATGTGTACTTGTGGAGGCCAAATACATTTCCTCTTTCTCTTCTTGAAAGACTTAGCATCAGTTGACTAGCCTTCCTTAGACCCTTTTCCTTTCTTGTCTTTGGTCTACTTACAAGTTTTTCTATAATGCTAGACTTTACTCTGTCACTAGCATATTTATGTTGCTAGACCAAGGGATCTAGTCTTAGACCTACCCCTCGAATTTTATCTTCCATCGAAGGTTTTTCCTTTTCCTTTTTCTACCGGTTACTTCTTACCATCAAGATGTCATGTGTCGAACTTTCCATGTTCTTTCATATCATCGTTTTTGACAATAGAGATGCGACCACATTATCGATCTTCATTGTGGTAATATTGCTTCCAATAGCCATGACTAGGGTATATAGAAATCCAGAAAAGAACACAATAGGCTGATAAATTTTTCCTCCTTAGTGATTTTTATATCCACATACAAAAATTGATTGATCACAATGTTGAACACATTCATGTGCTTTTCAACTGAATCAACTTCACCCATCCTCAAAATATATAGCTTATTTTGAAGAAACAACTTGTTAACTAAATATTTCGACTTGTACAAGTTTCCCAACTTTTCCCATAGCTTATTTGTAGTGTCTTCTTCTGAGACATTCAACAATACCAAATCTGCTAAACAAAGTCGGATTACATACTCCTTTCCTTTCTGTCGATATTTTTCCAATATTCCTTTGACACACTAGCCAAAATCATCCCTAGGTCGACTACAACTCATTGTTCTCAATCCATATGGAGCTCCTCCATTTTAAGCTTCCAAAGCTAAAAAAATTTCCCATTAAACTTTCCAATTTCTATCCTTGATGTGTTAATCATTTGAACTATAAATCAGTGTTTGCAGAAACATCCACTGCAATAGGTATTCACTAGATCCATGATGAAGCCAAACCCTCAGCAAAAAATGTGTCCCGCTATAACCAAATACAACTTTGATACCAACTATTGGTTCTTAATACATATTATAGTACATTTGCAAATTGATTCATATAGTTAAACACAATTAAACATAAAGCAATGGCACACAACACATCAGCGCATCACACATAAATTATCCTGGAAACCCCTCTCTTAAGGGGAAACCAAAAAACCAGTGCGCTTTCTACTCATCTATTAATTTAAACAATCATAACAGGTGTTTACAACCATGATTTGCTAGACCACAAATCACACTTCATTACATCACGCCATGTCATCATGCTACAAACCTTTGCATATCCATTACATCTTATTTATAGATACAATACAACCAACTACTCATTACTGACAATCCATAACTACATAACTACTCTCAGTTATTTTGTTATAGTTGACTTGACTTGGTCAACTTTGATCGATTTCCCGCTAAGATTTGGTCATTCTGTCAACATCTCATCAACTAGTCATTTTCCTTTGACCAAACAACTATTCCAGTCAGTTAGTCAACTAGATATCCACTGCATGTTGACTTCAACTCTAGTCGACTTATACTAGTCAATTATAGACTTTGCCAGTCGATTTACATGCAAAGAATATAACGTTCCCAACAAAATAGAGTGGCTCATGCTAGTCCATAGGATATTGGTTCCTAATTTAGCGTGGCAGTTAACATCCTCCCATGAGACATTGGACAAGGTGTTGGAGATGACACCTTCTAAAGGGGAGTGGAGTGTTATGATCCTACCTAGGAAGTATTGGGGGGAACCGAAGGGCCCATTAGAGTAGAAGTGGAGGCCATTCAATGCAAAGTGGACTTGGTCAACTATATTGTTATTATTAAATAAGCTTCACTAAGTTAGTAAATAAATGTAATGGGACCTCATTAAAGAAGGTTCAATAGCTTAAGAGGCTAGTATTGTATGGTAATTCTATAAATAAGGATGGAGTCCTCCATATGGGGTGTGAAAAATAATTTTGTATGTGGAGCATTAAATCAATAGGAGGAAGCCCCCTCTGATAGGAAAGTGAACAAGGCTGGTTCATTCTATAAAAAAATTCATTTTCACAATAATAAAGATTTGAGCTTATTTCATATCTCTTGTATTGTTTCATATTTATGATATCTCTTGTATTTGATCTAGAAACTATTATCTGGGTTCATAACAATTGGTATCAGGGCCACATGGAGTCACAACATTGGAAAATTTTCTTTTATATACCCAAATAATACCAATTGTTATATACCCAAATAATAATTTAGATCGAAGACAGGAGGTATAAAAAATATGAAACAATACAAGAGATACACAATAAACTCATTTTTTCATTAATATGGAAATGGTTCTTTTGATGGGATGAACCAACCATGTTCACTTGACTTTCCAAGGGGCTTCTTCCTAATGATCTAAGATCCACTATACTTGATTTTATTCTTTACACTACATATGGAGGACTTCATATTTATTTTTGGAATCACCATACAATACTAACCTCCTAGCCTAATGGACCTTCTTTGATGAGGTCCCATTACATTTATTTACTAACTTAGTGGGCCTTATTTAACAATAATAATATAGTGGACCCAATGCACTTTACATTGAATGGACGCCACTTCATTCGCCCCCCATTACCCCTAGGTATAGTCATAACAAACACTCTAGCTAATATTAGTATTTTCAACTTGTTACTTATATCATATGGTATCACATATGTGTTCTTTAACTAAATACACTCCTACTACTCATCAACATACACATATCTTTTTACTAAGTAATTTTATTTTTCAGATTGCTACTTAACTCTTCACCTTCTATCATTCCTTCTCCGAACCCATCTAATTCTCTTCTACAAATTAGGCCATACTTCTCTTTCATAAAATGCACTCTCAACATACCATTTTCATTTTGAATACCTAGATTGAAGTTTTTTTTACAAAACCAACTGTAGCATTACAAAATTTTGTCACGAATTCTTCTTCTTGCAATCAAATCTATAGACAAAAAGTATTTTAGAAAACACATAATTACTTCAACACATACTTCACAATTTAGCAACCATCTTTTTACCTACCTTGAATTGAAATTTTACCACATAAAAAAGAATCCTAAAACTTGATAGTGATATGAGTTTTGCTCTTTAAACACATGTTTATAAATCTTTTAAAATTGTTGTAAAAAATATTCATGAACATGTAACAAATCATCAAGTTGTTATTTAAAACAAAAACAAACCATGTGAATTTAACGGAGATGGTAATCAACATCATCAACGTTAACAATGGATAACACTTTGGTCTAGTATACCTGATCATATATACTAAATGTAAAATAACTTTCATTCCATATGGAAAAAATACTTAATGAAAAAATCTAGTATGAATAAAATACGGAAGCAGACTGCTTATATATAATATTTTTTAATAAGTATTTACAAATATACGATAAATGTACATAGAAAATCATATAATAAAATCAAATATATTTAGAAAACAAAAAAATATAATTTCAACAACCTCCCATATGGCAAGTGTGAGTGACGACAACTAGTTATTAATAATTATTTTAATAAGAAAGTGTAAATTGAATGGTATTTATGTTTTATAGTGTTCTTTTTTCTAAATTGGTTTTAAAACTCTAATATTCCATTACTAAGAATCTGTATTTGTATTACACTTATGCTCGGATGTATTGAAGCATCAAACGGTATTGTAAATGTAGTCATTTCGTTCACCCAAACTTGTATGAAATCCCCGATTATCTCTGAACCCCTAGTGAGAAGTAGAGCCTGAAGAAAACTATAGCCCTGGAAATTGATGGCTTGGATAACCAGAGAGTAGCTACGGCAAGGAAGTGAAAAAATTTATTTGACAAGGTATTTGAGGCCATGGTTGAAATTCAAACGACTACCACTCGGGCATTTGATACAGAAGTTGCAGAATGGGGCTGTGCCATCGGCTTTATCATAGATAAAAAATGTGGCATTATTTTGAGTAACCGTCATGTAGTCAAGCCTGGTCCTGTTGTTGCGCAGGCTACATTACTCAATTGTGAGGAAATTCCAGTTTATCCTCTTTACCGTGACCCTATTCATGATTTTGGTTTTTTCCATTTTGATCCGGCAATGCTTGAGTATACGAAATGTGAAGAAATCCCTCTCACACCAGAAGCTGCAACTATTGGATTGGAGATCCGGGTTGTGGGTAATGACAGTGGAGAGAAGCTTTCAGCGTTGGCGGGGATCCTGACCCGATTGGATGGAGACGCCCCTTGTTATGTATTCGATGGATACAATGACTTCAATACCTTTTATATGGAGGCAACTGCAGGGACAAAAGGAGGATCAAGTGGCTCACTTGTAATTGATTGTCATGGACAAGCAGTTGGACTGAATGCTGGGGGTGGGGGTAGACTTGTTGATTCTGCTTCATATTTTCTTCCACTTGATAGAGTGGTAAGGGCGTTGAGAATTATACAGAAGTGCATGGACGAGTGCAACAAGCAAGTCCATGTTCCTCGTGGCACACTTTAGATGACCCTTCTTCACAAAGGATTTGACGAGGCATGTCGATTAGGGATTCAACACAAGACTGAATATCTTGTGAGAGAGGCTTTTCCTACAAGGACTGGACTTCTTGTTATATATTCGGTGGTGCCCAAAGGTCTTGCTGATAAGATACAACTGGAGGCCAGCGATTTACTTGTACATGTGAATGGTGAGATTATAACAAATTTCTTGAGTTTGGAGACAATGCTTGATGATAATGTTGGAAAGACTATCTATTTAGAGGTTGAGAGGGATGGTGTTCATGTGAAGGCTATTTTTGAAGTCCAGGACTTGCATTCTGTAACACCTCATTATATCTTGGAACTAAGTGGTGGCGTGATTCATCCTCTATCCTACCAACAGGTTAGGAATTTATGCTTTCATTGTGATCTAGTAAACAAACTACTTCTTTTGCTGCTTCTTTGGCTGCTCTATACTCTGTTTCACATGAAGATAAACAAAGAGTCTTCACCTTTTTGCTAGACTAAGAAATCTGACCTGAACCAAGTTGAAATATATAACCAGCAGTTGACCATCGATCAAAACTGTCACTTGCCCAGTCAGAATCTATATAAACAGAAAGTGAAATTGTAGTACCACTCGAATAAAAAACACCATAGTACAATGTCCCCTGTAAATATCTTAGAATTCTCTTGGCTGCCTGCTAGTGACTTTCATTAGGTTGCTGCATGAAAAGTGAAACCATACTGACGGCGAAAGAGAGATCTGGTATGCTAAAAGTTAAATATATCAAACTTCCCACGAGCTGACGATAAAGAGTAGCATCAACAAGAGGAGTAGTACACTCAACAGTTAACTTTACACCGAACTGAAAAGGTGTCGGAGCAGGTTTACAATCACTCATGTAGAAATGAGCCAATAAATCTATAGCATACTTCGGTTGAGAGAGAAAAATACCATCTTCCAGATGCCAAATTTGAAGACCCAAGAAATAGTGCAATATACCGAGATCAGTCATTTCAAAATGCTTTTGAAGATCACTTTTCATACTTTGAATGAGAACAAGTTGACTGCGAGTGATAATAAGATCATCCACATATAAAACAATAACAATGATATTATCATCAACATGCTTAACATACATGTTAGGATCAAGCATACAACACTTAAAACCATTATTCAAGAAATATGTATCAATTTTATCATACCAAGCCCTAGGTGTTTGTTTAAGACCATATAAAGACTTGTGTAATTTACATACTAAACTTGATGATTCAACATTAATAAAACCAGGAGGCTGTTGCATATAAATTTCTTCATTAATATCACCATTTAAAAAAGCACTTTTAACATCCATTTGGTGTATTTCCCATTTATAAGATGCAACAATAGATAAAATGGTTCTTATTGTATTCATTTTAACAACATGAGCAAAATTTTCATTATAATCTATACCTTCAAGTTGATTAAAACCTTTTGCAACTAATCTAGCCTTATACTTTTCAATCTGTCCTTTTGTAGTAAATTTAGTTGTATAAACCCATTTACAACCAACTAAATTCTTTCCCGAAGGAAGAGGAACAAGAGACCAAGTCTTGTTTTTCATAAGAGAATCATACTCAGCAGACATAGCTTGTTCCCAATGAGGTTTACCATTAGCTTGAGCATAAGTAGTAGGATCAGCTGTGGCCAAAAATTTGGTCATAAGAGCAAAGTTAGATCTAGTTCTATGAGTATCGAAAGGTATTCCGATATTACTTCCTGCAGATTCAAGAGTTTTCTGGGCCCAAATAGGAAGGTTTGAAGGGACAGAAGTCACTTCAGGAGCTTCGAGAGATTCAGGTGGAATACTTGAAGAATAATAAGAAGAAGATGAATGGAGATCAGTCACAGAACTGGAAGGAGTAACCGAGATAGGAGTAATAGGTGATAAGGGAATATTCAGAGTAGCATGAGGCTCAACAGAATTAGGTGGTGGAGAGACTTCAATAAATTGAACATCTCTTTTAATTATGACACTTTGATTAGAAGGACCAAACAACCTATAAGCCTTAGAATCCTCAGAGTAACCAATGAATATACACTTGTGAGACTTGGGGTTCTAACTTTTTTCGTTTTTCATCAGAAATATGAGCCCAACATTCACAACCAAACACTTTAAAGTTACTAATATCAGGTTTTATACCATTCCATTTTTCCTTAGGGGTAACATGCTTAACAGATTTTGTAGGAACTCTATTTAAAATAAAGTTAGCACAACTTATGGCTTCGGCCCAAAATTTCTTATGTAATCCTTTAGAATAAAGCATACATCTAGCCATTTCAACTAAAGTTTTGTGTTTCCTTTCAACAACACCATTTTGTTGAGATGTGTAAGGAACAATCTTTTGATGTTGAATTCCATGTTTAGCTAAAAATACTTCAAATTATTTCTTAATGAATTCCCCCCATTATTAGTTTTTAAGGTCTCAATCTTTTTACCAGACTCATTTTCAACCAAGGATTTAAAAGTTTGAAATTTAGAAAAAGTTTCATTTTTATGTTTCAAAAAATAAACCCATGATTTTCTACTAAAGTCAACAATAAAAATAAGAAAATAAACTGCATTAGAGATAGAAGGAACTTCAAGAGGACCACAAATGTCATAATGAATTAATTGCAAAGGTTCTTTAGCACGCCAATCTTTACCTTTATTAAACATTTCTCTATGATTTTTACCAATAACACAACCTTCACAAACACTATTAGTAGACGAAATATTAGGTGAGCCAAGTACCATTTTAGTTAACATTTGCATTTTACCATAATTCAAATGACCTAGTATTTCATGCCATAATTTACTTAGTTCTTCAGCATGAACAACATAGGAATAAAAAGGTTGTCTTTTAGTTGAATTAAAACCAACAAATTTATATAAACCAACAGTATGATCAACATGACTAGAAGAAACTACTTTAAAGTTATGGTTGATATCTTTAAGAACATATTTATCAGGCCAAGTTTCAAATTTATACCCTTTTTGACATGCACGATAAATAGAAAGTAAGTTGATGGACATATTTTCAACATGAAAAAACATCTTCCAATTGACCATTAGCAACATTAACATTACCAGAACCAATTACGAAAAGTTGAACTTACCATCACCTATAGATACTTTCTGAGATGTGTGTTTATTATTGTCATAAGATGCAAATAAAGAAGCATTACTAGTCATATGTTTAGAAGCACCACAATCCATTATCCATTCCACATTAGAAGAAGAATTACTAGAAGAAACAACAGAAGCACACAAAGCTACTAGTGATTCATTATAACCATTCCTTTTAGCTTTAGATTTTAAACGTTTCAATTTAAAGCAATTCTTTTCAGGATGATTAGTTTTACCACAATGCTTACAAGGATCATACACTTTATTCATCTTACTAGATTCATGATGTGCATTAGAAGCATTACTAAAATTATTAGTAGGTTTTGAAGTGTGTGAAAAAGAACCTTTAACATTATTAAAAATTTTCTTAGGATTCTTATTATGTGCCATAAGAGCTTTATTAGGTGAGAGTTGTCCTGAAACAATTAACCGTTCTTGCTCATTTATCAACCCTTTACAACAATCATCAAAAGTAGGTTTTGTGGTATTTGAAGACAATTCAAGAGCTCTATTCCTAGTTTGAATGAACATATCAAAACAAGATGGCAATTTTTGTTCTACAAGAATTATTAGAGCAGCGTCTGTTTTCTTGTAATATTTACCACAATTATTTAATTTTCCATTTAATGTTTTCACTTCAGCAAGATATAATTCTACTCTACCAAAGTTAGTAGGATCTAGATCAAAATCCTTTTTTTCAAGGTAATAAGCAGAAACATCATCAGATTTATCAAATAAAGAACTAAGAATTTTCCATACCTTAATGGGGATGTCTTATGCCTCTATACTTACCTGAAGACTATCTAAAACCGTTTGACCAATGATCCCTCTTGCTTGATCACATCTATCTTCCCATATAGCGAAAGCTTGAGCATCAGTAGGTTTCGTGTGTTCACCATTAACAATCCTCCATAGATTCTTACTCCGGAGAACATCAATCATTTTCCTCTTCCATGTAAGATAGTTAGGACCAACTAGTTCAGGAACATAAGCTACTTCTGAAGTCATAATGGTAAAAAAATAAAACCCAAATGCTAGAAATGACAAGAAAGAAAGTGAAAAATAGAAAACTGAAATAATTTACCGTACTGATATGAATCTGAAGAAACACAGTTAGAAAAATAGTAAAGGAAAATAACTTTTACTTACAGCCCTTTTGAAAAAAGTGCCAAGCAAAGCCACTCACGGGTCTTCCAACAGGAAACTAGCGAATAAACACTGATACTCGTGGGTTCTGCATGGCAAGAGTCATAACTACTCGTGGGTTGACAATATAGTCAGCTGCGGGTTCACGGGTTGCGGTGAAATGGAGTCGTGGCTACTCGCGGGTCTCTGTACTGTAAAGTGGTGGTTCTGCCGAAGGATTCACGTGTTCAGTACATGGAGGGTCAGGAATAAACTGAAGTAAACGTGGGTTTGGTAGTGGACCTGTCGCGAGTATGCATAAGCATGCGCGGGTCTGCGCACTAACAAGCCATGAGTTTACAGTGTATTCGCGGGTTCGCAGTAGGAACAGTCGTGGTTAACCATGGGTTCTATGAAGAAAAGTCACGAGTGTCTAGTTTAAGGCCGAAAACAGTGTCGAATCTACCGAAGACAGAAACTTGTACAAAGTCTACCAAAATTGGACGGAAATTTCCGTTTTGACAACCAGAAGATAGATCTCCTTGAGGAGAATCCAAAAATCATATAGGTGTACAAAAATAACATCAATAAACCCTTGAAAAATTTATGAAAAAACAAATTCACAACAAGGTTAGGGTTAGAAAAAAATTGCAAAAACATGCCCAGATCTGAAGAGAATCCTAATGGCTACCAGATAGAAAGAAAATCTACAAAATAAACAATTCCGATAAAATATTGTTTTGAAAGCAATAGAAGGTGCTAGATCATAGCAACAAGCTCTGATACAATGTTAGAGATATGGATCTAACTAAAATAGCTTACCTATATATGCAAAACAATAATATATCAACAATAAGTACATAAAGGGAACAAGAGAAAAGAGTACACTAGATATACGTGGTTCACCCAATTGGGATACGTCCACGGGAAGGTAGCCTTCTATTATCTCTAGAATATCTCCCTCACGCTTACAGGAGAGCAATGCCAATAACCCCAATACAATATAGCAATACTTGTGTGAATAAGTAAAGATTGTGTGTGAGTGATGTGACACCCTTGACTCTATTATATACTAAGAGATGAGGAGGAATTACTCTCATATATTACATGTGGGATAGTATAATTCTCCATAATAACATCTCTTTATATAATAATGAATATCAAGAGTATACTTTACCATAATGAATATGGGATATAATGTATTACTCTTTTACATAAGATTGTGGATATCTTTCGACATAATACAAAGACATTATTGCCTTCTAAGGAATATAAAATATTCCAACATTTTCCTTTCTTGTATTTGGTCGACTTACAATTTTTTTATAATGCCAGACTTTACTATGTCACTAGCATATTTATGTTGCTAGACCAAGGGATCTAGTCTTAGATCTACCCCTTTAATTTTATCTTCCATCGAAGGTTTTTCCTTTTCCTTTTTCTACCGGTTACTTCTTACCATCAAGATGTCACGTGTCAAACCTTCCATGCTATTTCATCTCATATGTTTTGACAACAGAGATGCGACCACATCATCGATCTTCATTGTGGTAATATTGCTTCCAATAGCCAAGACTAGGGTATCTAGGAATCTGGCAAAGAACACAACAGGCTGATAAAATTTTCCTTCTTAGTGATTTTTATATCCACATACAAAAATTGATTGATCACAATGTTGAACACATTCAGGTGCTTTGCAACTGAAACAACTTCACCCATCCTCAAAATATATACCTTCTTTTGAAGAAACAACTTGTTAACTAGATATTTCGATTTGTACAAGTTCACAAACTTTTCCCATATATTCTTTGCAGTGTCTTCTTCCAAGACATTCAACAATACCAAATCCGCTAAACAAAGTCGGATTGTACTCCTTTCCTTTCTTTCGATATTTTTCCAATCTTCCTTTGACACACTAGCAAGAATCATTCCTAGGTCAACTACAACCCATTGTTCTCGATCCATAAGGAGATCCTCCATTTTAACCTTCCAAAGCTCAAAATTTTTCCCATTAAAATTTCCAATTTCTATCCTTGATGTGTTAATCATTTAAACTATACATCAGTGTTTGTAGAAACACCCACTGCAATAGGTATTCACTACATCCATGACGAAGCCAAACCCTCAGCAAAAAATGTGTCCCCTATTACCAAATACAACTTTGATACCAACTGTTGGTTCTTAATACATATTATAGTATGTTTGCAAATTGATTCATATAGTTAAACACAATTAAACATAAAGCAATGGCACACAACACATCAACGCATCACACATAATATATCATGGAAACCCCTCTCCTAGGTGAAAACCAACAAACCAATGTGCTTTCTACTCATCTATTAATTCAAATAATCATAACAGGTGTTTACAACCATGATTTGCTAGACCACAAATGGCACTTCATTACATCACGCCATGTCATCATGCTACACACCTTTGCATGAGATCCATTACATCTTATTTATAGATACAACACAACCAACTACTCATTAATGGCAATCCATAACTACATAACTACTCTTAGTTAATAATTTTGTTACAATTGACTTGACATGGTAAACTTTGATCGATTTCTCGCTGAGCTTTGGTCATTCTGTCAACATCTTGTCAACTAGTCATTTGCCTCCGACCAAACAACTATTCCATTCGGTTAGTCAACTAGATCTCCATCGTATGTTGACTTCAAATCTAGTTGACTTATACTAGTCAATTATAGACTTTGCCAGTTGATTTACATGCAAGGAATATAAAATTCCCAACAAAATAGAGTGGGTCAGGCTGGTCCATAGGATATTGGTTCCTACTTTAGCATGGCAGTTAACATTCGCCCATGAGACCCTGGACAAGGCGTTGGAGATGACACCTTCTAAAGGGGAGTGGAGTGTTATGATCCTACCTAGGAAGTATTGGGGGGAATCGAAGGGCCCATTAGAGTATAAGTGGAGGCCATTCAATGCAAAGTGGACTGGGTCAACTATATTGTTATTATTAAATAAGCTCCACTAAGTTAGTAAATAAATGTAATGGGACCTCATTAAAGAAGGTCCGTTAGGTAAGAGGCTAGTATTGTATGGTAATTCTATAAAATAGGATGGAGTCCTCCATATGGGGTGTGAAGAATAATTTTGTATGTGGAGCATTAACTCAATAGGAGGAAGCCCCCTCTGATAGGAAAGTGAACAAGGTTGGTTCATCCTATAAAAAAATTCATTTTCACAATAATAAAGATTTAAGATTATTGCATATGTCTTGTATTGTTTCATATTTCTAACATCTCTTGTGTTTGATCTAGAAACTATTATCTGGGTTCATAGCAATTGGTATAAGAGCCACATGGGGTCACAACATTGGAAAATTTTCTTTTATATACCCAAATAATACCAATTGTTATATACCCAAATAATAATTTAGATTGAAGACAAGAGGTATCAAAAATATGAAACAATACAAGAGATATGAAATAAACTCAATTCTTCATTAATATGGAAATGGTTCTTTTGATGGGATGAACCAACCACGTTCACTTGACTTTCCAAGGGGCTTCCTCCTAATGAGCTAAGATCAACTATACTTGATTTTCTTCTTTACACTACATATGGAGGACTCCATCTTTATTTTTGGAATCACCATACAATACTAACCTCCTAGCCTAGTGGACCTTCTTTAATGAGGTCCCATTACATTTATTTACTAACTTAGTGGCCTTATTTAATAATAACAATATATAGTGGACCCAATGCACTTTACATTGAATGGTCGCCACTTCCTTCCGCCCCCAATTACCCGCCACATATAGTCATAACAAACACTCTAGCTAATATTATTATTTTAAGCTCGTTACTTATATCATATGGTATCACATATGTGTTCTTCAACTAAATACACTCCTACTTCTCATCAACAAACCGGTGTGCTTTCTAGTAATATATTAATTCAAACAATCGTAACATGTGTTTAGAACCATGATTTTTCAGACCACAAATCACACTTCATTACATCACGCCATGTCATCATGCTACACACCTTTGCATATCCATTACATCTTATTTTTAGATACAATACAACCAACTAATCATTAATGGCAATCCATAACTACCTAACTACTTTCAGTTATTTTGCTACAGTTGACTTGACTTGGTCAAGTTTGATCAATTTCCCGTTGAGCTTTGGTCATTTTCTTAACATCCCGTCAACTAGTCATTTTCCTTTGACCAAACAACTATTATGGTCAGTCAGTCAACTAGATCTCCACCGTCTGTTGACTTCGACTCTAGTCGACTTATACTAGTCAATTATAGACTTTGCCAGTCGATTTACATGCAAAGAATATAACATTCCCGACTCATGTTGGTCCATAAGATATTGGTTCCTACTTTAGCATGGCAGTTAACATTCTCCCATGGGACTTTGGACAACGATTTGGAGATGACACCTTCTAAAGGGGAGTGGAGTGTTATGATCCTACCTGGGAAGTATTGGGGGGAATCGAAGGGACCATTAGAGTAGAAGTGGATGCCATTCAATGCAAAGTGGAACGAGTCCACTATATTGTTATTATTAAATAAGGTCCACTAAGTTAGTAAACAAATGTAATGGGACCTCATTAAAGAAGGTCCGTTAGGTTAAGAGGCTAGTATTGTATGGTAATTGTATAAATAAGGATGGAGACCTCCATATGGGGTGTGAAGAAGAATTTTGTATGTGGAGCATTAACTCACTAGGAGGATTCCTATTGGTTGTGGAGCATGATCTCCAGATTCAGAAATATTATTATTCAGCCGTGTCTATACCCCAGGTTTGGTAATGATCCCGGCACGATCCCCAAGGGGTCCGGGGGGCGTGGGGGCCAGCGTTTTCGGTCCCATGGTTTTGGGTAACTCGTGGTTTTTTCCCATTGTATTTTCCTTATAAAAGAAAGACATTGTAATACGGATAGGGTTGATGTATTAGGTATTATGCATTGTAAAGATCTCTGATATCGGAAGAGAGACTATGAGACAACGAAGAGGAAGTGCATCGGTTGTGTTGCAGGTTGTATCCCTTCACTTTGCTAAACGGTATAATAATAAGGATTGAAAATTTCAGTGTGGTCGTAGCTCATCTTGGGGTGAACTACGATATATCTGTGTCTCTCTTGTAATGTGTGTGTGATTATATTTGCATTTATGTTTATTGTTATTGCTCTGCGATCCTGTTTTTCTAACAATGCCCCCTCTGATAGGAAAGTGAAGAAGGTTGGTTCATCCTATCAAAAAAATCATTTTCACAATAATAAAGATTTGAGCTTATTTCATATCTCTTGTATTGTTTCATATTTTTGGTATCTCTTGTATTTGATCTAAAACTATTATATGGGTTCATAACAATTGGTATCAGAGCCACATGGGGTAACAACATTGGAACAATTTCTTTTATATATCCAAATAATACCAATTGTTATATACCCAAATAATAATTTAGATCGAAGATAAGAGGTATCAAAAATATGAAACAATACAACATATATGCAATAAACTCAATTCTTCATTAATATGGAAATGGTTCTTTTGATGGCATGAACCAACCATGTTCACTTGACTTTTCAAGGGGCTTCTTTCTAATGAGCTAAGATCAACTATACTTGATTTTCTTCTTTACACTACATATGGAGGACTTCATCTTTATTTTTGGAATCACCATACAATACTAACCTCCTAGCCTAATTGACCTTCTTTGGTGAGGTCCCATTACATTCTTAGTGGGCCTTATTTAATAATAACAATATAGTGGACCCAATGCACTTTACAATGAATGGTCGCCACTTCCTTCCATCCCCCATTACCCCTAGGTATAGTCATAACAAACACTCTAGCTAATATTATTATTTTCAACTCATTACTTATATCATATGGTATCACATATGTGTTCTTCAACTAAATACGCTCCTACTACTCATCAACATACACAAATCCTTTTACTAATTTTATTTTTCAGATTGCTACTTAACTCTTCACCTTCTATCATTCCTTCTCCGAACCCATCTAATTCTCTTCTACAAACTAGGCCATACCTCTCTTTCATAAAATGCACTCTCAACATACCATTTTCATTTTGAATGCCTATATTGAAGTTTTTTTTACTAGGCCATACCTCTCTTTCATAAAATGCACTCTCAAGATACCATTTTCATTTTGAATGCCTATATTGAAGTTTTTTTTACAAAACCAACTGTAGCATTACAAAATTTTGTCCTGAATTCTTCTACAAAAAGTATTTTAGAAAGCACATAATTACTTCAACACATTCTTCACAATTTAGCAACCATCTTTTTACCTACCTTGAATTGAAATTTTACCACATAAAAAAGAATCCTAAAACTTGATAGTGATATGAGTTTTGCTCTTTAAACACATGTTTATAAATCTTTTAAAATTGTTGTAAAAATTATTCATGAACATGTAACAAATGATAACTTTCATTTCATATGGAAAAAATATTTAATGAAAAAATCTAGTAATAAAATACTGAAGATATATAATATTTTTTAATAAGCATTCAAAAATATATGATAAATGTACATAGATATTTATATAATAAAATCAAATATATTTAGAAAACAAAAAAATATAATTTCAACAACCTCCCATATGACAAGTATAAGTGACTGCAACTAATTATTAATAATTATTTTAATAAAAAAATATAAATTGAATAATATTTATATTTCATAATGATTTTTTTTTTAAATTGATTTTAAAACTTTAATATTCCATTACTAAGAATCAGTATTCCTTTGAAGCATCAAACAGTATTGTAAATCGAGTCATTTCGTTGACCCAAACTTGTATGAAATCCCCGATTATCTCTGAACCCCTAGTGAGAAGCATATCTCTGAATCCCTAGTGAGAAGCAGAGCCTGAAGAAAACTCTAGGCATGGCAATTGATGGCTCAGATAACCAGAGCGTAGCTACGGCAAGGAAGTGGGAAAATGCATTTGACAAGGTATTTGAGGCCGTGGTTGAAATTCGAAGGACTACCACTCTGGCATTTGATACGGAAGTTGCAACATGGAGCTATGCCACCGGCTTTATCGTAGATAAAAAACGCGGCATTATTTTGAGCAACCGTCATGTAGTCAAGCCTGGTCTTGTTGTTGCCCAGGCTACGTTACTCAACTGTGAGGAAATTCCAGTTTATCCTCTTTACTGTGACCCTATTCATGATTTTGGTTTTTTCCATTTTGATCCGGCAACGCTTGAGTATACGAAATGTGAAGAAATCCCTCTTGCACCAGAAGTTGCAGCTGTTGGATTGGAGATCTGGGTTGTGGGTAATGACAGTGGAGAGAAGCTTTCAGTGTTGGCGGGGACCCTGGCCCGATTGGATGGAGACGCCCCTTGTTATGAATTCGATGGATACAATGACTTCAATACCTTTTATATGGAGGCAACTGCAGGGACAAAAGGAGGATCAAGTGGCTCACCTGTAATTGATTGTCATGGACAAGCAATTGGACTGGCTGCTGGCGCTGGCGGCGGAGTTGTTGATTGTGCTTCATATTTTCTTCCACTTGATAGAGTGGTAAGGGCGTTGAGAATTATACAGAAGGGCATGGACAAAGGATTTGACGAGGCACGTCGATTAAGCCTTCAACGCGAGACTGAAAAGCTTGTGAGAGAGGCTTTTCCTACAGGGACTGGACTTCTTGTTATAGATTTGGTGGTGCCCGGAGGTCCTGCTGATAAGATGCAACTAGAGGCCAGCGATTTACTTGTATGTGTGAATGGTGAGATTATAACAAATTTCTTGAGTTTGGAGACAGTGCTTGATGATAATGTTGGAAAGACTATCGATTTAGAGGTTGAGAGGGATGGTGTTCGTGTGAAGGCTATTTTTGAAGTCCAGGACTTGCATTCTGTAACACCTCATTATTTCTTGGAACTAAGTGGTGACGTGATTCCACGGGGGGTTCATTAGCAAGGCAATATCATATCACGTCCATTCATATTGGGGGTTTGAATACTCTTAGAAAACTCAAAAATATATTTCCCCATATTAAGGGGTCAAGGGGAGTTTTTAATTTTACATAGTAATATAAATATTGGGGGTTATTTTATTTGGGCGTGGGATGGATTCATATCTCCAAATCATGGGCTCAATTCATACCCACCTAAAACTTAAGGACCCTCCATTTTTATTTGATATTGCTTATGATCCTAAGTTTTGCATAAATATGATAATAGTGTACCAATGATAATATCGATGGAAGTCTCTTTGGATTACTGGCTTGGTTTGAATTGATGTTAAATTGTTTTTCATCTTTAAGTTAAGAGATATAACTAATTGGGAGTTGTGGATTTGAACAATTGTATTGTATTTTTTGTAGGCATTTGAGTACAAGATCTAACTCTTCATTTTCTAGGTCGAGGTTTAGGTGGGTATTGAGATTCAATCAAGCCTTGTTCCATGACAACCAAGAAAAGTGAGATTGATCTTTATTGGCTCACTGGAACCAAGAAAATTTAGATCAATATTTCTTGACTAATTATTTCTTTCAACTTTTTGTATTCTTATTTAACATTTTCACATTGCCAGTTAGGAATAGTTGTTAGATTGAGTTATGTTTGGCATATTCATAATTGTAGTTTCAATTGTTATATGCAAGGCATCCGTCTTAATATTGTATTGGAACTGATATAAATAGAGCTGAAAATCTAAATCCTTATTTACATACCCTATGTGTTATTGCCACCATGAAATGGTATCATATAAGTTTCACCATTTGTGTATCTTTATAACTATTGCATACTTGAAACCTAACAATGGAGATTTTTCCCTCTCCTGTAAAGATTAAAAAAAAAACTAGATATAACCCAAGAAAATGTAACTAAATGTTTCTAATTCCCTTGATTGCAAGAATAAATGTAGAGGAGGTGGAGGAAATTCATATATTGCATCTTGTGAATGACCCAAGTCCAAACTATGCACATGATCATATGGTGTTATTGGAAAGTAAGAGAAATTTGTCTATGTTCATTTGGGTTCAAACATCAATGATGTTTTTTTTTATAGGAAGGTAGGGGATTCCATCCATGAAGGGTTTCAATTTTGCATTTTTATGGGGTTTAATTTATTAAGCTTATCAAAAGCATGATCTCTCTATGGCTATAATTATATTTACATGATATAAAATTGGAAGATTGGCATGCTGTGGTATGAAACATTTGCAATTCTCATCTTTTCTAAGCATTGCACTAACTATTGGACTATTAGCCTTTTACATTCTTTGTTATGTTGATCTCTTCACTGGGTTTCTTTTAATGTATTTTTCCTTTCCAGTACTATTTCATTGGGTCTTCCAGTATCCAATGCTAGAAATTGATCAATCACCCCTGCAATCTTGGTGGGATCATTATTAGCATTATATTATCATGTTTGATTATACTAATATGTTTAAAGGCACATGTTTGTTACAACTTGATAATATGATATAAAGGGGGTATTAAAAATGGGCTGATAAAAATGGATACATACAATATTTGGTGAAGTTAGGGGTTTTCTTAATTGGAAAGGCATATTGGGAGGGGGGTTCAACAATAAAATTTTAGGAGGAATTTTCCAATATTTAGTGAAATTAGGGATATTCTTTAATGTCATGCGAACGATCGTGCTATGTAACAAGTTTTCTAAGTGAACCCCCCGTGCGTGATTCATCCTCTATCGTACCTATAGACCAGGAATTTCCGCTTTAATTGTGGTCTAGTATATGTTGCTGAACTAGGGTATATGTTATCAAGAGAAGGTGTCCCTCGCCATGCCATCATTCAAAAATTTGGTGGGAAGGAAGTCACATAGGTTCAAGATTTTATAGATATTTTGTCCAAGTTCTCTCCATGGGCAATAATTCCATTAGAATTTGTGCACCATGTAGATCGTCATCAAACTCAGTTTACTATTGTGACTGTTGATAGGAATGAGTGGTTTGCAGAGCCTTGAAACTCTACACTCGAGACGATGCTACTAGATTGTGGGAAAGCAAGACTGCAATGTCGTCTTCTGCTTTTAACGATACAACAATCCAAGCACTAAGATCGTCATCAGATGGAGAAGTTCTAGAGGATTTATTTGATAGCAATATAGGCGATGAATCTCAAACATCTGTATCGAATCCTGAGAAAGTAATTAAGCCAACACTAGTCACAGTTAAGACAGATATACCACCATCTCATGCCTGTATTGACGGTGTGTATGGTAAGCAATTTTATGGAACAGGGGTGGTGATCTATCATTCTAAAACGATGGGAATAGTTGCAGTGGACAAGAATACAGTGCCCATTTCTATAGCAGATGTCTCAGCATTTGCTGCTCACCCAGTTCAAATACCTGGAGAGGTTGTTTTTCTACACCCTATACACAATTATGCATTAGTAGCATATGATCCTGCCGCACTAGGTCCAACTGGGGCTGCAGCTGTACGTGCAACTGTTCTTCTTCCTGAACTTGATCTACACAAGGGTGATTCTGTACATCTTTTTGGTTTGACTCAGAGTTTACAACTTCAATCAAGCAGGTCCTTTGTTAGAAAAACATTGATTGCCATGAATATTCCTCAATTTACTTATCCTCGGTATAGAGCTATAAATGTGGACCTCATCGAATTGGATTCAGATTTTGGCAATCGTTTTTCTGGTGTACTAGCAGATAATCATGGAAATGTTCGGGCATTATGGGGCAGCTTCTCTACGGATATTGAGGCCAAGGATAAAAATGGTGAGTGGAAGCACTTCATCAAGGACTTCGTAATGGGAATTCCAATTTATTCAATTAATGAAGTGTTACAGAAGATTATAAATGGGACTGAAGGTCCAAGTTTGCTTATAAATGGATCCAAAAGGTCCATGCCTCTTGTCATCTTTTTAGGCATTGAATTTTATACAACAGTACTTTCAAAGTCCCACAGCTTTGGCTTAACTGAGAAGTGGATTACAAAGTTAGCGACGAAAAATCCTGTGAAACGACATGTGTTACGAGTAAAGACTTTTTTTGCTGGAACACACGCCAAACGTATGTTGGAGCAAGGCGACATGCTATTAGCCATAGATGAGTTACCAGTTTTCGTGAAATTGAGAATGCCTGCCGACCCATCGATCTAAAACTGACAATTTTCCGCGGAGGTTTAGAGTTGGATCTCTTTGTGCGCGCTGATGTAGAAGATGGGTTTGGAACTACACACATAGTCAGTTGGTGTGGAGGTATTGTACAGAAGCCACACCTGGCTGTTGCTTCCCAAATTTTTTTCCCAGAACAAGGCCATGGGGTGTATGTTTCAACAAGAGCGTCTGGTAGTCCTATTGAGAGATCTGGACTTTCTTCTCTCCGATGGATTGTTGAAGTTAACGGAAAACGAACCCCTGATTTACAAACATTTATAGATGTAATAAAAGAATAAGAGAATGAGGAATTCGTTCGTCTTAAGATACAATATACAAGCCACTTGACTTGACTTGATTGGTTCAAGGGTTTGAATGTTTCCTATGACGTCCCTCCCCAATAATGAAAAGACATTATGTTTGATTTTTATATATATATATATATATATATATATATATATATATATATATATATATATATATATATTTTATCATTTTTGAGATTATTCAATAAGGAGACCAGATGAGAAATCGACTGATTTAAGTCCTAGGAGGACTGTTGTAAGAAAACAATTTTTATTATTTTAATATATAAGGATGAGCAGGAACAACCAAGTTAAATGAGGAGATCATGCATGGAGAAGTGGGGGACAAGTTAGAGTTAGCCTCTGGGAAACCAGAACAGGTGTCAGAAGTGTATTTAAGACACTAGACACACCCTGAAAATCAGGGATTTAATTAGCTGCAAAAATTCCATGAGGAATTGGCTGCTAATGGAAGACCTAGGCAAAAACTATAAAGGGACGGCATGTGTGAGGAGGCAGGACGCTGCTGAGTATGTCAGAGAGAATTACACTTGCTGTGTGAGCACTCTGTGTTAGGCAAGGGATTTCGGAAACGTGATTGAGTTTTGAGGTTAACTGTCCGCACTTTCCATGCATGCATTTGGCTCGGGGGTGATTACGGTCAGACTTGGTGTTTGAACCTAATCTACGATTGGGTGGAACGTGGCTGTTCCGACTTCATTCGGGTAACTAGTCCCAGGTTTTTCTGATTCCTGATTTCAGTATTTTCCATTATTTTATTGGTCCAGATTATTTCAAATAAGATTTTTGCATAAGGAAACTGTTAGTAATCCCGCTGTCAATAATATTAGATGAAGATTAACTGCTGTCAATAATATTAGATGAAGATTAACTACTGTCAATAATGTTAGATGAAGATTAACCTGTTGTCAATAATGTTAGATGAAGATTAGCTTAAGACAGGTAAATTCCATCTGTGTTTGTACCCAGGAATTAGCAAAACTGATGGATGCAATTTATAAATTACCCTCACAGTTGAATCACAGACATATTGATTCTTTTTATTTATTTGTAATTCGATCTAGGGTTTGACCCATGTGTGTATCCATATAACTTTGTTCTCGAAATTTCTGGTGGTTGGGTGTAGTTTATTTACATTTATAAATTACCCTATTGATATTGTGTTATTACGAATTCTGGTGATTAGGTATAGTTTATTTTACGCATATAATTACCCGACTGTTGGTTGCATGTTGCCACGGATTCTCGTAGTTATTTTCTGTTGCAGCATTGCAACTGAAGCTAGCAAGCTTATATCGTATTTTTACATTCATTGTATTTTTTTATATATAATTGTAAGGAAGGGCGATATCGCAGACTGGCGAGATATTTAAACCTCTGTCAATTTGAAATGTGTATGAGATCTGCTAGGAAGGCGTGCAAAATCTTTGAATATATGTTTAAGCGTTGGGCTCGGCGAGTCCCTCTCATACCAATCCATTTTTATGTTACATAAATCTACATTACTGAACAAAAGATTTGTTGAAACAGATCTTTCAGGTTTTATCCCTAACCTAGGGTTGGCCGAGTTGCATTCCGGGAAACGAATGGGAGAGGGCATTTAATGAATTAGATTCCAAAGGAATGGGGTGTCGAGACTTTGATAGCTAGGGCTAATATTGTAAACGTTCAACCACTAAGGTTTCTAGACCCTGAATTTCGTCCTCCTCAGACCCAAAGGTTAGTTCTTGGTGAGATCCGAATGCCACAATTTATTTCCACATTTAAAACTGGAACAAAACAAAAATATAACTGAATCATATGAGAATCACTTTCAATATAGAACTTCAGAGGTCATGGAACCATGGAATTTATTCCCAGATAACTACAGTAACCTAAAACAGTATATTAAAGTTCATTTAAAACACAGTAATGGAGAGCCCGTAAACTTAAAAGTATACAGTCCTTCACGCCATCTTAAATCCTAGGAGTTTAGTAATATAAGATAATTATTACATTTGGAATTGTGGCAGCAAAACCCTAGACCACATCGAACCCTTGAAGCTTCGAAAGACTAACCATGAGAGGAATTACAACTCTCTTTTATCGTTGAGGAAGAATCTTGCCCAAGTCTTTCCTGCCATTGTAGGAAGATGAAGGGATCAATGCCACTTACCGGACATAAAATCTCCTTCTAAAGCTCGTGCCATTCCAGCTGGAGGTGTCTACTATCACAAATAGTCTATGCGTTATTACCATATAATGATAGGCTGTGTAAAAAAAAAAAACAATAGAAAGGAAAGAATTCTGCACCATGGCTTTCAAAAAAATTTACCTCCCAGGCCTCATTACGCAGTGGATGCTCTTCAGGATTTAAGGAAGCTATTCCTGTAGCACCAAAATGACAGCATAGAGATAGCAATAGACTGCAGCATGATTGTATCGCCTGTTTTCTTTCAATGCAAAACTGCCAAAACCCATTTCGGATGCCATAAATTAAACAACCATCAGAGGAAAATGAATGCAGCTTGAGGGGGGTTATTACACTCCAAGAGCCAGGACAACCAAACAGTAATTCCAGGGTGCAGGTGGCACCTGTACATTCAACAATCTTAATTAAGGTCACATGGCCAGTCTTACAAACTACTGCTGGAAAAGTTTTGAAATTATACACCCAGTACGGTGTAACCTGTCGGGGTACAGGTGGCGCCTTGCCGGTAGTCAAAGGGTATGGTATCACAATAGAGCTTCGTAGTAGATATGGAGGTACACCTTACACGCTACCCTTTAAATATTAAATCATTATCCCTGCAAAAATGCGTGCCAATCAAAGATCATAATCTAGCTTACTTTTCAAACACATTAATGTAAACCTGCCATTTCACCAACACATTTGTGGAACCATAGTTCCCATTAAAGTAGGATTCGAATGTTGATAAGAAACGTTAGGAGGTTGTTCATTACTACATGTTATGGATATACGTCATGATTCCATTAATATAGAGAGATCTTATTATATATGGGACTAGTAATGTTAAAAGGTTTGTCCTGCTACTACACAAGAACGAGATGTATGTGGAATTGTTCCATTACTATACAAAGAATTTATTTATGAATATGATAAGAAAGGGTTATATTACTTTGCCATGAAGTTGTGGCAATCAACGAAAGCATGGCACCTTAGTTCTCCTTCCTTTAGTAAAATGGTATTATATTTGAGGAGTGGGACCAATACAAAGGTCTGTAAGTAGCCCATAGCAAATAGTTATGATTGTGTGTAAGGCATACCTTAAGCCCAGCCCCAAACTATAAGAAAACCTTAAAGGGCATCTTATTAACCATTCCTTGTTACCTGTACGTCATGAGAGATGCCGGAAGCAGAAGTGGACCTGCATACCAACAAATGAAGAATAGTTAGCCATAGCTAAGTAAGTGGCATGACAACCTTAATACCTTCTAACTAGTAGGAAAATACAAGGGAATTACATAAGCAGGAACAATATGCGAAGGGATTAATTGTGTTATGTGTCTGATTAACATAGAAATTCCAATTGCTGCTCATTTACAGTACAGTAAAAAGAAAAATCAATAAAAGAGAAATTTAATAAAAATATTTTTTTTTATTTTTATGGAGATGTAACATATGGTATCAAAGCGAGGTTCAACCCTGTCGCCTTGGAACCACCTAACTTTTGCTGCACATGAAATAAAGATTTCTAATAATGAATTCGGATGTTGTATGCATATGTCCCAGTTTGATTTTTCAGATGACTTCGCACGAAGAATACGGAGAATAGCCTGAAGGAAATGAGCAGGCACGAAAAGAAGAACATTCTGAAGCAAGTCAGGTACTTGAAACCATGAAAAGCTTGATCGTGGAGATACAGAGCTTCAAAGCAGACAATGAGCAACTAAAGAAGGCTCAGGAAAAACAACAAGAAATCAATGAAATTTTGCTGCAGAGTCTTCACGAAAGGAATAATGGCGAAAAACAAAAGGAGGAGACCAAGAGGAAAGAAGAAACTGACGACAGTGCTGAGAAAAAGGGAAACTCCTCCAATGAGACCCAGAAATCTGAACATTAGGACAAGACCATGGGAAAGAGGAAGGTTGAACACCTAGAGGGTGAATTCAAAAAAATAAAACCTACCAGCTTCGATGGAGAATCAAAAACTGGCGAAGAAGCGAAATCCTGGCTACTGGACATAAAAAAATACTTTCAAATTTACAATTACTCCAGCAATATGAAAGTCAGAATGGCTGTGTACAATTTGAAGGGAAAGGCCAGCATATGGTGGCAAGACCTTAAGATTTCCCAAGGACTGAAAGAAAAGAACCTTGAATGGTCAGAATTCAAGAAATATTTCAAGAAACAGTACTTATCAGAAAGTTATTATGAAAGAAAAACCAAGGAATTCTACGAATTGAAGCTGGGTCAAATGACAATGGAAGATCTTATCAATAAATTTCTAGACTTGTTACGGTTCGTTCCATATATCAAGGAAGAAAAATTGAAGGTACAACGGTTCTTAAGCTGTCTGCCACAGTCATATAAAGATCGAATTGAATTCGACAATCCAAGAAATTTAGATGAAGCACTGAGAAAGGCCAGACTATGTTTTGAGCAATACAAACAAAGGAATGATACTACTAAGGCATGGAAGGATAAGAAACAGGAAAAGTTTAACCAGCGGAAGAAAGGTTTCAAACCCCCACCTTTTAAGAACATGCCCAAAAACTTCCAAGGAAATTCATTCCCTAAGAATGAACAGTTGCAGCAGAGAACCTTTAAACCCTCTAACATGGGAATACAAGGAAGTGTTGGTAATCCTAAGGAACCACTGAAGTGTTGGGAATGTGGTGAAGCCCATTTACGCAGAAATTTTCCACGTTACAATGAAGCAAACAGGACGCTGCATAATATACAAGAGGCATCCACGGTGGGAGACATTGGGAAAAGTTATCACCAAATTAATGCAGCCTTGGAAGATCGACAGGCAGATCATCAATCTGCTATTGTGGAAATTGAAGGTAAAATTTATGACCATGTTTGTATTGTTTTAATTGACCCAGGGGCAACTTTAAGCTACATCACTCCCAAGATGATGGAGCATTGTCAACTCACCAAGGTAAAGCATCCAAAACCCTGGTTAGTTCAGTTAGCTACAGGAGCAAAGAGGAAGGTAACTGAATATATATCTGATTGTGAGCTTCAAATACAAGACCACAAAACAAAGATCAATTTAAATGTGTTACCTTTAGGATCATACGACATGATAATAGGTATGGACTGGCTGGAAAGATATAAGGTAGTACTGAACTGCTTTACCAAAAACTTTACCTACATTGCTGAAGACCAAATTCTAAGAACAGTGAGTGGAAAACAAAAACCTGTCTCTGTTAGGAAGATTTCTGCCATGCAGTTAAAGAAGTGCATGAGAAAAGGATGCAAGATTTACGCAGTACGAGTATCCTATTTAATCCTCAATGGAAGCCAAGCTTCCATAGCAGAGCATCCTGTCTTAGGCGAGTTCCTAGACGTATTTCCAGAAGAAATACCGGGGTTACCCCCTCAACGAGAAATAGATTTTTCCATTGAACTTCTACCGGGATCCGCACTAGTGTCAAAGGTACCTTATAGGATGAGTATTCCAGAATTGACGGAATTAAAAATTCAGATTCAAGAATTACTAGACAAAGGGTATATAAGACCTAGTGTCTCGCCTTGGGGTGCACCGGTCCTATTTGTCAAGAAAAAATATGGGACTCTAAGACTATGTATTGACTATAGGCAACTGAATAAGGTAACTGTTAAGAATAAATACCCCTTACCACGAATTAATGATTTGTTCGACCAAGTAGGGGGAGCCAATGTTTTTTCTAAACTGGATCTTTGATCTAGGTACCATCAGATTCGTATTAAAAATGAAGACATAAGTAAAACCGCATTCCGTACTCGATACGGACACTATGAATTTGTAGTAATTCCTTTTGGTCTAACCAACGCCCCTGCCACATTCATGTGTTTAATGAATGGTATCTTCAACAAATATCTAGACCAGTTTGTGTTGATTTTTATCGATGATATCCTGATATACTCCAAGTCCAAGGAAGAACACGAACAACATATCAGAATTGTATTGCAAACCTTGAGGGATCATCAGTTGTATGCTAAGTTAGATAAATGTGAATTCTTCAAAAAGGAAATTCAGTACTTAGGCCATATCATTTCTGAAGAAGGAATTTCGGTCGACCCACAGAAAATAAAAGCCATAGCAGATTGGCCAATACCGAAGGATGTAGCTGATATTAGATCTTTCATGGGACTCACCGGTTATTATCGGAGGTTCATTGAGGGATTCTCAAAGATCGCCTATCCCATTACTTCACTACAGAAAAAAGGGATTAAGTTTGTTTGGTCCTGCAAGTGTCAAGAAAGTTTTGAACGACTTAAGGATTTGCTAACCAAAGCACCTGTTCTAAAAGTAGCAGACCCGTGTAAGGGATACACGGTTTGTACGGATGCTAGTAAAGAAGGAGTGGGAGGAGTACTGTCCCAGGACGGACATGTAGTGTGTTATGAATCACGGAAGCTAAAAGAGCATGAACGGAACTACGTGGTCCATGACTTGGAATTAACGACAGTAGTACACGCACTAAAAATGTGGCGTCACTACCTGCTGGGAAAGAAATTTCTGTTACTAACAGATAACACTTGTGTCAAGAACTTATTTAACCAACCATGACTCAATGCCAGACAAGCAAGGTGCATGGCCTTCTTAAGTGAATTCGACTTTGATGTAAAACACATAAAGGGTAAGGAAAATACGGTGGGAGATGCACTTAGTCGAAGAAACCATGAGGTGTACGAAATAATAATGAGTCAACCAGAGAGTAATCTCATGGATAAAATAAAGACGGCAAGCGAACAGGATGCAGAATACATAAATCTGCAGAGTAAGATTCAGAAAAATGAGATAAACATGAACGAGACAGATTTAAGTATTGATCAGAAAGGTCTAATTTGGTTCAAAGATAGGCTGTACATGCCTAATGTTGCAGAAATTAAATTATTTATTCTAAATGAGATGCACAAACCCCCTTTTGTAGGTCATCCTGGTTATCAAAAAATGATAACAGCCCTTAGAAAACAGTTCTTTTGGCCTAGACTAAAAACTGATCTAGCTGATTATTTATCTAAATGCTTGGAATGTCAACAGGTGAAGGCAGACCATAGACATCCTGCGGGTTTGTTACAACCATTACCAATTCCTGAGTGGAAATGCGAAGTGATTTCATTAGATTTTATCACAGGCTTGCTGAGAACACAGTGACAACATGACTCTATAATGGTGGTGGTTGACAAATTTAGCAAATTTGCACACTTCATTCCTGTAAAAACCACATTTAGGGCAGCAGGTATTGCGGGAATATTTCTAAAAGAAATATTCAGATTACACGGAGTACCAAAGATGGCTATTTCAGACAGGGATGCAAAGTTTACATCCAAATTCTGGAAGTCTTTATTTGCAGGTTTGGAAACAAGAATTAATTTCAGCACGAGTTATCACCTTGAAACGGATGGACAGACTGAATGTACCAATCAGATCATTGAAGATATGCTGAGAATGTACGTCATGGAAAGACCCACCAAATGGGAAGACTACTTACATATGGTAGAGTTCGCTTACAACAACGGGTACCAAGCATCATCAAGAATGAGTCCATTCGAAATTCTTTATGGGAGAAACCACTTATACTATGAAACGAGAACTATATACTATGAACGAGAACTCTACTCATAAAAACGATGATTTTTGCAAAAGAAACACCAAAAACACCCCCCAAATAGAAAAGTGTTGATGCCAGTATACACGTATTTTTTTTTAGGGTAAAAAATAGAGCCATGGCCTAAACATCCCATATTGTTGTTTAACAAAACTTTAAAATCAACCTTAAATTGGAATTTTTTTCTTTTTCTTGAAGAGATAAATTACAACTTTCAGGAAAATTGCATATTAAACAAAAAAACAAATTTCTCTAATAATTTCACCATTATAACCATATAAAAACAAAGGAATTATGATGCGATTCATAATGAGATAATATATTAGACCATACAAGAACAAATGGTTCATATAAATATTCAAAAACTCCTCTAGAGTTTCAATTACAAAAATCATACTAGTAAAAAGCATCTAAACTGCTTCTTCAAATTCATCCATGGATTCTGACACCCCATCATCAAAAACTCCTCTAGAGTTTCAATTACAAAAATCATACTAATAAAAAGCATCTACACTGTTTCTTCAAATTCATCCATGGATTCTGACACCCCATCAGAATCTACATTTTCTGCAGATGAAGGACTTGATGAAGATGTAGATGACCCATACTCTTCTCTATTATCAATGGGCGCACAATCTGAGTCTACATCTATACCCATCATTTCAGATGTCATATTCCTTCGGGATCTACGACTTGGTTTAATACACTCCCATCTTGCACGAATGCTCCCTATTCCACGAATATTAGCTTTGAGTTTTAAAAAAAAAATTAAAAACAAATTAAACTAACATTTAAACTAATGTTATAATTAAAAATTAAAAAAAAATAAAAACAAACTAAACTAAAATAACATTATAATTAAAATTTTAAAAATACATTAAAAAAAATACTATATATCTATACTAAACTAAAATAACATTATAATTAAAAATTTAAAAATACATTAAGAAAAAATACTATGTATCTATATACTAACCAAACTAACATTATAAAAAATTAAAAAAAAAACTATACAAAAACTTAAAAGCAATTAAAACAAAAATTTAAAAACAATAAAAAATCAAACTATGCAAAATTTTAAAATAAATTAAAAAACAAAATAATTAAAAAAAAAATAAACTATACAAAATTAAACAAACTTTAAACAAAATTTATAAAAAATTAAACAAAATAAAATTTATAAAAAATTAAATAAACATTAAATAAAATTTATAAAAAACATAAACTATACAAAAATTAAAAAAAACTATAAAAAATTAAACAAAATTTAAAAAAAAAACCAAAATTTAAAAAAAAAAACCAAAATTTAAAAAAAAAAACCAAAATTAAAAAAAAAAAAACCAAAATTAAAGCCCGCTCGGGCGCCAATGGGCGGCCCTCGAGGCTGGTCCTCGATGCCGGGCATCGACGGCCGGCCTCGAGGGCCGCCCGTTGGCGCCCGAGCGGGCGGACGTCCGTCGCTCGGGCGCCAACGGGCGGCCCTCGAGGCCGGCCGTCGATGCCCGGCATCGAGGGCCGGCCTCGAGGGCCGCCCGTTGGCGCCTGAGCGGTGGACGTCCGCCGCTCGGGCGCCAACGGGCGGCCCTCGATGCCGGGCATCGACGGCCGGCCTCGAGGGCCGCCCGTTGGCGCCCGAGCGGCGGACGTGCCCGTTGCATTGTTTTGAGTTTTTTTAAATTTTGTTTATTTTTTTTTAAATTCTGTTTAATTTTTGTATAGTTTTTTTTTAATTTTTTTAATTTTTTTTTTTTTTTTTAAATTTTGTTTAATTTTTGTATAGTTTTTTTTTATTTTGTTTTATTTTTTTTAAATTTTGTTGAATTTTTGTATAGTTTATGTTTTTTTAAATTTTGTTTAATTTTTTTTTAAAGTTTGTTTAATTTTTTTATAAATTTTGTTTAAAGTTTGTTTAATTTTTTATAGTTTAATTTTTTTTTTAATTATTTTGTTTTTTAATTTATTTTAAAATTTTGTATAGTTTGATTTTTTTATTGTTTTTAAATTTTTGTTTTAATTGTTTTTTAAGTTTTTGTATAGTTTTTAAAAAAAAATTTATAATGTAAATTTGGTTAGTATATAGATACTTAGTATTTTTTTTTAATGTATTTTTAAATTTTGTTTAAAGGTCGCTCACTTGGGCACCAAAGGGCGGCCCTCAGGGCCCCCGTCGATGCCCGGCATCGAGGGGGCCGTGAGGGCCACCCTTTGGCGCCCAAGCAAGGGAGGTCACTCGCTTGGGCGCCAAAGGGCGGCCCTCACGGCCCCCTCGATGCCGGGCATCGACGGGGTTAGTTTGATTTGTTTTTAATTTTTCTTTAAATTTTTTATTATAATGTTGTTAGGAATTTTTTATTATAATGTTGTTAGGGGTTAGTTTAATTTGTTTTTTAATTTATTTTATTATAATGTTAGAGGGGGGAAACATGCAGCAGAAGAGGACATGAATTTGGCCTCCATGATATTGTTGATTAGTTTCATGTTTTGAAAAAAATGCTAAGTTTGATAATATTTTGATAAGATATATTAGTAATGTTTTGACTTTCAGACTTAATTTTAGAAATAAAATTTCTATATATAATGTTTGAAATATGTTTTTTACAAATAATTTGTATAGTTTTTCTTGAATTTATGTGAATCAACACTTTTCAGAAAATAATATGAAATAGTATCATTTTTACACAAAACATATCTGAAAATTGATTGAAAATGGTTTTAAATGTCTATATTGTCTGGAATTTTTTACAATGTTGTCAATAAAAGTGTCTTATTTTGTCCATAAAAATGTCTTATTTTATAGAAAAAATTGCAAAATGTATATGTTTTTCATTATAAATTGCTTAAAAATGTATGCTATTTTGCTAAATTTCTAAAAATGTACCTGAAAATGGAAACTAATTTTTTTTTACGATAAAGATAATTCAAAGGTCCCAAAAAATGCCTCGAAATGAAAATGTGTGATACTGGCATCACCCCTTTTTGAAACGGAGCTAAAAATACCTACTAAAATTAGGAGAGAGAAAAACGAGAACTGTGTCGAGTTCTCGTTTCATAGTATAAGTGGTTGAGAAAGTGCACTACCCCAGTTAGCTGGGATAGTCCGGTCGATCATTTATTGGTAGGACTGGATTTGCTGAAAGTCATGGAACAAACAGTCCAAAAAGTATAGAAGAATTTAAAGGTGGCCCAGGACCGCCAAAAGAGCTATGCTGATCTAAAAAGACGGGATAAGGAGTTCTCAGTTGGAGATCATGTATACTTGCGGGTTAAACCAAAGAAAAGCTCACTCCGGCTAGGGAGTTGCACTAAACTGGCACCACGATTCTGCGGGCCTTTCCAAATAATTGAAAGGATCGGACCCGTAGCTTACAAACTGGCATTACCAGCACACTTAAAAATTCATAATATTTTTCACATTTCGTTACTGAAAAAATATATTCATGACCCCACTCATATTATTGATTGGAATTTGATACAGGAGGCTCTAGAAGGCGAATTTCAAGTGGAACCTTTACGCATTCTGGACAGGAAAGAAACAGTACTTCGGAACCGAGCCATCGCTCAGGTAAAGGTGCAATGGAAGCACTTTAGTCCTGAGGAGGCAACCTGGGAATTGGAAAGCGAAATACTAGAAAAGTACCCAAATCTATTCCCAGAACCGATGGAGGAAGACTAGAACACTGAGGACAGTGTTCACAATAAGGGGGCAAGGATGTGACGTCCCTCCCCAATAATGAAAAGACATTATATTTGATTTTTCAATATATATATATATATTATTTTATCATTTTTGAGATTATTCAATAAGGAGACCAGATGAGAAATCGGTTGATTTAAGTCCTAGGAGGACTGTTGTAAGAAAACAATTTTTATTATTTTAATATATAAGGATGAGCAGGAACAGCCAAGTTAAATGAGGAGATCATGCATGGAGAAGTGGGGGACAAGTTAGAGTCAGCCTCTGGGAAACCAGAACAGGTGTCAGAAGTGTATTTAAGACACTAGACACACCCTAAAAATCAGGGATTTAATTAGCTGCAAAAATTCCATGAGGAATTGGCTGCTAATGGAAGACCTAGGAAAAAACTATAAAGGGACGGCATATGTGAGGAGGCAGGATGCTGCTGAGTATGCCAGAGAGAATTACACTTGCTGTGTGAGCACTCTGTGTTAGGCAAGGGATTCCGGAAACGTGACTGAGTTTTGAGGTTAACTGTCCGCACTTTCCATGCATGCATCTGGCTCGGGGGTGATTACGGTCAGACTTGGTGTTTGAACCTAATCTACGGCTGGGTGGAACGTGGTTATTCCGACTTCATTCGGGTAACTAGTCCCAGGTTTTTCTGATTCCTGATTTCAGTATTTTCCATTATTTTATTGGTCCAGATTATTTCAAATAAGATTTTTGCATAAGGAAACTGTTAGTAATCCTGCTGTCAATAATATTAGATGAAGATTAACTGCTGTCAATAATATTAGATGATGATTAACTGCTGTCAATAATATTAGATGAAGATTAACTGCTGTCAATAATGTTAGATGAAGATTAACCTGTTGTCAATAATGTTAGATGAAGATTAGCTTAAGACGGGTAAATTCCATATGCGTTTGTACCCAGGAATTAGCAAAAATGATGGATGCAATTTATAAATTACCCTCATAGTTGAATCACAGACGTATTGATTCTTTTATTTATTTGTAATTCGATCTAGGGTTTGACCCCTGTGTGTATCCATATAACTTTGTTCTCAAAATTTCTGGTGGTTGGGTGTAGTTTATTTACATTTATAAATTACCCTATTGATATTGTGTTATTACGAATTTTGGTGATTAGGTATAGTTTATTTTACGCATATAATTACCTGACTGTTGGTTGCATGTTGCCACGGTTTCTCGTAGTTATTTTCTGTTGCAGCATTGCAACTGAAGCTAGCAAGCTTATATCGTATTTTTACATTCATTGTATTTTTTTTATATATAATTGTAAGGAAGGGCGATATCACAGACTGGCGAGATATTTAAACCTCTGTCAATTTGAAATGTGTATGAGATCTGCTAGGAAGGCGTGCAAAATCTTTGAATATATGTTTAAGCGTTGGGCTCAGTGAGTCCCTCTCATACCGATCCATTTTTATGTTACATAAATCTACATTACTGAACAAAAGATTTGTTGAAACAGATCTTTCAGGTTTTATCCCTAACCTAGGGTTGGCCAAGTTGCATTCCGGGAAACGAATGGGAGAGGGCATTTAATGAATTAGATTCCAAAGGAATGGGGTGTCAAGAATTTGATAGCTAGGGCTAATATTGTAAACGTTCAACCACTAAGGTTTCTAGACCTTGAATTTCGTCCTCCTCAGACCCAAAGGTTAGTTCTTGGTGAGATCCGAATGCCACGATTTATTTCCACATTTAAAACTGGAACAAAACAAAAATATAACTGAATCATATGAGAATCACTTTCAATATAGAACTTCAGAGGTCATGGAACCATGGAATTTATTCCCAGATAACTACAGTAACCTAAAACAATATATTAAAGTTCATTTAAAACACAGTAATGGAGAGCCCGTAAACTTAAAAGTATACAGTCCTTCATGCCATCTTAAATCCTAGGAGTTTCATAATATAAGATAATTATTACATTTGGAATTGTGGCAGCAAAACCCTAGACCACATCGAACCCTTGAAGCTTCGAAAGACTAACCATGAGAGGAATTACAACTCTCTTTTATCGTTGAGGAAGAATCTTTCCCAAGTCTTTCCTGCCATTGTAGGAAGATGAAGGGAGCAATGCCACTTACCGGACAGAAAATCTCCTTCTAAAGCTTGCGCCATTCTAGCTGGAGGTGTCTACTATCACAAATAGACTATGCGTTATTACCATATAATGATAGGCTATGTAAAAAGAAAAACAATAGAAAGGAAAGAATTCTGCACCATGGCTTTCAAAAAAATTTACCTCCCAGGCCTCATTACGCAGTGGATGCTCTTCAGGATTTAAGGAAGCTATTCCTGTAGCACCAAAATGACAGCATAGAGATAGCAATAGACTGCAGCATGATTGTATTGCCTGTTTTCTTTCAAGGAAAGACTGCCAAAACCCATTTCGGATGCCAGAAATTAAACAACCATCAGAGGAAAATGAATGCAGCTCGAGGGGGGTTATTACACTCCAAGAGCCAGGAAAACCAAACAGTAATTCCAGGGTGCAGGTGGCACCTGTACATTCAACAATCTTAATTAAGGTCACATGGCCAGTCTTACAAACTACTGTTGGAAAAGTTTTGAAATTATACACCCAGTACGGTGTAACCTGTCGGGGTACAGGTGGCGCCTTGCCGGTAGTCAAAGGGTATGGTATCACAATAGAGCTTCGTAGTAGATATGAAGGTACACCTTACACGCTACCCTTTAAATATTAAATCATTATCCCTGCAAAAATGCGTGCCAATCGAAGATCATAATCTAGCTTACTTTTCAAACACATTAATGTAAACCTGCCATTTCACCAACACATTTGTGGAACCATAGTTCCCATTAAAGTAGGATTCGAATGTTGATAAGAAACGTTAAGAGGTTGTTCATTACTACATGTTATGGATATACGTCATGATTCCATTAATATAGAGAGATCTTATTATATATGGGACTAGTAATGTTAAAAGGTTTGTCCCACTACTACACGAGACCGAGATGTATGTGGAATTGTTCCATTACTATACAAAGAATTTATTTATGAATATGATAAGAAAGGGTTATATTACTTTGCCTTGAAGTTGTGGCAATCAACGAGAGCATGGCACCTTAGTTCTCCTTCCTTTAGTAAAATGGTATTATATTTGAGGAGTGGGACCAATACAAAGGTCTGTAAGTAGCCCATAGCAAATAGTTATGATTGTGTGTAAGGCATACCTTAAGCCCAGCCCCAAACTGTAAGAAAACCTTAAAGGGCATCTTATTAACCATTCCTTGTTACCTGTACGTCATGAGAGATGCCGGAAGCAGAAGTGGACCTGTATACCAACAAATGAAGAATAGTTAGCCGTAGCTAAGTAAGTGGCATGACAACCTTAATTCCTTCTAACTAGTAGGAAAATACAAGGGAAGTACATAAGCATGAACAGTATGTGAAGGGATTAATTATGTTATGTGTCTGATTAACATAGAAATTCCAATTGTTGCTCATTTACTGTACAGTAAAAAGAAAAATCAATAAAAGACAAATTTAATAAAAATAATTTTTTTTATTTTTTTATGGAGATGTAACATTTCCTTCCCAATTCCTTGTAAAATCATGCCCCCATCTCTTGTTGCATTGCATAGCTAGTTGTGGGTATTTTGTTAAAATGCATATTTACATTATGTTTGAATTCGAATGTGCCTGGCTAGCACGCAAACCATATGCATCAATAAATTGATGGCGGGGCCTTAGCCTTGAGCTCCTCACCGTGATTTTATAACAATATTACACCATTTACAAGTTTAATGCAATAGGGTCAAGATGGGGACTTGACAGCATATCTTTTGTATTCTTTCATATTTATGATATCTCTTGTATTTGATCTAGAAAATATTATCTGAGTCCATAACAATTGGTATCAAGGCCACATGGGGTCATAACATTAGAAAATTTTCTTTTATATACCCAAATAATAATACCGATTGTTATATACCCAAATAATAATTTAGATCGAAGACAAGAAGTATAAAAAATATGAAACAATGCAAGAGATACACAATCAACTCAATTCTTCATTAATATGGAAATGGTTCTTTTGATGGGATGAACTAACCATGTTCACTTGACTTTCCAAGGGGCTTCTTCCTAATGAGCTAAGATGATCAACTATATTTGGTTTTCTTCTTCACACTACATATGGAGGACTTCATCTTTATTTTTGGAATCATCATATAATTCTAACCTCCTATCCTAATGGATCTTCTTTGATGAAGTCCCATTACATTTATTTACTAACTTAGTGGGTCTTATTATACCTGCCAAAGGAAAAGTATATAGCGATGGCTTTGGAGTCAATTTCAATTGACTTTTTAGTTAATATGCATTTTGTAAAATATTTTTCCCATAGTTTTCAAATGTTTTGTTAAAAATATAATATTAAACTAAATATTTTAAAAAATAAAAAGCAATTTTTAAATTTTGGAAATATAAATTTCTAATTTCTTATTGGAGGAAAGCCATAATTTCTATTTTTTAATTGGATTTGAGGTCTGATTTGACAAATACGCCCTGCTCGGATGTGACTTTTGTTAAATAAAAAATAAAAAATAAAAATAAAAAATTTAGAAAAATTATAAATTTGCTACTTGTATTTGGAGGCTGTGTGCATTTATTGTGTGTACTAATAAGTGCTAAGTGCTATGTACTGGCTAATAATTTTAAAAGTTTTTTCTTCCTTTGAAAAAATTAAAAAATTATTATCCATGTAAAGGGGTCCCCTGCCATCATTACCTTTGAATACGAAATCTGCTTTGTAGCATGCAATTCACCAAGTTTATGGTGGAAATAATTCAATCACGGATTGAATGTAGTCCCATCGATATTTATTGTGGCCTTTATATACGGAATAGACTTTTAGAAAGCTATTGGCCGCTACATAGGAACCAGGGTTGGAATTTCATTTCATCTTTTCCCTTCAAGCTAAATTTTTTTGACGTTTTGAACTTTAATCTTTCCTGTCACGTAAAGTTTTGTTGAAAAAATTACCCTTCACTAAAACTACCTTCTGTTAATTTTTTTTTTCTCAAAACGCAACCAAAAGCCAAAATTACCCTTCAACAAAACTACCTTTAGTTTTATGATTGATTTCCCCTTGTCCTCCCAAGATTGCCATTGGGACAAGCTCCGTACTCCTCCTTATTCTAGTCACAATAATACTATAACTATGAAAACAAAGAAACCCATGCGATAATCCTTTGAGTTTTATGCCCTGTGTTTTGATACTCTGCAAATGGGTGACATTTGTTATTATTGTGTAAGGATTTATGTCCGTTGGATGGTGAAGAGAGCTCTGCCATGACATGTATTGCATTGATATCGTTTTATTCATTTGCCATAAAAATTGTTATTAGATACACTTATCTTGTTCTCAATATCCTCTTTGTCTTTCAATCTTGTTCTAGTTGTTCCTACTCGTTCCTCTTTCTCTACGCGAGTATACAAATTTATGGTAATACAACATATGGTTTATGCCCCGTTAGCCTGTTTTTCGTGTACTGCTTGATCAGGTCTTTATTTTCAAGAGTTGGATGATTCCTCCACTCTCTTAATACAAAAATAATGTTTTACTATTTAGAAAATCTATATTCATGTTCCTCAAAATATTATTAAATCTATATTTATGTTCTTGAAACCCTTGTGATAGGGGCTTCAGAATCCAGTCCTATTCATCAGTATGAATTTTCATGATCTCTATAATAGATTAGGCTATGGATTTTTCTCTAGTTCTTTTAGAAGGTTGAACACCTTTCTAATTAGTCATATGGAATTTTGCAAGAAATGTTTATATTCATCTCTGTATGAGAAGAATGAAGATGATGGTCTTCATCTGAACAATGTTCCATGTAATTCAAACCGAGTCTTAGAAGAGTTGGGTACCACATGCAGAAACGGGTGTGTTTGGTCCTGCAGAGAACCAAAAGTCTGTAAAATCTTGTATCCATTCTCGAGAGGTTTGGGTTCCTCTCCACGCCACTAAAATATCCCGCCTACCCAATCTCTGTATCTCTTGAGCATTATTCTTGAGAGGTTTGGGTTCCTCTCCATGCCACTAAAATATCTAGCCTACCCAGTCTCTGTATCTCTTGAGCATCTATGCAGACTGCAATAAAGCCAATCCAAATAGATCGCTTTATGGGCCTCCCCAAGATAATAATGACTGCAACTACTTATCAACAAATATTAATGACGTTTTATAAAAAAAATGACCATCAAAAACACGTTATACTTAATTATTTACCTGTTTAAGTGTACGGCTTGGTAAAAAATTTGGCCGTAAATAACGGGCAAAATGCCCATCAAATTCCAACCCTGATAGGAACACATTGAAGTTTATTGAGGGTAGCCGACAGATAATTGAATTGTCGAATAAACACTCTCTCATCCATACTGTCTTTGTAGAAACCTGTTGACTCAACTTTCCATCCATAAAATTAATATATAATATTAAAAAAAACATGGTCATGCTTTGGGCTCATCAAGACTATAGGACCCACTTTCATAGATGGACATAAAATATCTGAGTGGATGTGTGGATTGGAAAGAAGTTATAATTTAAATGTAAATGTTTTTAGAGCGGCTCTAGACATTGTGTCAAAGTTTTTTGGATTTTTAAAGTAAAATTTAAAAATTTAAAAAAGTAAAATTTAATAAAAGTAATTTTGAAAATTTCAATATTAATATTTTTTTAACTTTAAATATAATTAATATAAAAAGTAAAATAATAATATAATTTTAAAAATATATAAATATAAAAGAATATAGTATTATTTTAATTTAGCATTTAATAAAAATAAAAATAGAAAGAAAGAATCAAAGTTTTGGAGGTATAATTTTTTTTTAAGTGTAAATTTTGAAGAAATGTTTATATTTAGAAGAATTTGATTTCTTTTTATATTTAGTAGATCAAGAGATAAAATCGATATACTTTGGTTTAATTTATTACTAGTATAAATTTATATTAAACCCTAATCACCATATTCAAGTGACTACTCTTAATATAATAATAATTGTATTTTATATTTTTTAGACAATTTTCTAATAATTAATTTATTCCTATCACATGTATCTGACATAATTCTAGATGCATTTAATTACTTCCTACAATGCCTATACTTACACCTACTTACTTTATATAAGATAATTAAGATAAATCATAGATGCATCTACTTACTTCATACAATGCCTATACTTACGCCTACTTACTTTATATAAGATAATTCAAATAAATCATAAATCTTAATATTGAGTAATAAAATTTAATAAAAATTTATTTAATAATTGTATATTAATAAAATTTAATAAAAAATTATTGAATAATAATATACATGTTCAAAAAATTATAGATCTTTGTAGCAACACAAGCTTGAGTTTTTGTTTATCACTGGTTCAAGAAGCTTGCGGTGGATTGTGTTTTAAAATTCTGTTGGATTTTGTTTTAAAATGGGTGTATTCTAATCCAACTAGTAAAGACATTGAAACTAAATTCTAATCCAACTAGTAAAGACATTGTGACTAAGAATAATTAGATGTTGCTTCTTCCTTGCTTTTAGGCTATGTATGCACAAGTTTAATACATTATTTTTTTAAGAACTTCAAGCTTTAAAGACACGAGACTAAGAATAATTAGGCACAGCTAGTTGTTGCTTTTAGGCTATGAGAAAGTTTAATACATTTAAACATTTTTTTATTAAAATTTTCTGAAAAGACTAGTGCTAAGAAACTTTGTTGCTCATTCTACAGATACCAACACATCCCCTCATGATTGATCCACTAATTCACAAATTCACTATTGTTAATATAGTTATTCATGATTAACTCTACTAACTCAATAATATCTAACCAACTAACCAACAAGATTATTTTGTATTAACTTTTTATAATACAAAATATTTTTTTTTGTACAACAACACCCCTTAATTTTGGTGGGGGACTTATATTTTATCACTCCCTGGACATGTCACTATGAGGACTCCCAATTTTGGATGCTAACACCCTCACTACAAAATAATATATTTTAATGAGTTGCATACTTAAGAATGTATTGAATATATCAAACATATTATTGAGAACAATTCTTGAGCTATATATCCTTAGCATACAATAAAACATTTTTTTATTTTACTAATTATTTTTATTATCAAATGCAAAATTTATTTATTTATTTGTAAATTAGTTTTATTATTATTTTATTTTCTTCTTAAAAAACACGTATAAACAGCTTTGCTGCTGTTTTCACTTGTTTAATAATAACAATATAGTGGACCCAATGCACTTTATATTGAATGGGAGCCACTTCCTTCAACCCCCAATTACCTCTAGGTATAGTCATAACAAACACTCTAGCTAATATTATTATTTTCAACTCATTACTTATATCATATGGTATCACATATGTGTTCTTAAACTAAATACACTCCTACTACTCATCAACATACACATATCCTTTTACTAATTTTATTTTCAGATTGCTACTTAACACTTCACCTTCTATTATTCCTTCTCCAAACCCATCGAATTCTCTTCTACAGGCCATACTCCTCTTTCATAAAATACATTCTCAACATTCCAATTTCATTTTGAATGCCCCTTTCATGAAATGCACTCTGAACATACCATTTTCATTTTGAATGCCATGATTGAAGTTTTTTTTTTTTACCAACTGTAGCATTACAAAATTTTGTCACGAATTCTTCTTCTCACAATCAAATCTTTTTAATCCATCATATGTACACAAAATGTATTTTAGAAAACACATAATTACTTCAACACCTACTTCACAATTTAGCAACCATCTTTTTACCTGCCTTGAATTGAAATTTTACCACATAAAAAAGAATCCTAAAACTTGATAGTGATATGAGTTTTGCTCTTTAAAAACATGTTTATAAATCTTTTTAAATTGTTGTAAAAAATATTCATGTTTTATAGTGATATGAGTTTTGCTCTTTAAAAACATGTTTATAAATCTTTTAAAATTGTTGTCAAAAATATTCATGAACATGTAACAAATGATCAAGTTGTTATTATTTAAAACAAAAACAGGCAATGTGAATTTAATGGAGATGGTAATCAACATCATCAACGTTAACAATGGGTAACACTTTGGTCTAGTATACCTGAACATATATACTAAATGAAAAATAACTTTCATAACACTTTGGTCTAGTATACCTGATCATATATACTAAATGAAAAATAACTTGCATATGAATATAAATGTGTGTTTAAATGGTTGATTGATGTATTGAAGCGTCAAACGGTATTGTAAATCGAGTCATTTCGTTCACCCAAACCTGTATGAAATCCCCGATTATCTCTGAACCCCTAGTGAGAAGCAGAGCCTGAAGAAAACTATAGCCATGGCAATTGATGGCTCAGATAACCAGAGCGTAGCTACGGCAAGGAAGTGGAAAAATGTATTTGACAAGGTATTTGAGGCCGTGGTTGAAATTCGAATGACTATCACTCGGGCATTTGATACGGAAGTTGCAGGATGGAGCTATGCCACCGGCTTTATCGTAGATTAAAAACGCGGCATTATTCTGAGTAACCTTCATGTAGTCATGCCTGGTCCTGTTGTTGCCCAGGCTACGTTACTCAATTGTGAGGAAATTCCAGTTTATCCTCTTTACCGTGACCCTATTCATGATTTTGGTTTTTTCCGTTTTGATCCGGCAACGCTTGAGTATACGAAATGTGAAGAAATCCCTCTTGCACCAGAAGCTGCAGCTGTTGGATTGGAAATCCGGGTTGTGGGTAATGACAGTGGAGAGAAGCTTTCAGTGTTAGCGGGGACCCTGGCCCGATTGGATGGAGACGCCCCTTGTTATGAATTCGATGGATACAATGACTTCAATACCTTTTATATGGAGACAAGTGAAGGGATAAAAGGAGGATCAAGTGGCTCACCTGTAATTGATTGTCATGGACAAGCAGTTGGACTGGCTGCTGGCGCTGGCGGCGGAGTTGTTGATTGTGCTTCATATTTTCTTCCACTTGATAGAGTGGTAAGGGCGTTGAGAATTATACAGAAGTGCATGGACGAGTGCAACAGTCCAGTCCATGTTCCTCATGGCACACTTCAGATGACCCTTCTTCACAAAGGATTTGACGAGGCACGTCGATTAGGGCTTCAACGCAAGACTGAACAGCTTGTGAGAGAGGCTTTTCCTACAGGGACTGGACTTCTTGTTATAGATTCGGTGGTGCCCGGAGGTCCTGCTGATAAGATGCAACTGGAGGCCAGCGATTTACTTGTACGTGTGAATGGTGAGATTATAACAAATTTCTTGAGTTTGGAGACAGTGTTTGATGATAATGTTGGAAAGACTATCGATTTAGAGGTTGAGAGGGATGGTGTTCCTGTGAAGGCTATTTTTGAAGTCCAGGACTTGCATTCTGTAACACCTCATTATTTCTTGGAACTAAGTGGTGGCGTGATTCATCCTCTATCCTACCAACAGGCCAGGAATTTCCGCTTTAATTGTGGTCTAGTATATGTTGCTGAACCAGGGTATATGTTATCAAGAGCAGGTGTTCCTCGCCATGCCATCATTCAAAAATTTGGTGGGAAGGAAGTCACACAGGTTCAAGATTTTATAGATATTTTGTCCAAGTTCTCTCAAGGGGCAATAATTCCGTTAGAATTTGTGCACCATGTAGATCGTCATCAAACTTAGTTTGCTGTTGTGACTGTTGATAGGCATGAGTGGTTTGCAGAGCCTCAACTCTACACTCGAGACGATGCTACTGGACTGTGGGAACGCAGGCCTGCAATGTCGTCTTCGGTTTCTTCTGCTTTCAAAGATACAACAATCCAAGCACTAAGATCGTCATCAGATGGAGAAGTTCCAAAGGATTCATTTGATAGCGATATAGGCGATGAATCTCAAACATCTGTATCGAATCCTGAGAAAGTCATTAAGCCAACACTAGTCACGGTTAAGACAGATATACCACCATCTCATGCCTTTATTGATGGTGTGTATGGTAAGCAATTTTATGGAACAGGGGTGGTGATCTATCATTCTAAAACGATGGGAATAGTTGCAGTGGACAAGAATACAGTGCCCATTTCTATAGCAGATGTCTCCTTAGCATTTGCTGCTCACCCAGTTCAAATACCTGGAGAGGTTGTTTTTCTACACCCTGTACACAATTATGCATTAGTAGCATATGATCCTGCCGCACTAGGTCCAACTGGGGCTGCAGCTGTACGTGCAGCTGTTCTTCTTCCTGAACCTGATCTACACAAGGGTGATTCTGTACATCTTGTTGGTTTGACTCAGAGTTTACAACTTCAATCACGCAGGTCCTTTGTCAGAAAAACATTGACTGCCATGAATATTCCTCAATTTACTTATCCCCGGTATAGAGCTATAAATGTGGACCTTATCGAATTGGATTCAGATTTTGGCAATCGTTTTTCTGGTGTAATAGCAGATAATCATGGAAATGTTCGGGCATTATGGGGCAGCTTCTCTAGGGAGATTGAGGCCAAGGATAAAAATGGTGAGTGGAAGAACTTCACCAAGGACTTCGTAATGGGAATTCCAATTTATTCAATTAATGAAGTGTTACAGAAGATTATAAATGGGACTGAAGGTCCACGTTTGCTTATAAATGGATCCAAAAGGTCCATGCCTCTTGTCAGCTTTTTAGGCATTGAATTTTATACAACAGTACTTTCAAAGTCCCGCAGCTTTGGCTTAACTGAGAAGTGGATTACAAAGTTAGCGACGAAAAATCCTGTGAAACGACATGTGTTACGAGTAAAGACTTGTTTTGCTGGAACACACGCCGAACGTATGTTGGAGCAAGGCGACATGCTATTAGCCATAGATGGAGAGCCAGTTACCAGTTTTCCTGATATTGAGAATGCTTGCCGACCCATCGATCTAAAACTGACAATTTTCCGCGGAGGTTTAGAGTTGGATCTCTTTGTGCGCGCTGATGTAGAAGATGGGTTTGGAACTACACACATAGTCAGTTGGTGTGGATGTATTGTACAGAAGCCACACCTGGCTGTTGCTTCCTCAGGATATTTCCCAGAACAAGGCCATGGGGTGTATGTTTCAACAATAGCGGCTGGTAGTCCTGTTGAGAGATCTGGACTTTCTTCTCTCCGGTGGATCGTTGAAGTTAACGGAAAACGAACCCCTGATTTACAAACATTTATAGATGTAATAAAAGAATTGGAGAATGAGGAGTTCGTCCGTCTTAAGACAATACAGTTGGACGGAAAACCTAATGTCTTAACTTTGAAGCAAGACCTACATTATTGGCCTTCCTGGGAACTCATCTTTGATCGTGAAACTGCACGATGGCGTCGGAAAGCCATTTAACCTTTCGCTGATAGTTTTTAATATTATGTTTCACACTTTTTAATCATGTTTTGGGTAGATTTGAACAAGCTCAAATTTTTATATAAAGTCGTAATTTTAAGGAGACTTGGGGAAACAGCCCGTTGAGGCTCTCGATAGCCACCGGTCCGTTTTCTCAAATTTAATTTACTGCTCCCGGTTTCAAAAAATTTCGCTCCGAGTTAAGATTTTTTGTATGTGAGTTAATTTTTTATTTTCTACAATGTGAGATTGTTTTGAGATTTTAATATTAAATAGAATTTTGGAAATTTATTAATTATACCAATAGGTGATTTTACATCGATAGGTATTTATATCTTAGAATTTGGGGTGGATTAGTATCTATGCTTTTCCTGGATTGTAGGAGGATGTCACACATGTATTGTCTAGATTACTTTTATGTCCGTCGTTCAAAATTCCAAATAGAAAATTATTAAAAAAAGAAATATAAAAAATAACGGGTAGCTAATGCATGGATAGCTCATAGCTCATGCATGGGTAAGTTGTTGCCTTCCAATATCGATGTCCACCACAAATTCTTCCATGCATCTGATCTGTGATAAGCTTTGCTTCATCTGAATTAACACACCTAAGAAGGATTCCTGCTGGATCTTTCCAAAATAAAACATGTTCAGGAATACAATAATTCATAGCCTTTAATTTCAAAGTTCTGGATTTTCTTTTATCAAGATTTGGTGGAGACTGAAGAAATAAAAGAAAAAATACAATATCACTGTACCAGGATGAATCTGCAGATTTATCATAGATTTGTTTCTTACTTCTCTCATACTGTGTTTTTTCTTTTTTAGAAGGCTCATGAAATATAGCATTCAACCCTAATGCTTCACAATTAGAATCTGCTAGCAGCTTTGCTTGTCCATGTCCTTTAACCAATTTTGTTGCCTTGATATCCACATCATATTCCATTATTTTTGCAATCCATCGACCTCTTTTCCCTTTAGTATCAAGCTGTGTCAAAATCTCTTTTACTGCTGCATTAGGAACATAAGCCAATTTTTTTGAATGCAATAAGTATATTCTGAAGAATTTGAGAGCTTTTACAAGTGCATAGGCCTGTTTCTCTAAGGTACTGTATTTGAGTTCTGAATCTCTTAGAGTTTTGCTAAAGAATGAAATAGGCTGTTCCAAACCTTTTGAGTTCTTTTGTAGGAGTACTGCTTCTACAGTATCTTCAGAAGCAAAAGAAAAATTAATAAAATATATAGAGAAATTAGGGCTTACCGGAATTGGTGCCTCAGTGAGAGCTTGCTTTATATTTTCAAAAGATAATCTCGCTTCTGGAATCCATCTAACTTCTTGATCCTTTCTTAGCATTTTAGTTATTTGCTTCACAATCTCTGCAAAATTAGGAATGAACCATCTAAGAAAATTGATCTTCCCAATGAATGATTGAATTTATTTCTTATTCTTGGCGATGCTCATCTTCATAATAGCTTTCACACGCTCTAGATTAATCTTGATGCCATTAGTAGATACAATATGACCAAGTAATTTTCCTTCCTACATTGCAAACAGGGACTTTTTGGATTTAAAGACAATCCAAACTTTCTACACTTCAAAAATGTCTGTCTAAGATGCTTGAGGTGGATTTCATCAGAATCTAAAAATACTATAATGTCATCTAGGTAAATTACCACAAACATTTCTCTTTCACCTGCAAACGCATATCCATTGCCCTCTGAAAAGTTGCACCTGCATTCATTAATCCAAAAGGAATTTTATCATACATAAATGTCCCCCATGGAGTAGTGAAGGTTGTTTTGTCTCTATCTTCAGGCTGTACAGCAATTTGATTATAGCCTGAAAACCCATCTATCATGGAAATCCTCTGTGCACCAACTACTTTCTGCAAAATCTGCTCTATCTTAAGTACAAGGTAGTTATCTTTTAAAGAAGACCTATTTAAATTGTGAAAATACACACAAAGTCTGATCTCGCCATTCTTCTTTCTTACTAGAACTAGATTGGCAACCCAAGTAGAGTATCTGAGAGGTATAATGATCTTGGCATCTAGTAACTTCTTCACTTCCTTTTCAATGACAGGTAAAAGTGCTGGATTGATTCTTCTCAACCTCTGTTTAAAGGGCTTAACATTAGGTTTGAGTGTAATTTTATGCCGGATAATGCTGGTATCATATGTTTTCAGATCCTCATAGGACCATGCACCATGCAAAAATATCCACAAATTCTTTAAGAGGTTTAACATATTTCCCCTTTTCTTCATCTGCAAGCTTTTTTGAAATCCTGACCATTCTACGTTCTTTCTAAGTTCCTATATTAAAATTGCTTACATTTTCTTCAGCAGATTGTATAACAGGTCTAAACAAGGTATCATCTTTTGAAAACAGTCTTTCTAGAGGAACTAAACCTTTTGGGATAAAATTTCCTTTCAACTCAATTATTTCATGTTCTGCAATGATATTTTTTGAAAAAATATCCATCTCTTCTATTTCATCCTCTGGATCTTCATCAATAAGTGAAGAAGAAAATTCATCAGCCAGCTCAAGGAAATTTTTTATCTCTTGATCATCTTGAAATACTTTCTAATGCTTTACATTATCAAGTATGGAAGGTCTGTACTTGACTTCTATAGGATATCTGAGCTGAGTTTGCTGAGGAATTCTAAAGTGTGTAACAACAAGGGCTAATGAATCTGCAGTTTGATTTTCATTTCCTGGAATGAATGAGATATTGAATGCCAAGAAGTAATTATCTATGAGATCCCATGCTTCATTCCTATAAAATTTTAACAATGGCTTCTTTACCTAATAAAGATTTCTGATCTGTTGAACCAATTGTTGTATTTTCAAATCCTTTGCATCTTTTAAACCTAGAATAAGAGCCTCACATTCTGCAATATTATTAGTGGTTTGAATGTCAAGTTTATACATCAAGGAAATGATTTCATTCCATGGAGAAATAAGAAGAATTCTTGCTCCTGCTCCTTCCTTACAAGATGATCCATCAAAAAACATTTTCCACAAAGAATCTTGTTCTACCCTTTTTGGACATTCCAAAATTCCTTTTTCTACCTAAATTGTTCCTATGGTTTCATCACTGAAATGTAACAGACAAGACCCAATGTCTTCTTGGACTGCATAAATAGGATGATTGGTTTGGTTTTCATGATCACTTACTAAATATGACAACTGAAATTCCCTGTACAATCTTCTTTGCTCACCTCCAAATACTGGGACTGTTGCATATGACAAATCCATCTGTAATGTGCCACCAAGCTTCTTTGTCCATGACCTTGATAAAAGCATCCCATACCTAGGAGGTATATCAGCTACTACAGTGTCCTTCAAAATACTCTTCATAGGTAATTGAGTCAGGATAACTACAAGATCTTTTATAACTCCAATACACTTCACAGCTTGGGAGTCAAATGAATAAAGATCATGATAGGGCTTGGTAATATTTAGACCTAGGGATTCCATTACTACTTTGGGCATCAAATTATGTGAAGCACCAAAATCAAGGAGACAGTTATGAAGCATTTTATAATGGACCATTAGTGAAATGAAAAAAGGAGGAGGATAGTCAGACTTCCCTTTTGTTTTAAGACCAAATATGATGGTAGGGTTTTCATCTTGTATATTCACACTATCTGAAGGAGAGGCTTTGTTTATTGAATAAAAAATATTAAGGGCAGACTGTCTATAAGATGGATTTTTAACAAGTTATGATAAAGGAACTCGAATCTTGATATTATTGATTTCATTTTCAATGTTAAAACTTGTAAAATTCTTCCCAAAATCTTCAATTCTCTGTTGTTTATCTTCCACTGGTATCTGAACCAATCTCTTCTCTGAAATTGGTTTCTATGGCTGCTTCTCTACATCATTATCTCTTTTCTGTTGATTTCAAGGAACTTGTCTTCCCATTCTGAGACCATAACTTTGTCGAGGAGAGGCTTGACAAATCTTATGGGAGCCTGAAACTTCTGGTACAAACTCTTCTTGTTCTTCTAAAACAGCTAAAGAATATTGATAATCATATTTAGTTAGAAAAATCAAGGAAGATTCCTTTTCAATATTGTTCATCTCTTGTCCTGATCTTCTATCTCAACCTCATCAAATTCTTTTAACTCATTCACCATGTTATTCTGAAATGGAGGCTGAACTCTTTGGTCTTCATTGTTTCTTCTCTCTCTTGGCACAAACCTTGGGTTGAATGGTCTTCTAAATTTATTTTGGTTCCGATTATCTTCTTGCATGGGTCTATTATGATTCTTTTTCTCTATTTCCATCCTATCTACTTTTGCAGACAAATTTTTTATTAGTTTGGTCATTTCATCCATCTTGTTTTCTGATGTTTTTGATGTAGATGTTGATGGAATTATTTCACTTTTACCTTTTTTTCATATGTTTGACCAGCTGGACTATGTTTAAGTTTGCTAGAAGCCAATATGTTCGATCCCACCTTTAAGGCAGCTTCCTGCATGTTTAAAAGAGATGGAGCTCTTCTTTCTCTTAATAACAGGGAAAAAGCATGATCAAAGGAATTTGCATAAGTCAACTTTGCTGATGTTTATGAAGGTTTGATTTTTGCTGAAATTTTCCCATACATTTTATTGACTCATTTTGAAAATTCAACCACTGTTTCTTTAGAATTTCTTTTTAATGCACCAAATTCTGTTATGTAGTATAAGTAGTCTTTGGTGTCTCCCCATTCTTTCATAAAAGTCTCTTTTAGGGATGGAATTCCATCTATGGAAGCAACTGGTAATTCCCTAAACCATTTTCTAACCTCCCCATCCAAACTTTGAACAAACACTCTCATCCATACATCTTGATTTTCAATGTTTTAATTGTCAGCATAGCTAAAATATGTATTCCAATGCTCTTCTGTTGGAGTTTCCCCTTGTCCATTAAATCTTGGGAGATACATTTGATAATCTCCACCAGGGAAAGCATTAAGGGGTTGAGGGAGGACTAGTGGTGCATACCTAGTAGCCACAATGACCTGCATAGGATCAAGGGGCTGACCAACCATCTGAGAAATGACTTGATGATTATTCTGAGGATTTAAAAGAGGTGAACTTTTAGTAATCATCTGACTAATAGGAATTCTACAAGTAAGAGGAGTATAAGGTGTTGTTTGAGGTTTGGAACTTGTGAGTTCTAATTTCACTATTGAAGATAATGGATTTGTATATACCTCAAACCTATCAAACTGAGAAGAAGGATCTGAAACTTGAAATTTAGGAATGGAAATAGACAAAACTTGTTCTTTTTCTTCTTTTTCACAATTTGATAAATCTAAAAATGGATTCTCTTGATCTAACTCACCTAGAAATTCTGAACTTGTAGAGGACTGAAACCTTCTTGAAGTAGAAGCAAACCTCTACCTGGCTTCTCTTAGTATTCGCTCTGGGTCTGGAACCCCTATGTGAAATGGAGAGGAAGGATTTGCTCTAGTTACGATCTGCTTCGGAGCCACAACTACTTTTTTTGAAACTCAGTGAATGACTGTAGTCTACAAAGATTTCCCAACTTTGTTCACTATCAAAATTAGGAGAAAAGATATAATATCCGGGAAAATTTTCAATTTCGTCCCCAGTATGGTCAAAATATGTTAGCCATAAATTTTGCTTGACTACAAGAAGGCAAAGTTTAGGCACCTCAAAGGAAAATTGGATTTTGTTTATTTGGATAACAAAAAGGGATAAACAATGAAATTATAAAAATCATGAACAATCTAGTTTTTGTATTTGAAAACATCAGATATAAAGAACATATAAGGATATAACTTGAAAGATAAAATGGATGATAAGAGTGGAAAACAAATTCAAAACATAAAATGCCCAAGACTAAGAAAACAAGTAGTTCTTGTCTGGTAACATCATATGGAAATCAAATGTTTAAAAAGACATTTCAAACATCAATTTGCAGTAACATTCATATACTTGCATAAACACATATACAGAAAACATCCATATACAAAAATGCAAATATCATTTCAAACAGAAATACTGAATCTCAAAACAATAAATAATTTGAATTTAGATCCCAATCATTAAGACCATTCATAAACAGAAGGTATCCTCACATAAGTATATTAATATAAACCAGACTGCAAAATCATAACATCTGTGTTCTCGACCCTCATAAGTCTCTCCTTTACTTTAACATAAAATGTACATTATATAGAGAATAAGTCTATAACCGAACTATCTCTTGATCCATTTTTTCAGGATTTGAATATACCAAAAATAGAGAGAAGGTATCAAAATAGTAAACTATCAAACATCTAATTTATGACATTTGTCTTTTGAAGAGTTCTAAAACAAACTAGAGTCTTCTAGCAGCCTCTGCCAGCACAGCTAATCCATCTAATGCATTAGCCTTTTTCTGTAGTCTGGTGCATTCGTTTTGTACTTGATTAAGCTTCCTTTCAAGTTCTTCTTTGTCTTTGGCCAGTTGAATGATTTGTTCTTGCACTATCTTCCTTTTCTTGACTACTTCATCGGCTACCTGAATCAATTCAGAATAATTCGTGTTCACTTCTTGCAAACCTTGTTTTAACATTCTATTTGCTTGCATCAGCCCATCATTTATTTGGTTAATATGTTCATTTTGGGATTTGAATTGATCAATTTCCCTTCTCTGTTTTTTTTTCTCCAAATCTTTCATAACCTCATCTGAAGGCTCCTGTATTTCATTCATAGCATTTTCCAGATTGATATTCATCTGTTCTTTTGGGACTTTCTCTATTGCAACAATAGAACTACACTCTCCTTTGTCATTTGAAACAAGATATGTGAAATTCTCTTCCCAATCTTCTTGAATACTAGAATCACCAACATAATTTTTTGGGGTCAAATCTAGAACATTCTTTAGACCCTGCTCAATATTGTTAAGGACTTGATTCAAAGCTGTTTCTAAAGCCTTATCCTTTTATCTTGCTCATCATCATCAGATGATTATTCTATACTGATGGTTTGATTCTTATTAATTTTCTTATCCAACAGAGCTCTCATATTCAATATAAGTTTGTTGGCAAGATGAGTTTTTGACCTCCAATATGCTGGTTCAACTGGATTTTCTACAAGACCTGACAAGTCACCTAAAGAATGATTGAATTCCTCTTTGTGAACATGATCTTTGTTTGTATCAAAACCCTTTAATTCTTCATTCTCCATTATATTTTGTTCAAAATTAGTAGGTGTTTGGACCATCATTTCTTCATTGAGGATTTTAGACTGATTTTCCATTTCCTTTTCCTAACAAAAACTATGAGTATCAATTTTCTTCTTTTCTAGAGGGGTTTTAATACCTTTCTTCTTAGATGGGGTTTTCTTTCTACTACCCTGCTCGGGTTCTCTAACTTCTTCCTTGAAACTAGACCAAAACAAAAAATGGTCCCATGATCTATTTTTATTTTCCAATTCCTTTGTTATCGGAAGCTTGATTAATCCATGATGAAATAAATTGCGACTAGAAATTTCAGAATGACTTTGTACCCTTCTAGCCATTTTTCTTAAGCTTTCCAAAAGATAATAGAGTAAATTCAATTTTTTAATGCTTGATATGTGTTGCAGTAAGTGCATGTGATATTGGTATATGGTGGAAAACCTTCCCTCACAAGTCACATACTTCTGAACAATTTTCAATACATTACTCCAACAATCCAACAAGTAACACCTTGGAATACCCTGACTCCAATCTGGACTTCAATGCGCAGGCAGCAAAAACTCTTTAAAATCCTCATCTGTCAACTGTCCTTTGAACTAGTGTTCACCTTTAGGGACGATACCAATTTCTTGAGCAATGGTTTCTTCAATAACAATGAATTCAAGGTCATTAAATGTTACAACTGTCCGTTTCAAATTTAGAGAAAACTGCTTTGAGACTTCTGTATTATGACCTTTTATTCTTTCACAGAAAGGGAACCATCCCACCTCTCTCAATTTCACTGCCGCATATGGAAAATCCTTTTCCCAATCTATATTCTGAGGTTCTTTACGGAGCAATATACCACTAGAATCACCCTGATATTTCTTCTCTAGAACCTTGACGGAATTTGAAGCCATGGAAACAACATCGAATGTAGAATCTTCAGAATGAAACATGGAGTAACTCGCATCCTTATGAGACTAACAGGTGCAGAGCATTTGATTATTCTTCTTGGACATGGAGCAGTCTTGCCTCTCTGACAACGGTAAATTTTAGAGCCAAATGTCAATTAACTAGACTTCATGATTTTCATTTGGTATCATTACATGGTATTGTGTTGAAACCTGCAAATAGCATTGTTGATGATCTGGCAGCTCGTATGCACATGCACAATATATCACATGCTACCATATGTATTAAACCCTAAAACATCCAATCAATCACTTTCAAAACTATCTCACTCATTAATCAGAATGGGAGTTAAAAATCGAAATTATATTATTTCGAAAAACAAATAATAAATCAAAAGATTGAAAAACAAAGACATAAGAAAAAATGAAATATGTAACAAATGAGAAAAATAATCAACATTGTAAAGGGTAATGAATAATTAAAAATTAACAAACCTAGGACTAACATATGGAAATGGGAAACCGCTCATAGGTGTGATTACATTTAGTAAACAAGTGAAGAGATTTTGGTCTGGATATATTCATGTGTCATTACACTGCATTGGATGTAGAATGGGGAACTAGGTTGCATTGGAAGGGAAATATTCCTTAATGGTTGAATGTTTTAAAAAACAATTATTTGACTGGCATGTTAGCCTAACATTATAGAGTATTATCCAATTGTGCTTAGCTTAGATTCAACCATCCCCTTTGTTAAATATCCCAGGTACCCAACCTTTGTGTGTGTTCAAGGGTTGGGTATGTTACAGTTTGTTTTCTTGCCAAAAATATATTTCCTTGAGCATCAAAAAAGATCTTGAGGTAACCAATATTGCATTTACATTAACAGTACCTAGATACATTTCCTTCAATTATAAAGAAAATTGACTAAATATAGGACTAGAGGAACAACCACAAAATTGATATGTAACACAATCCACATAGCATGTGGCTAGGATGAGTATTTGATATCTAGATTGTTGTGGAGATTGAGTGTATGCATTGCCTAAACTTGTTGATTTTCCTGCAATTTCCTTAGCCAAGTAGGTTGAACTAACAAATATTGATTAACCAGAAAGGTTTGAGTTTCCCATACTTACTTGAGGCTAGTTTGTGCCTTGCAGCAAAGGAGGAATTCAAAAACCATAGTTCTAACTTGTGCTAAATACCCATGTATTAACTACATGTGTTGTAGTAGCATTAGGTGCATAGACCCTTGTGCTCGTAGGAATAAGGGGTGTAGGTTGACTAGATAGATGATATTGGGGGATATAGATGTTTATGAGGTCTTGGAAGAGTTGTATATTTTCTGCAAGTGGATCCAATGAGTTGGAAACAATTCTCCCTCCATCACTTTGAATATTATGTTGTTCCTTTCTGTGTTCCCTTTCCTACCTTGCCATATATTTTTGGTGCTCTTTTTCTCGTTTCTTTGTTTCTCTTTGAATCCTTTCTTTCCTTCAGTGTTCTACTACAACAATATTGGATTCCTTCTTCTCATTTTCCTCATCCTTATTCTATTGTTTTATATCTCACATATCCCTCTTCTTTTGTTCTGCCTCAACCAATAGGTTGTTGTAGTCCTATGAAGTGAGCAAAGATGAACTCCTTCCCAATTGAAGATAATATGGTGTTCTTGTTGATTGACGCACTTGCAATCTCTCCATTGGTAGCTTTAGGAATTGTCGAATACTGGTGTGGTACCTAGAGTATCAACTCAGAGCAATATCATTGACATTGTCTTCTCCATTTGGTCCTTCGATATCTCCAACGTGTTCCTCTACACCCCCATCATCCACATAGTAACGGATTGTTGGTTGTGAATGCATGTTAAGGATTTGATCATTAGTGTTGGTCATAATATTTATGTTCATATTCATCATGGAATCTACCAACCACTCAAGCCATTCAAATTAGCTTGGCATTGTCAATTTATCCTCATTGCTTCATGTTGCTTGACCACCTACAACCACATTCAACTTAGCATGGTCGACATTAGGAATATACTCTATAGAATTTGATGGGTTTCATATGACCCAAAAACTTCCATGTTCTATTCATCTTGTTCATTATCATATTAAGTAGTGTTGACCTGCTCAAACAATGACACAATAGGTATTTGAGATAGGGATAACATGTTGTCTATAGGATCTGTAGCTTCCTAGGCATGTAAATCAAATGTTTCGCTACACCCAGTATCATGGATAAGAGCATCATAATTTAGTGTCCAGAGTCTAGTCCTCCTAAATCCAACCTTGATATTCAATGGCATGAGAGCCGTTTTAAAAGCTTTGCTTCCTATTTTGGGTGATTCAAACCTTTTTACCTCTATCCTGAGGTACTTTTCCATCCATGTTGATCTCTAAGACCTGAAGTAATTCTTGAAAGGCCCAAGCACACTCACATCGAGAGGTTGCAACCTGTGAGTAGTATGTGCAAGTAAATTCATTAAGTCAATGGCAAGTCTATTTGCCTCCTCAATGGTTTGTATAGATATGTGACTTCCATGACCATTAAAAATCAATAAGTGTTTATTTTTGGGTTAGACATGTCTAGGTATAAACGTAATAAATTGAAAAATCCAATTAAAAAAAAACCTTTAGTCATCCATACATGGGGATGTGCAGCAGTGCACGCTCTTAGTTCACAATTTTGGATATATTTTTTTAGCTAATAATTCTTTCCCTTGAACAAATGGAACCCTGGGATTGATGGATCGATTGCATTTACACAACATATAATAGTTATCCATTCCCTGATCTTAGGAATAATATTTGACATATTTATGCTCCCTCTCTCAGTAATTACCCTCATGCCACAATTTGTCACTACTTGTAAACCAATTTCGTCGCAACTTGATATATGGTTTGGACTATAGGCACATTTCTCATATACAATGGATAGTGTGTCACAGAACCTAGACTTATCTATAGGACACTGATATATAACCCTGTCTATATCGAGGCTCTCTATTGTTCATAACATAAGCTCTATATGCCTCTTTTTAAACCCTAGCCACCATGATTTGAGAAACAATGGATTTTAGTTGTATCAATTCTATCATGTGACCCAATTGAGCCATCTCCTTGCACCAAACAACCACTTCTTCCTCCTCTTCTATAGTCATCACTATAAGAGGCCCTTTCCACTTTGTATGAGTGAGGTCATTTATGTAGTAATGTAGTGATGTGGTCGTAATCCTATGTTTTTTTACGGTTGCTCCAATAGAATATCCATTGAATTCTACACCATCAATTGTCATGAGCATATCATATTATGTCCACCCTATGATGGAATTGATATTCTTGGTTACACTCATGCCTTACACCCTAGTTGGCTATGGAGCAACACCACCAACCTCCGTCTCATTATGATGTCCATCTGTTGAAATATTGTAACTTCTAAGAATATTATATTTGTATTTTATTATTCCGGAGATTTTGCATTCCTCCGATGGGACTTTGTCATGTATCTGGAGATGATTATTCTTCCGTGGTAACTTCGGTTATTAGAATTCCCTAGTGGGGGTTGGACCTATATGTGTTATGTGGGTTAAAGGGTTATTAGAGCACCCTAGTGGGGTCAGCCCTGTCACATTATGTAAAGTGGTTAAGTTGGGGCTGACCTAGCTTGTGTAAAAGACAAATCAGAGTTGTGTATAAATAGAGGAGGTGTGTTCCTCATTTAACACACATTCACTCACTTGTGATTAGCGCATAAGTGAGAGAGAGATCTGCTGTGGAGGAGAAGGATGTCATGGTTGTGGATTACATCTTTTTATTTGCTGGTCATCTATATTGAGGAAGCTTTGTTGGGTTTTCTACCCCATGAGGGTTTCCCAGGATAAATCTGTGTCTCTTGTGTTTATGCTGTGCTTGTTGTTCTTTTAGTAATCCTGTATATGCTATTGTTGTGAAATGGAATGCAATGCTGATATTTTCTGTCTTATCATATTAAATATTAACATGGTATCAGAGCTAACCTGAAGGAAGGCAATGTATGGCACTTACGACACTTGCTTCACTTGCGACAATTTGAAGGTTAGGGTTTTATATATCAAAAACCAGTCATCGTGGCACTTTCGCTATAAATCCATTTTGGAGAATGTTTAGGATATGAAACCTTTACAGGTGGTAGATAACATCCCCATGTACCTTGTGTCCAAAGGAAATCCTCATATTCATTGTACTTTGTGATTTGTGATCAGTACAAGTTAGGGTTTTTGCCTCTTCAAGATCTCAGTCATAAACAAGTGACCTAGGAAAAAACATCACAAATTGGGATAGGAAGCTCCAAATGAAATTTTGTAAAACGCGATAGGTATACCACGGACTTTAGTTTCATAGGTAACGTTTTCAGAGGCTGAAGTTTAACCAGTGACACGTGGCACTCTGTACAAGTTCGCTCTCCTGTTTTATCCCATAAATAGGTCACGTTGCGACACTTGTCATAACTCTCTCTCAGAGAATCCAATTGAGGTCATAACTATGGGGTTGGAAAGAGGGCAGGTCGGGATACCACAAGAAGAAGTTTCAGACCCTATGTATTTGTAATTTTGGAATTACACCAAAAGCAATCAGGTGCATATTTCTATCAAAACAAATTTGGATTTTGAGCACCTTCATTCTTGAATTGTCACTGCTGTGGGAAATTAGGGTTTTAGAGAAAGTTGTAATTTTTGGAATCGGAGTCCACGGCTGAATGCTCCTTATCAAAATCTAAATTTAGAGACCAAGATCGAAATTTTTGGTTGGTCAGAAGGGTGGGCTTGATCAAACCCTAGTTTGGGATTTTGATCGGAAAGGTGGAAAAATTAGGGCTTCTGCAAAAGTTGGAATTTTTGAAGTCTGTGACCACGGCTGGAAGCTCCTTAGAAAAATCAAAGTTTAGAGATTTGGATCAAACCTTTTGATTGGGCAGAAGGGTGGGCTTCATCAAACCCTAGTTTGGGATCCTATCCAGAAGATCCAAAAGTTTCAAAGGCAATTTTGAGGGGTCAAATTTTGGAGATTTCAAAATTGAAGTATGCTAGCTTGATCAGCTCAGCAAGGCGCATCTTTCCATCCATTTAGAAGTTTGAATTTTGAATTTTTAGGGTTTCTATGAAAAACCCTAATCCAACTCCAAATCCAGTTTCAACAAATCAAAGTGGATTGGGTTAAAAGGAATCTTGACAGGTATGACTTGAGGAGATACAGGTATGTGTTGAAATATGTTCATGAATAAGTTTATGTTTTTCTTCAGATTATTTAGGTTAGTACAATATTTATTAATGTTAGAATTGTCTTATTACCCTAGTAAAAGTAAGAATGCATTGGAATGATGGAATACATTTATTGATTAGGGTTATGATACTTATGATTGTACTAATGCACCTGTGGTGTTGTATGAGGATGATGTTGTCTGCTAACAAGATATAGGCACATCAAGAAATACAAATCAAGTTCTATGACCATGATGACATGAAGACAAAGACTCATCCATAATGTTTGACCATATAGAATCTCTACTTACGAGGTATGTATGACTCTGTTCTACTATGCTTAACTTATGAGATATGCAGGTTCTAGCACAAGGTCTCTAAATCATTGAAGAGAACAAAGAAGATATTGTTTAGGTATGTTAGACATAACTAAGCATGTATACTAATCCAGGTATGTTTTCCTATGTCAAGTTAGAATCCTACTTTGTGCTAGGATCTTAGTATACCCATGTATTGAATGATCATGACCATACATATTCAAGATTACTTAGAATCATAATGTTGTGATAATATTGAGCTTATACTAATGAATGTATAATTATGTATGAGATCATGATGATGACACTAGTGCACACTTAAGCATGCATAGTGGTCAAGGATGGATAGAAGCTCATGACATGGAAGGGAAGTAGAGACCAAGAAGGAAGCAACCTCACAAGACATAAAAAGATAAGTATTTGAATTGTTATTTGAATTACTGAATAGTCTATGATATTGCTCGTAATAGTTGTATGCATATTTGTATTCCTAGAATATATCATGCTAAGTATTCATACAACATTGAACAGTATACTACTAAAATGCATATGATTGGTAAGTTGGAAAAACATTCCATTGTTGCTTGTCTAGAATGAAACCTATTTGCTGACATGCTGAGAGTTGTGCACGCTCTCGATAGTATGTTCTGGTAGAGATGGAAGGCATAGAGATAACCACTGTATGCATACAAGATATGGAAAAGTGTTGTGCCAAAGTATTGATCAAAATAGTTGCATAACCATGTGAATCATATTTGTATGCATAAAAGGTTATCATGTCAACATGATTTGATGATTATTAAGTATTCCTAATCATGTAATTAACTTTGATTTGTAGAAAAGATCATGAAGAATGATGAACACCGAACAAGTGATGGATGTTCAACAAGAAGACTTACAAATCAAACATGCTATAGAAGGCTCATGGCTTGAAGATTCTCTTAGAAAGAGGAAGAGGATCATGATGAGCTGTTTTCTCCAAGTGGCTAGATAAGACCATTCTCTTAATGGTGTAATTGAAGAAGAAGTGTGAATCGAGAAAACTCCTAGGATTAAATTGAAGAAAGCTCTATACAGGTACCCAGGATCGATAATCATTTGATGAGCTTAATGATCACCATGGGTGATGCGGATTTCAACCTTTCATATAAGGTTGAAGATGGTGTATATATTCAGATGACATTCCTCTCTTAGATGAATGCAAGAAGGAACTCACCATAGAGTTCGAATGATATTGAGGCTCATATCAGGAGACCCATCTGACGAGAGATGGAACAGATAGATATGCAGAAGATCACTCAATACAGAGTGTGAATGATGTTCAGTCACAGAGGGAGAATTGGTAGTTTCTTGACAAGCTTGGGCTTTACCAAAAGTAAAGTTGATCCTAACCTTTACCTGAAGGTTATGGATGATACTATTATTGTATGTGGATGATCTCTTTCTGACAGGGAATGAGAAACAAATCATGGAAAGAAAGAAGAAGCTAGCTACAGAATTTGAGATGAAAGATATCATATTGATACATTACTTCCTAGGTATGGAAGTATGGCAAGGCTCAGAAAGAATCTTTCTCAACTAAGGAAAGTATGTTGTGGAAATCTTGATAAGATTTGATATGTTGGAATGTACAACCATGGCCACTCTCATGGGTTCCGACGTGAAGTTGTTAGCTGATGACTCATCAGAGTTAGTGGATATGACTCTGTGCAGACAAATTATTAGGTCATTGATGTATCTGAAGAATACTAGGCTAGATATATGCTTTGCTATGAACACCTTGAGTTGGTATCCAGTGGAACCTAGGCATGTTCACCTGATAGCTGCAAAGCATGTGATGAGGTACCTAATGGGTACAATAGACTTTGGTCTATGTTATCGTAGAGATCATGACTTCGGATTGTATGGCTACACAGATGTTGATTGGGTAGGAAGTGTATCAGAAAGGAAGAGGACATTAGGTGGATGTTATTGTTTGGGATCTCCCATGGTCTCGTGTTTTAGCAGGAAGCAGTCTAGTGTGTCTCTCAGCACAGTTGAAGCGGAATACATAGCTACTTGCTCTGCTAGTTGTGAAGCAGTATGGCTTTGGAAGTTGTTATCAGGATTGCTTGACTTAGATATGGACTCGACTATGATCCTGTGTGACAACTAGAGTTGTATCAAGATGATAGAGAATCCAGTGTTCCATGATAAGTCAAAGCACATAGAGATCCAATATTTCTATATATAGGATATGGTGCAGAAAGGAGCTATCAAGCTCGAGTATGTGAGCACTAAAGAACAAGTTGGTGATGTATTGACCAAACCTCTGTCTCGAGCAGAGTTTGAGTATTTCAGAGACAAGCTTGGTGTAGTTTAGAAGGACCCTCCTCAAAAGGGGGAGTTATGTGGTCGATGATGATATTTGGATACTGGTATTGATGTGGATACCTATATCAATGATGAGGTTGCCTATATTGACGGTAAGGTCAATGATGAGGATACTTGTATCGATGATTAGGATACTTGTGTCGATGATATGGATACTTGTATCGATGATGAGGATACTTGTGTCGATGATATGGATACTTGTATCGATGATGAGGATACTTGTGTCGATGATATGGATACTTGTATCGATGATGAGGATACTTGTGTCGATGATATGGATACTTGTATCGATGATGAGACGATGAGGTTATTGTATGGTCCCTAGTGGACGTGATAGGACTGCATCGTCCCTGAATGCTTGGTTCAAAATGTACATGATGGGGATTGTATCATCCCAGAACCACTAGTTCAAAATGGATGAGAGGGGATTGTATCATCGTTGGAATTCAGTCCTAAACTGATCCGCAGATAGATGTCTCCGAGAGTGAGGGGATTATATCATCCCTGGACTTCAGTCCTAAACTGATCCACAGACAGATGTCTCCGAGAGTGAGGGGATTGTATCATCCCTGGACTTCAGTCCTAAACTGATCCGCAGATAGATGTCTCCGAGAGTGAAAGGATTGTATCATCCCTGGACTTCAGTCCTAAACTGATCCGCAAACAGATGTCTTTGAGAGTGAGAGGATTGTATCATCCCTGGACTTTAGTCCTAAACTGATCCACAGACAAATGTCTCTGAGAGTGAGAGGATTGTATCATCCCTGGACTTCAGTCCTAAACTGATCCGTAGAGAGATGCCTTCGAGAGTGAGAGGATTGTATCATCCCTGGACTTTAGTCCTAAACTGATCCGTAGATAGATATCTCTGAGAGTGAGAGGATTGTATCATACCTGGACTTCAATCCTAAACTGATCCGCAAACAGATGTCTCCAAGAGTGAGAGGATTGTATCATCCCTGGACTTCAGTCCTAAGCTGATCCGCAGACAGATGTCTCCGAGAGTGAGGGGATTGTATCATCCCTGGACTTCAGTCCTAAACTGATCCATAGATAGATGTCTCCGAGAGTGAGAGGATTGTATCATCCCTAGACTTCAGTCCTAAAACTGACCCACAGATAGATGTCTCCGAGAGTGAGAGGATTGTATCATCCCTGGACTTCAGTCCTAAAACAGATCCGCAGACAGATGTCTCCAAGAGGTGGTCCTTAGACTTTGTCTAAGTTGACGAGTTGACTGCATCATCCCTAGACATGATATGGTGTCTTAAATAGATCATGTGTGTTGCAGGGTATGCTTCCATTGAGCTGTTGATCGAGAGGATCCAGTTGATGCTATTGTGATGATTATGCTACTAATCATGATGGTCTAGATGACGATGCTGCTGATCGTGATGATCTAGATGACGATGTTGTTGATCGTGATGATCTAGATGACAATGTTGCTGATCGTGATGGTCTAGATGACGATGCTACTGATCATGATGATCTAGATGACGATGTTGTTGATCATGATGATCTAAATGATGATGTTGATGATTGTGTGATGACGATGTTGATGATCGTGTGATGATGATGCTGATGATCATGTGATGACGATGTTGATGATCGTGTGATGACGATGCAGATGATCGTGAGGATCCAGATGTTGATGTTGATGTTGCTATAGTTGTTTGAGTGCTGCAGAAGATGAAGACTCAATACTGGAGATGTTGATGTTCCAGTATTGAAGATGTTCCAGTAACTGCTTGAGTTACTAATGATGTTGAGAAAGCTTCCAATGATTTATAGACGTATCATGTATGATGTTGATGATTCCTTGCTCCTGCAGATATTGTTATAATATCCTTCTCGTTAAGGGGGATTGTTGAAATATTGTAACTTCTAAGAATATTATATTTGTATTTTATTATTCCGAAGATGTTTCATTCCTCTGATGGGACTTTGTCATGTATCTGGAGATGTTTATTCCTCCGTGGTAACTTGTTATTAAACTTCCCTAGTTAGGGTCGGCCCTATATGTGTTATGTGGGTTAAAGGGTTATTAGACCACCCTAGTGGGGTTGGCCCTGTCACATTATGTAAAGTGGTTAAGTTGGGGCCAACCTAGCTTGTGTAAAAGACAAGTCAGAGTTGTGTATAAATAGAGGAGGTGTGTTCCTCATTTAACACACATTCACTCACTTGTGATTAGCGCATAAGTGAGATAGAGATCTACTGTGGAGAAGAAGGAGCTCATGGTTGTGGATTACATCTTTGTATTTGCTAGTCATCTATATTGAGGAAGCTTTGCTGGGTTTTCTACCCCATTAGGGTTTCCCAGGATAAATCTGTGTCTCTTGTGTTTATGCCGTGCTTGTTGTTCTTTTAGTGATCCTGTATATGCTATTGTTGTGAAATGGAATGCAATTCTGATATTTTCTATCTTAGCATATTAAATCTTAACACCATCCACACTAAAAGTGTTGTTATCAACCTCTTGGGGTAATTCTTCATCCGTTGAAGTGCATTTTAGCTATGTAGCCCTAGTAACTCACCTCCATGAGCTCCTTGTATGAGCATAGGCACACACTCTTGGCATGACTACAATAAACCTTCACACTACTTACACAATAATAGCAATAAAGCAACAATTTGTAAGACAATAGTTTGTGATGCTTTTAATTGATAGATATGTAATAATGATGCATAGTGGGTACCCATGGAATTCTATTCAATGTCTCAAGCATATATATCGCAAGGCATATACACCAGATATTCAATTAATGTCGATTACTATTTCATTCAATTTTGAATGTGGGGTAACTTCTTTGTTGCTGTATTTGTTGGGTTGATTATTGTGGGTATACGAAGTACATATGTTGGTTGGCTTAACGAACATGAGTTGATGCATTTGGATAACAAAGTTATCAATAATATTTTTGAACATATGTTGTTTTTTATTCAATTGGTAGAGCCATGGAGTTACTTTTTCTATTTGTACAATAAAAAGTATAGAGTGTGTTTTCTATTTTGCCATAGTATAGCCATATAGATATAATTAGTCTTGTTTTGATTTTTTGTTATAATCCTTGGCACCATTGGAAGAACAGCTATTTCTTGATTGGGTGGAGTCATGGCATGCTCTGATTCTTTGTACAATAGGATATACAAATTGCATTGTCTATTTTGGCATAATAAAGCCATAGAGACAGGATTGGACTTGTTTCCATTGTCTACTATTAGCCTTGGCACCATTAGAAAAACAACCATTACTTCATTAGGCGGAGTCATGGGATTACTTGTTTTGTTTTCCCAATAAGATATGCATAATGCATTGTCTATTTTGGTATAATAAAGCCATAGATACAGAAGTGGACTTATTTTGCTATAGGCCTTGGAACCATTGGAAAAACAACCATTTCTTGACTGGGTGGAGTCATTCCATGTTCTGATTCTTTGCATTGTAAGATATACAAAGTACAATGCATATCTTGAAATAATATATCAATAAAGACATTGGCCTTGGCACAATTGTCTTCTAGAATATAAGAGCACTACATGAACATATAACATATAATGAAACAAGAACAAGTAAAGAGACTAGCGTACACTGAAACATGTACAATTAACATGCATATATTATGTAATCCAAATTGAATTATGAAGATATTAGCAACATTGTTAATACCTAAACTAGAGTCAATACATCATAATGACTTATGGGTACCTGCATGAAGCTGGTACCCAAAAAGACCGCAACAGCAGTGCATGAGCGGAAAAAACAAAGCGATGCGCACGCGCATCTGAATGTGCGCACGCGTCGCTGCTTCGGCAATGCCGAACGTCCATGTGGTTGATCCCAAATGGAAAAACGGGCGCGCACATGTCTTTGACGCATACACACAAAATGGCGTGCACGCGTCAATGATGCATGCATGCCTCTATTTTTTAATTAAAAAAACAGAGCTCACGGGTTTGTCATTTTCGACAGACCTGTGAGCCCATTGTGCAATCCCGCGAGCGCACTGTGAAACCCCGTGAACGCATCTTCGAGCACCAAAATTCTCCTCAACACCAAGAAATTGCCCCTACACCATGGTGCCATCCATTTCTCTAGGTAGGTGCTTCTCAAAGAACAAATTTGTGTTTATTTCTTTTGTTGTTCTATTTTCCATTTGAATTTGAAATTTTAAAAAAATTTACAATCCATTAAAAAACCAAGGAAATTTAATTGTAGGCCATCTACACCTGACAAGATGTCAGACACACCTGAACCATCTGATGAAACCAATGAAACCGAACCTCCAGAAGACAATATGGGAATCGACAATGAACCGAATGAAAACCCCGAAGATCAATTACACCAAGACTTAAATCAATTGAGGGCATTAAGTAATGAATTGAATAGTACCAAGGAACCCTCTCGGGTTTCCTTGGCTTCATCACTTCAAAACATTATTGAATCAATCAATATTACACACAGTGAGATAACAAACTTGAGCCAATACAGGGCTCAAATGAGGGAACACTACTCCACTGGGTTGTCCAAAGAGCAGATAAAAGGCCTCAACATCACCAAAGCCCACTTGTATAGCAAGTTCATAGTTCCCTCGACAGGATAGCCTCCAGCTGTGATGAGGCCTCGAGTTTGCATGGACTGGTGCATTTACCAGCCATGGAGAGATAACTAGAGAAAGAGGTGGTTCATGGTGTTTGACAGGCCCCTGTGCAACAATTTGGAGGTCCCACAGTATCTACTTCGAAAATTGTGGGCTGAGTTTGAGGTAGGGTACCATGTGAATTATTTTGACATCATCGAGTTTCGGGGTGTCAGTCTTGGCTCTGCCCAAGATTGACCTCAGGCACACCGCAACCAACTTAGAGGACCTCCTGCACCCAGGAGATCAGAGCCAAACCCCCCTCCTCAGCCACCTGGGTTTGGTAGCGGCCTAGATGAGATTCATGACTCCGTTAGACGTGCCACACATATCTTGCTTAGACATACCAAATTTGCGGCCATGTCTTCCCAGAGCCGGGAGGACATTGATGAGACAAAGATAGTTGCACAGTCTATGGGTGGTGGCTGGGACATGCCGGGTATAGGTGGAACCCAAGCGGGGCCTTCTAGTTCTGCTGGAAGAACAACACATCGTTGTCCTCATTGTGGTCATTCTTGCCATGGTGATACGTAGCAGCATGCCACAGGGAGCTTCATGGATCAGGTTTTATATTGTTTGATTTAATGTTCAAGTATTTGTTGTATTTTATTTGATATTGCATTGTTTAATATATTTAACTTTGAATTACACATTGTTGACTTTATTTGTTTTAATGTACAGTTATTCGGGGCCGGGTCTCCATCCCCCAGGTGGAAGGATGTCGATTCCTTTGACCTCGATGGAGCCATGGCAGCAGCAGAGGAGATTGCGGCATCATACACACAGGTAACTTCTTTACTTTGAATAATTAGATCCAGTTACGAGTAATTTGTGTTCAGTAATTACAAATTAATTAGCACTGAGTAATTACCATATTATCATCTTATTTTACAGTTGTGTTTATAATATTGTCTAATTTATTTGAGAGCTATAAATTCGTATAATCCCACCCAAAAAAAATGAAACCTTATAAAACATGAAAACCTAAGAAAACTAGAAACATTTGTCCATGTTCGCTTTAGGCATCCTAGACCTCTGATGATTATACAAATGGGAGAGAAATTTCCAAAATATGTCATTCTTACTTGACCAATGATGAGCCCACAGCTGGGGTTTTGGTGATGCATGCAATGTCCTTCATCCTCAGACTACCACCCAATGCTTGCTTGCTCTTCCTGTGCTTGACCAATGCCATGTGTGTTATTGTTGCTTTTCCATTTTTCACCATGTCATCCAAGTTATCTTTTCCATGTACTCTCCTTGTCCAAATCATCTTCAAATGACCACAGTATGGGTCATTTGACTCTTGGCTCAATAGGTGTGCCAATGGCTCCAATGCCCATCACTTTGTCCATCAAATCAACCTTTGCTGCCATGCCCTTATGCCATGTGTTCTTCAAGCTTAAACTTTGAGAATATATTACCATGGTAATTATCACTTTCCCCCGTATTCTACTAATAGGTTCTTTTAATGGTAAAGGTGGTCAAATCACTTCTATGCTTCTGCTAATTTTTTTGCATCAATTGAGTTCACTGAGATGTTGTACTTATCACTTTTGCATCCACCAAGACCAATAGGAAAACTATTTATTGCTATGAATTTTCACTGCATTGTGCAAAACTCTTGGGAAAAAGAGAATCATAGTGGCCAAGCTTATAGAAATTCAAGAACTTGATGTTTCTCATGTCCTTATTACCCTAGTTTATTATCACGGGATTTCCAATTTATTCTAATACTTGAGACTGAAAGTAATCATACTACTACTCCTAGAACATGCTATTAGGAAAGACATATAAACAACATAAAACAACTTATCACATGTATTGTCACTGAAGTTTTTGAAAATAATGTAAGGCCCATAAGGAAGAGCGATAATCTTACAAATATGGTCTATGGGGCCTTGCTATTATCTTGATTCAAATACAACTTGGTAAAACATTTGGCATCAAGAATACTCATTTAACTCATTTCACTCAAGATTTCTTTGATTTCAATCAAGTGATATCATTCTGACAACATAGCTATTCAATCAAGAACACACAATTACTCATTCAATGCAAAAGAACATGGCACATTCAAGCTTGTAAGTAAGTTAATCATGAAAAAATTTTCTCTTTCTTCCTTTTTCTAACGATCAACACTCTAAAGTGTATTAAATAACATGCACACTAACTTAACTGCTATTTAGAACCTCTTTGCAAATTGAAACAATGAGATGCCATTTTATTTGATGATGTAAATGTTATGGAAATAAATTAGGGACTCAAGATCCTCACTCTAGGGATGCAAATACTTTTCCACTGGGTGAATCAAGCTTGTAGGAAACTACAAATCTATAAGAAGACATCAAAACCTAGGAACTCTTCATCAAGAACCCAAACACATTACATAGGTTTCCAATTCAAATTTGTAAATGGACATGAATTCCATTCACTTATGAGGCACTGCACATCTCTCTAGGGCCAAAGGAAAAGCTCACCTACTCATGGGGATGACTCTAGAAAAGGAAAAGCTCACCATGTCACCTTCTATGCCCTGTCACCTTATTTAATTTTAATTTCATGCCATGCCACCTTCTATCCTTTCAGAATATTGAATATCATTTAAATTGAATAGAAATTAATTGTAGTCATGTTTTTTAAGTACCATCATTGTCATTCTCATTTGCATTGTGTTTAATATTGTTAATATTGTTTTTTATAAATTTAGTCTAAAAATTGTAGTGTTCGCACAGGTGTCCGTGGGCTCCAGTGACCATCCACCGCCACCGGGGACTAGCAGTTCTCCATGTGCGCAGGTATCGTGTGTATTAAAGCATAAATTTAATTTCAAATATGATGACTTGTCCGTGTATATTTATATTTTTCTATATTAAACTATGAGGTTATAAATGTGTATGCAGGTGCGAGCACCTCGGCCTGCCAGTGCCGTTATTCCTCCCTCCCCAACCTTTCGGCCACCTTATATGCCAATTGTATCCCCTGGCATACATGCCCCATTACCCAACCCATTCCATCGAACCCCCCCCTCCTATATAGCACCATAGTTCCATCCATATACCCCTTACGTTTCATATCCAGCTCCACCTCCGTATCAGTTTCCCATGTTCCCACCCTCCCCCATCCGACCACGGCACACCACCCATCCATAGTCACCCATCCCTCTACCGCAACATAGACCTCACCCCCCCTCCTACATTCCCCCACCACACTCACTTCCCCTTCCAGGGTGACCCAATCCATACTACAGCCAGTTGGGGTTTATAGCCCTAGATATCCATCTCCACTTCGCCCACTCCAGTCCATGCCTCCTTCTGCCACCCCCCCCTTCTTCCATTGTTCCCCCTAGTGGTGTAGCCACCGTCGATGTGGCTACATCCTCCCCTTTACTGTCCACCCTAGCATTGGAGCAGGCTGTCTAGCCGACTGCTCCATCTGCCAGCTCCAAAGACCAGCAGATTTTGTTCATGGCGAGATTGACTAGTTTATGAAAATCTCATTCAATTTTAACGGAAATGACTATATGCATCTAGTTTCAGCATTTATATTATTGTTCTAAATGTTGCAGCTGGGTGGCATTTCCGAGAGACTAGGATCACGGAGGAGGGAGACCCCCTCACGACTTATAGTCTCGCATGTGGTGAGTTATCCAACATTTGAAAACTATTTTTATTTTGAAATTATGTTTTATACTTGTATAATTGCAAGGAAAAGTTGACATATTATTGTTGTCGTTTTAGGGCTCAGGGGGACGTGCTCAAAGATGCCAGAAGGACCCAGCTTCCTATAGCACAAAGAAGAGGAAGATCGATTTTGGAGATGCACCTGGGAGCTCCGAGGGTGGGCAGGAGGATTGAGAGACCCTCCTATGTACACTAGCCATGATGTGGCATTTTCGCACAAGTTGCCATATTTTGTAAAGGGCACCATGGGCCATATTTTGTATAGGGCACGGGTTGCCTTTTTTTGTACGGGGCACGAGTTGCCATTATATAGACACTAGGAACGATGTTCCATTTTTCCAAAAAGTGTACATGATTGGATCATTTTTGCATATTAATAGATGGATCTGCACTTGTGTATATGAGTTTGTATTTGATTACATTTTTGCATACATGATTTTGTCTTCAATAAGAATGTTATGGAAAAGTTATCACATACATATAGATGTTATTTCTAGACACCAAGTGACCTCAATATGAGTCCCTTGTATTTGAATGGGTCTTGCATCTTTTCCTTTTAGCAACAACTTACCTAACCAAGCAAACTAAGGAGTGATATTTACATTACAAAGTGTTGTGACTTTAGGGCTACAAAAAAATATATAGGAGACGATGACTTCTTCCATACTTATCCTTGTAATGGTTATAATAGTCAATTCTAACAAGCATTGCATCATATATTATATCAAATTAACCTAGATATATGAGAAGTTCATATGTGTGCTTGGATGGAAGGGTTAACCATATCACTTGAATTAGTTCAAACATGAGGGGTGTGCATAGGTGAAATTGGATTGAGCAATAAAAGAGAATTGTTAATGTAGTTACATATGGATCGTTCTTTGTGTGTTAGTATGTGCCTTTAATGAAATCATGGTTAATGTGTTGAACTACTACTTGCACAAGTTGGTATAGACCCTTGGTGTTGATAATGTCTTCAATGTTTTGGTAATATTGATAATCACTCTTTGCAATTTAAGTATCTTGTATTTTTTGATCTTAAGACACATATTGAACATAGTCAACTCAATGGTTCAAGACATCATTTTACCCCATGATCCATGGAAGATTCATTGGAGTCATATGAACCTCGTTGTCATCACCTCAACCATGGTGCCTCTCTTTAGATCCCTCTCCTTAGCAATGCATAAATTATATCCTCTACCTCTACTAGAACCCTTATGGCCTTTCCCTTCATCACTACTACATATGGCTCAAAATTCCCACGACGATCGTCGCTATAGCCACAGATGTATTTTTTGTCTCTATAGCCATGAACTTTCGTGGCTATAGCCACGAAAAGTACATATGTCGCTATAGCCATGAAAAATACTAAAGTGGTTGGTGTCCAATGTGGATTACAACCTTCTTCCCCTAAAGAGAGTGTTCCCATCTATTCATTGCTTGTACAAGGGCACATGGTTTTGGTACCTTCACTGCTCTACCCCCTCATTAGACTTCCATCCATTGTTAGTCCTCAATATCACAACCATTGGTTGGCTAACTCTCCTTACTTGCTTAGTTTCTTCAACTCTTGTAATCTTCCTCCATTTATTCCCTCATTGGTGACCTCCCTTTGCAACTGCTCAATCTTCTTTTTAACTACACACATACAATTAATCCAACATCGGTCTATGATCTATGCCTTTCTTAGAACATGTTCAACCCTCTCTCTATTTCTTGCTTCCCTCATGATATTGTCTCTTATATGCCCTCAACATTGTCAAAACCACTCCAACCACCCCCATGGTGCAAGGTTTTGATGTTTCCATGCTAATGGGTTCAAAAGGTTACCCTCCTTTACCAATAGTATTTTGATCCAAGTTGAGTTTTTTGTCACTAGTCTCATCCTCATGCCCCACTTCAACTCTTCCTCCACCTTTGAATATCATTGGTATGCTTCTACAACAAACTATTCTACCATTGTTTTCACCCCAAAATCCATTGCTTGGTTTATCAAGTGGTCTACTTGCCAAAGCATAATTTGGTTCTAGATATTTCACTCTACTATCTTCTCCACCTTCTAGATGTATTCCACTGCATCCTTAATCAGTTGTAACCATTGATATAGACTCATTAGGATGTCCACTTAGAAGATATTGTACTCATTTCTAGTAGCATTGCCATACAAAACTACTATATACAGTTTTAAATATCTTTCCCTCACAACTCAACTTCCTATTTAATGAAAACTCCAAAATGTGTTTCAAACCACTCATCTAACCATGATTTAAATAACCCTTGTCTCATCTTGCGACAACTCCTCCCTAATGAAAGTGAAAGTCAAGGAAAGGTGGAAAAATGATGCTAAAAAGCTTATCACTCATCTACCTAGTGATGGTGTATGGTTTATAGCGAGTGGTTTGATCAACTTATTGGGTCTTGTAAGTTGCTCTTTTTGCAAGTGAAATAAGACCTTGTTGCCAACATTGTGATGTTGAACCCAATAGTGATCATTTCATTTATTGTGCTTTCCAGAACTTTGATATAGGATGTCATCTACCTGTCATTAAATGTGCTAAAATCGTTTCAAAACCAATTTGTTTGTTTGTTTCTCTATGAGCATGGGAATATACTTGTGTTGATGTAATGGGAAAAACTACATCAACTAGTGAAGCCCAATGCAATTTTTGCATTGGGGAATTGAGAGAAATTAGGGTTACCTTAGAGATAGAGTTGAACTAGAAGGAAACTATGCCAATATTCATCATCTAGAAGGAAAATTAGGTGTTGAATCTTATATCTAGCCTGATTCTTTTCAATGTCATCCTCATCTCTTGGTTCCCCTCTATCTTCTAACCCTTATTTGAATCCTTAGATGGAATTAAGATTGGGAATAATACTTGCCATTGAGGTGGTGCAGATATTTTAGGAAGGTGTGCAATTAAGGGTGTCTTTCTCTAAGACAAAGTCCACATGTCACGCTATCATCTCTTTTGTGTATAAGTATAAGTCAAAATCAAGAGACTATGTAGTCGTTTAACTCTCGGGGAACCCTATGTCTAGGATGATATCCTCCAATTCCTAGTCAATTTTCTTGTTGTTGGAGGAAACCATTCTACCTCGATCCTTATCCTCCAACTTTTCCATTTTTCAGGCTATGGTGGCCAACTGTTTGAAATATTAATTCCAATTGAAATATGACTCCATAAATCCATCTTAAAAAATACCAAAGAATTTGATTATATCATTGAATCATATACGTAAAAAATTTGAGGATTTTTGTCTAAGTTTCATACATAAATCTCTCCCTCGTTAAATCAAATACCTTTTTAGCATGATTCAAAATTTCCACCACAATAATCTTAGTCTAGATCTACTATGCTTCTATATATTATTATAATTTTATAGTATTTTTATTTCATAAATACTCCCACTACATACTCTACTCAAAGGTAGTTTTTATAACTTTATAATGTTTAGTTCATTTGGTAAAACGAATATCTATACTCTAGCTAAAGGAAACAATAGAGATAACTCTATTGCACTAGTAACTATATAGTTCACACTCGCTTCCACCTCTACACCAATGTGGTTTGCAAATAATGAATTCAATCAACCTCCCTAACCGAAAAGTAATTTGGTTCCATTTTTGGCTTCCTATTGCTTTAGCTCTGCCATTTCAGTTGTGATATATCCTGCAACGGTTCCTAGAAAACACATAGGAAAATGGAGGAACCAACATCGATGGACATCAACGAACAATTTCCTTCTAAAAAACCAACAAAGGAAAAGGAAAAATTGGGAACGATGCTATTCAAAAGGCATGCCCATGGGTCGAAAAATATCGCCCTCAATCTCTCGCAAACGTTGCAGCTCATAAAGATATCATCGAAACAAGAGAGATTTTGCTACCCATTTTGGTTTTTAGGCTTTTTTGAGGGTCAATCTAGTGTTTAAGATTTGGTTTTTGTGATTTAATGATTTTCAAGGGGAAGATTTGGGGTTTAATTTCAAGTTCCCGGCTTTAAGGATTGGGAAATGGTCTCCCTCACTTCATCCACATGCGCTGAAAATGGTTCGAATGCAATTTATACAGAGGTTTTGGAAGCTTTGGACTCCGAGACCTTCATTTTTCCCCCTAGTCGCCATGAAGGCCTACCAATTGAATCTGATGACCATTAGGGCATCGAAAACCCTCTACTTGGTTCCGACAATTTGAGTGATAACAATGTTGAAAATGAAGAAGAGGACCCTTTGGGAGGTCCAGAGTTTGAATCCCCGAGGGCAGAGAAAGAAAATTCGAGGAACTTGGATGTATTAAGGGATTCAGATGCTGGTGGAGAAGGAATTCGTGATTCGGCAGTTGATGAAAACGTGGAATTGAAGCACAAGGGTTTGGATAATGAGGGTTTTGGAGATGAATATTTTAGGTGCGATGGTTGGTGGAAGCATCATACGGCTTCATTGACACAGCCCAATACTCTGTGGTCGATTGCGGTGTCTACTGCTCTGCTGGGGATTGTATATTTGGGGTAGTGGTGGCAGCACGAACATTGGAACAACAAGCAGCTAAGGCTATAGCTCTGTGTGAAGGACGAGGTATCTTGAAATATTTATTTTGTTTATGTTTATTCTTGCCTTTTAACGTCCTTTGAGACCTACTTGCTCTATAAGAGCTCTTCTATTCGAATCAAAATGGAAAACTGAAATTAACCAAGATTTAGTCAAATGTTTCCATCTGTCTTTGAAAATCCGAGTCATGAAATTTCTTAGTTCATTTTGTATTTTGCTGGATACTTTATGCTGGAGAGAAAATTGTGGTTGCAAATTTTATTTATTTATGATTTAGAGTGTGGTTTTACCCCTAAACAAGAATGTTGTTTTTATATGATACGCAAGGGCATTTTTTGATTTCGAATTTTGTAAAATGGTTTGAGATTTGTGTTTGAGAAAAATGGATTTGTATACAGTCATTGTGCCAAGGTGCTCTTACAGCTAGGGTGTAAGAGTGTGAGATGCGTATTTGCACGTGGGCTTCTTTTGATCCCTCTCTCCAAATATGTAGATTCAGGGTTAAATGAACCTTTATGCTACTTTATACTATATAGCCCTGGTGGTTTCTAGTTATCCATTAACTTTGTGTACACATAGCAGTGCATTAAGTATAGATGGTGCAATGGGTGTATTGAATATGGCGGGCAATTTCCAAGATCCATCTAAGCTTGAGGATGCGTATGCCCCTCACCATATTTACCATCATGTCTTTGAGTGACCAATTTCTATCAATGATAGTACCTTGGATGTTTTGTGGGTCTTGGGGAGAAAACATAAAAGGATCCTTAAGTCACCTCCATCCCTTGTTCTTCCCTTTCCTTGCCAAATCCGATGCTTTCAATCTAACAATTAATGAATGGTAAGCATCATAAATGTAACATCCCAAATTTTCATAAAAATTTAAAATTTTTATCAACAACATTAATTATGATAATAATAATTGCAGAAATAATAATTGAGATTATGACAACATTAGTTGTACAGTTATTAATACTAAGCCTGCTTTATTTTCCGTTTAGCAACAATAAGATAATGACAGTTGTTAACACATAATTAGTAAACATGCTCATGATGACAATGAAATAACAGATTGGGAATAAGTTGCGACATTTTCTCTCTTGCGAAGATACTGACAGTTTAACATTGCTGCATAAGGGTGTCCTACGAGGTACCCTGGAGCTTACTTAGCTGCGACGCTAAATTTTACTGAATGTCCTATGTGCAGACGACAGGTAAGAAGTTTCATGACTATGTAAAAATGACGTGTATAGTTCTATTTCATCGTCGTAAATAAATAAAAAGTTAGAATTCTATTGCGAACCACCAAAAGCATGCAGATATGGTTTCATAGCTATAATTAATTTTTTTTAGATGTTGTCTCACAACTCCACAATGCTTAAGTAGAATCATCTACGTACATCATTTTGCTGATGGTTTATCACTAGCTAGTTATAATGTCGTCTTTATCTTTCCATCAATGATGTAATCAATGTATCGAAAGGTCATTTAAAATGATGATAAGAGAGATTATAGTAAGAATTTATATCATTTAGTTAGTCTTACTGTTGAATGTATCATTAGATTCATCGGAAATCTACTAAATCAAACTATTTATTTCTATAACTATAATAATAAATTTCTTATGGTCACAACCCAAAAGTAATACTAACAACTCCTATGTGTAGGCTATTCCATCCATACATTGCAATGTTGAAAATGGTGATATTTATAATCTTTTCAAAAGCTTGTATCTATTTGTATGAATGGCATATAAGTGAAACTATGCCAATTGTAACTATAGTTGTTCTAACATCAAATAACTAGGTCATAATGTTGGTATTTAAAATTCACACATAATAAATTGGGACTTTATAAACCTCGAATGTTTATTCGATAAAATAGCATAAAGCTAATGCTATAACCTAGCCTTGGGATCATATAAATATACATATAAACATTGAAAGGTCATCCTATATGACCACATGAACTTTTAGAATGACCCAACTTGGGACTATGAAATAGTCATTTGATAAAACATTAACATGAATGTCGTGAAATGTAATCTTTAGAGTCCATACAAACTTAAGATTTCGTTTTAATATAACATACAACTTTATAAAGTCATGTATTAGAGTTTGAAATATGACGTTGGGAAATGAATCGCTGACATGCAATGAATGATGGCAGGTTGACGGATGCTAACTCATTAATGTGATACGAACGTTGAGCCACCAGGAGATTGTCCTTAGATCCTGCATTGAAGTCTTGACATGAAACTCGGGGTGACGAGGATCAATACCATTCTACGTATGGCGATAACGATACAATAGTGAACGCCGAGACCACTGAGAGATGGTTGTAAGTTAATATCCTTATGAGCTGGATGATAGAACGACCCAGCATGGTCCATCATGGAAAAACCAAGCATGTGAAGTGTTAGTGCATTAAATAGAAAGGTCGTTCGACCCAATGCAAAGTGTGGTTGCAAAACTTCGATCGTTGATCAGTATTGATATTGTTCGTTGGATCAAACCCTAGCAATTGGATCAATGTTTTTGGTTTATGATCTTGGTAATTGAGGGTTATTGTCTCCATTGTTTTTGGTCTGTGGCTGACAGGCTACCGAAATTTTGGTAGGAGTTTTGTTAAGTGTTTCGACCTTAAGACCTCTGGTTTGAGAAGGCTACAGATCCCTTCCTTCTGTAATGGCGTAGTTAAGATAGACTGTGTATCAAGTTGATGGTGTTTAGAGTTGATAATTCTGGAACTTATCGTTTAGTTTAAAAGAAATTTATGCCCTATGTGAAAGGACAGAGGGTTTAATGTCTCGTCTTCAGCGTGGTCATTGTTGAGCTGGTGAAAGTGGAAAGCTTTGGTATTTCACAGCAAGGTAAATAATCTTATAAAGATTAGTATCATTCCTTGTTTGCAATTTGTCTTTCGAATTGAAAATTATCAGTTATCTAAACTCCAATGAATTCCTCGTTAGTTACAAGTTATGAAGCAGGAAATCGAGCAAGGGTTTCATAAAGTTGGCAAGATTTCTTTCGGGTAAGCTCGGGTCTTTCCGAAAAACCCTTGTAGGTGCTTTGACTGTGGTTGAAGAAGTTACAAGGGTGTGTAACTAGTCCTACCATGATCTGTCGTGGCTAATATTTGTTGAACTTGAATCGAACGATGTCTATTCCGAGTTGTGACTCTCGTTTAGTTTATATGAATTTTGGTTTTTCTAACATGACAATCAACTTCACCTCATCTGGGGAATGTAAAGTTGTTTAGCTTGGGTATAAACCCTGAATGTGTCGTTTTGGAAAAACATACTATAACTTCCGTTTTCTGGGCATATCGTCTTTGTTTACTTGAAGTGGGAAATTGTAATGGCTTTAGCCATTGAGCCACGATTTGTCTTGTTTAATTTATATGAATGATACAAGGAGCCGAGGCTCGTTTATAGTGAAAACATATCTATCTTTTGAGAATGATAACACGATGTCTCTATTTGGGTTTAAGTCGTTGAAATTTATCATATAAATCGTGTCTGTCAAACATATTTCAAGAACACGAAATTTGTAATGGAAGTCTAAATTTTCTTTGTATAGCGATAGAGTAGCTTTTGTTTTTCTATGGAAAGAAAATAACAGGCTATGCCCCTTAATGATGATTCTTGCTGATTTCAAACAATCTATCAAACCGAAAAATAATGGGCATGAAAGTATAAGTCGGGTCTGTGTTATAAAACGTACTGCTGTAGGTTGGCATTGTAAATGTTTTGGTTAGGGTTTAAGTACTCTGTCGAAGATAGTAACTATATAATGTATGATGTTCAAATGGTAGAGAATCCGCTTGTAATGAAAACAATAGGTCAAAGCCTAAGTTGTGTTCTAATGTTTGAAAAAGAAAATAAATGTTTGTGAAAGGACTTTCCAGGGACTTTTGGTTTGAACCAAAACTTGTGTATAAAATGTTTTGTAATACGATAGTAAAGGAAGTTGAAACTAACTAGATGTTATTATGAAAACTCAGTCTGAAAATTGATACTTACAGTTTGAATATCTATCAATAGAATATTGTATTATTTCCATTATCTGTTTGAACTAAAATTTTATAAAAAAGGATATAATAAGAAATGCAAACCGGGTGTGTATGTGCCTTGTGGAAACTGTGTGATTGTTTGCATTTACAACATGTGAATGATGATAACAATACTGTTTATTTTGAAGCTATACTATAAATATGCTTTGTCGACTTACTTTTAAATACTATATAAAATAATAGAATGAGAAAACTATAATATAAATATGTAGGGAAAAGAACGCTACTTATATTTTATGAAACAATGCGGTAATTTATAAAACTTCTAGACACTATACAGTAAGTTTTATTAATAATAAGTATAGGGCAGAATAATAACAAACATAAATCAATGACTATTCTATCTATTCAAATCAATGGCATTTGCCTATCTTCTAATCTATTTTTAATTTGCTTATCTATACTAGAGTACGATGCTTCAAAACAACATGCGAAAAAATATAGATATTGGTTTATCAATTCAAAATCATCATTAAACTTAAACATTCAAACTTTAAACAAATCTAGGATTGAATTCTTTTTCGAAACAGAAACACAGAAAATACTGATTAAACAGAACATAATTATTACTGAGAATAAGTAGAAAATCAGTAGAACCTGAGAACATATGTAGGGCAACAAACAGCCCAAGAAGACTGTTCTACACAACCAATTCCTGAAAATAGTCAAGTACTGTCTTAGGACCCTCGAGCCTGCTCACTGAACCACCAGGAGGAAGAAACTCAGGAAATAGGACTTCTTCTTGCTATAACAAATAACTTTAGAATCTTCAATAGTTAGCCATCCAATAGATCTGCACCCGCATCTCTGGTTCTTCTCAATAATAATGCAAACTTAAGATTGCAGTCACCACTAGCCTCCCTATTCGAATCTCTCAGTGATCACTTGATGCACATGAGGAAAATATTCTGCAGAAATATTGATTAAGAGCTGCCTACTCAATTCGAATTTGGCTTTATAGGCTGCTTAGGCCTTTTCAGATGTTACTGGGTCATTAAATGAGCTGCCTTCTCACTCCCTCCACCTGGGGGATAATGCCCTATTTTTAGGGGTATTTGTCCCATAACCAACAGCTAGTGGTATGATGCAACTGCTTCCATCTATCCCATCCCTTCCAATAGCTTCCATTCCTCCTAGTGGGTCAGTGAACACTCATTTAACAGTCCTCTTGGGTGTTTGTCTCCTAATTAATTTATTTAAATAATAATATTCAGTAATTACATTCATCCATGATAAAAAATTGATCATAATTACAAAACTTTGTAATTAAATTTAACATAAAGTATTTTGCAAATAAAATAATAATTCTCATAAATTTGGGTAGGTGACATACACCCCCCCTTAAGTCTCATCATCGTCCTCCATGTTGGCTAATCACTCCTTGAGTGTTCCTGAAATACAGTTGGGTATGCTGCCTGCATACTACTCTCCAACTCCTAGGTTGCCTCTTCTGGGCTAAGTTGCTTCCATTGCACCTTCACTTTCCCAATGCTACGATTCCGGAGAATAGTTTCCCTCCTTCCGAGGATACAATCTGGTTCCACCAAAAAATCTCCGTCATGTTCCACCTGTACATCATTCCAGTTTACAACATGAGTAGTATCGTGCACATATTTATTTAAAAATGATATATGAAAAACATTATGTATTTTTAAGTTTGGTGGCAAAGCCAGTTGGTATGCCACTACTCCAACCTTAGATAATATTTCAAAAGGACCGCAATACCTGGGTGCCAACTTGGCATAGCTCCCCAATTTCAGTGAACTCTTTTTCGGTCTTTCCTTGAGGAATACATGTTCACCAACCTAGAACTCTTTATGAGTTATCTTTGAATCTGCTTGACTCTTCTTCCTATCTTGGGCAAATTTTAAATGTCCTTGCACCTGTTTCACAATTAGTTCTAACTCCTGCAATAATTCAGGTCCTAAAACAACTCTATTTACTGGATCATTCCACGAAACAGGTGTATTACATTTCCTACCATAAAGAATTTCAAAAGGACTAAGTCTGACCGATGCATGATAGTGATTATTATAAGCAAATTCTGCTAAGTGCAAGTAGTCTTCCCACTTACCAAGCTGATCCTTAACATACATTCTTAATAAATCTTCTAAAACTTGGTTTACTCTTTTTATCTGACCATCCGTCTGTGGATGAAATGCTATACTGAAATTTAAAGTTGTGTTCAACCCCTTAAACAGTGACCTCCAGAAGTTACCTGTAAACTTCGAGTCACGATCTGAAATTATTATTTTCAGTATTCCATGTAGTCTAAAAATCTGTTTCATAAAGATCTCTACAATATTTGGAGCTTTATGAGTAGTCTTTACGGGTATGAAATGTGCTGCCTTGCTGAGTTTGTCCACTGCCACCATGATTGAATCATGTTGTTTCTAATTTTTAGGTAATCCAATAATAAAATCTATGTTGATCACTTCCCATTTCCAACTTGGTATCGGTAACGGTTGCAACAATCCAGCAGGATGTTGGTGTTCAACCTTCACTTTTTGACAATCCAAACATTTAGCTATGTACTCTGCTACTTCATTTTTCATTCTGGGCCAATAATATTCTTTTCTCAGCATAGTAATAGTCTTTTAATAACCTGGATGACCAGAATAGTGAATTTTATGCATCTCATTTAATATCAAAAATTTTATTTCTGGTATATCTGGTACATACAATCTATTTTTAAACAGTAATAAACCGTTTTCCTTCATGTTGAAATCTGCCATACAATTTTCAGAATTGTTGTTTGCTGTCTTTTCCTTCATTTTTCTGTATTCTTCATCTGTTTCACTCTTTTCCAGAATCTGATTTTCTAAATTAGTTGAATAAGTACTGATTGCTGAAATGAAATTTAATTTTTCCTACGACTCAAGGCATCTGCAACCTTGTTCTCCTTCCCTTTAATATGCTGAATTTCGAAATCATACTCACTTAGGAACATCAACTATCTAGCTTGTCTAGCGTTCAGGTTTGTCTGATCTAATAAATATTTTAGACCCATGTTATCTGTCAATAATGTAAATTTTCTGCCAATAAGGTGGTGACGACACATTTTTAAGGCATGAATAACTGCCAGTAACTCTAAATCATAGGTAGAGTAGTTCTTTTCATGTACTTTCAACTTTCTAGATTCATATGCCACCGCATGCCCTTCCTGTGTCAGGACTCCACCGAGTCCGTCATTGCATGTGTCTGTACAAACTACAAAATCCTTGTTGGGGTCAGCTATCCTTAAGATAGGTGCTGTCGTCAGTAGTTCCTTCAATTTCTTAAAACTGTCAGCACATTTCTGATCCTAAACAAATTTCTTCCCTTTCTTCTGCAAGGAAGTTATGGGGTTGGAAATTTTTGAAAAAATATCTATAAATTTTCTGTAATACCCAGTAATGCCCATAAATGATCTTACATCCGACACATCTTTAGGAACCAACCAGTCATTAATGGCCCTTATCTTGTCCGGGTCAACCGAGATTCCTTTTGCTGAAATTATGTGTCCTAGATACTGAATTTTGTCTTTGTGGAAGTCACACTTACTAAATTTGGCGTATAGTTGACGATCTCTTAATACTTGTACGATAATCCGTAAATGTTCATCATGCTCTTCTTTGCTTTTTGAGTACACTAAAATGTCGTCTATAAACACAACATCAAACTTGTCTAAGTATTTATGCAAAATATTATTCATCAGACACATAAATACAGTCGGGGCATTAGTCAAGCCAAACAACAGGACTATGAACTCGTAATGTCCATATCGAGTTCGAAAAGCTGCCTTGAAAATATCTTCATCCTTAACCCATACTTGATGATATCCCGATCTTAGATCAATATTCAAAAATATTATTGCTCCACACAGCTGATTGAATAGATCATCTATGCGGGGCAATGGATACCTATTCTTGAATGTCATCTTATTAAGATAGCGATAATCTATGCACAATCTTAAGGTTTCATCTTTATTCTTAACAAAGATGATAGGTGCTCCCCAAGGAGACACACTGGGCCTAATATACTTCTTGTCAATAAGCTCCTTCAACTATGATTTTAATTCATTTAACTCCAGTATGTTCATTCTGTACAGAGCTTTAGAGTTTGGTACTTCTCCTGGCATCAACTCTATGGTAAAATCTAAATCTCTTTTGGGAGGTAATCTTGGAATCTCCTCAGGAAATACATCTTTAAAATCCCTTAGGACAGGTATGTCTTCTAATTTCAGTTTGTCCTCTTTATCCATAAACTCATCATTTACCACGTTTACTGCAAACATTTGGCATCCTTTCCTAACTACCCTCTTAACTTGCATGGATGAAATCTGTCTAGGGGTTGCCTTCCTTGGGATACCTTTTATTTCTACAGTTTTCCCTTCATCATTTAAGCATGTAAAACTTTTTCCATAACAGTCCAGGATGACATGATGGGCTTCTAACCAGTCCATCCCAACTATAATATCATAATAACCTAAAGGTAGAATATTCAACTTGATTTGTGTTTGTAAATGATTCATGGACAACACACAGTTTTCTATAAAATATGATACTTTCCTCTTTGTTCCAGTTGCTAGTCTAACTAGCCATGATTTACTAAACTTTTCAGTTTTCAGTTTAAGAATTTCCACAATATCTGGTGATATATAACTTAAACTAGCACCTGGGTCAATTAAAATAGTAACAGGATGGTCACGTATCATACCTTCAATCTCTACCATGGAGATTTGATGATCTACTTTCTTATTGTTGAGTGCTGCATTAATTCTTGGCATCTCCCTTGCTACATCTCCAACAGTAGGTTCGGTCTGAATAGAGTTGATGTTGTTTGCCTTCCACTTCCTTAAGGGACATTCTGATGCATAATGGGGGCCTTGACATTCAAAACATTTAATATGTGTCTTTAGCTCACTGGTCTTGGCAGTATTAGGTGCATTTCTGGGTGATATATAATTTTGCTATGAGTTATTTCTGGAATTGTTCCCTTGATAATTCCGGTTCTGAAAATTTTTCCTTTGAAATCCAGAATTTCCACTGAATCTGAAATTTTTATTTTTCTGCTCAAAATTGTTGGGCTTATGATTTTTCCAGTTTGACATTCCCTCTCTTTTTCGATTTGTGTCATAAAGGAAAATTGCTTTTCTCATAGCCTCCTCCAAGGTTTTAGGACTGTCATACTTGATTCTGTCTTTAATGTTGAAAGATAAACAACTCAAGTACCTTTGAATTTTTGGTTTTCTTCTATGAGGTATGGTACATATCTCAGTAAGTTTATAAAATTACTGTTCATTTCCTTCATGTTCATACCTCCCAACTTCAAATCGTAGAACTCTTTAGATTTTTCTTCATAGTACTGTTCAGATAGATACTTCTTCTTAAAATATCGTTTAAAAGCACTCTAGCTTACATCTTTATCTTTGATGCCCTTTACCCTTTTGATGTCTTGCCACCAGATATCTGCTTTTCCGGTCAAGTTATATATAGCCATTTTTGCCTTTAAGAACTCTGAATAGTTATAGATCTAGAAGTATTTCTTCATACCGAACAGCCAAGCTTCAACTGTTTCGCCTTTCTCAGTTTCTCCATTGAAAGTTGGAGGTCTTATCTTCTTAAACTCTCGCGAAATCTGCTCATATTCCTTATGATTTTTCCTTCTTGGTTTGGAATCTCCTTCACTGCTGTCACTGGTATAGTTACGCTTCCTTTTGCGTACTTCGATAGCATCTCCTGATGAGGTTGAGCTATCTTTTACTTCACTGGTTTTTATGTTCTGATTTTTGTCAGTGTGAGGCATATCCTCCACTTTGGAAATATCTTCATTGTTTCTTTCTTGTTCCTCTGTTTGGTTGTGTTCAAACAACACCTAATTTAGTTGTTCTTGTGCTTGCAGAATCCTCTCATTATCTTGTTTCACAGATCTGATTTATGCTTTTAATTCATGGAAAGCACGTAACAGTTCTGACGAACTGTTATTTAATTCCCCATGACCTTCCTCTACATAGTGCTGTCCCGAACTGTGATTGTTTGGCTGAAATCTATCGCTTAAAGGTTCAATTGAGTTCTCCATACCTGTAACTGAAAATAATTTTTGGATAACATAATAATTAAATTTTCAAGTTAGTACAATTTTCTACTGTATGAAAATTTTCTGCTGCGTGTTTTGGACCTCATTCAGGCATAGAGTTCGAATCTGTGCTCCGATACCACATGTAACATCCCAAATTTTCATAAAAATTTAAAATTTTTAATAACAACATTAATTATGATAATAATAATTGCGGAAATAATAATTGAGATTATGACAGCATTAGTTGTACAGTTGTTAATACTAAGCTTGCTTTATTTTCTGTTTAGCAGCAATAAGATAATGACAGTTCTTAACACATAATTAGTAAACATGATCATCATGACAATGAAATAACAGATTGGGAATAAGTTGCGACATTTTCTCTCTTGCGAAGATACTGACAGGTTAACTTTGCTGCATAAGGGTGTCCTACGAGGTACCATGGAGCTTACTTAGCTGTGACGCTAAAGTTTACTGAATGTCCTATGTGCAGACGAGAGGTAAGAAGTTTCATGGCTACGTAAAAAGCATGTGTATAATTCTATTTCATCATCATAAATAAATAAAAAGTTAGAATTCTATTGCGAACCACCAAAAGCATGCAGGCATGGTTTCATAGCTATAATTACTTTTTTTTAGATGTTGTCTCACAACTTCACAATGCTTAAATAGAATCATCTACGTACATCATTCTACTGATGGTTTATCACTGTACTAGCTAGTTATAATGTTGTCTTTATCTTTCCATCAATGATGTAATAAATGTATCGAAAGGTCATTTAAAATGTTGATAAGAGAGATTATAGTAAGAATTTATATCATTTAGTTAGTCTTACTACTGAATGTATCATTAGATTCATCGGAAATCTACTAAATCAAACTGTTTATTTCTATAACTTTAATAATAAATTTCTTATGGTCACAACCCAAAAGTAATACTAACAACTCCTATGTGTAGGCTATTCCATCCATAACATTGCAATGTTGAAAATGGTGATACTTATAATATTTTCAAAAGCTTGTATCTATTTGTATGAAGGGTATATAAGTGAAACCATGTCAATTGTAACTACAGTTGTTCTAACATCAAATAACTAGGTCATAATGTTGGTATTTAAAATTCACACATAATAAATTGGGACTTTATAAACCTCGAATGTTTATTCGATAAAATAGCATAAAGCTGAGGCTATAACCTAGACTTGGGATCATATAAATATACATATAAACATTGAAAGGTCATCCTATATGACCACATGACTTTTTAGAATGACCCAACTTGGGACTATGAAATAGTCGTTTGATAAAGCATTAACACGAATGTCATGAAATGTAATCTTTAGAGTCCATACAAACTTAAGATTTTGTTTTAATATAACATACAACTTTATAAAGTCATGTATTAGAGTTTGAAATATGACGTTGGGAAATGAATCACTGACATGCAATGAATGATGGAAGGTTGACGAATGCTAACTCATTAATGTGATATGAACGTTGAGACACCAGGAGATCGTCCTTAGATCCTGCATTGAAGTCTTGACATGAAACTCGGGGTGACGAGGATCAATACCATTCTACATATGGCGATAACGCTGCAATAGTGAACACTACGACCACTGAGAGATGGCTGTAAGTTAATATCCTTCCGAGCTGGATGATAGAACAACCCAGCGTGGTCCATCGTCGCAAAACCAAGCATGTGAAGTGTTAGTGCATTAAATACAAAGGTCGTTCGACCCAATGCAAATTGTGTTGGAAAAACTTCGATCGTTGATCAGTATTGATATTGTTCATTGGATCAAACCCTAGCAATTGGATCGAAGTTTTTGGTTTATGATCTTGGTAATTGAGGGTTATTGTCTCCATTGTTTTCGGTCTGTGGTCGACAGGCTGCCGAAATTTTGGTAGGATTTTTGTTAAGTGTTTCGACCTCGAGACCTTTGGTTTGAGAAGGCTACAGATCCCTTCCTTCTGTAATGGTGTCGTTAAGATAGAATATGTATCAAGTTGATGGTGTTCAGAGTTGATAATTCTGGAACTTATCGTTTAGTTTAAAAGAAAGTTATGCCCTACGTGAAAGGACGGAGGGTTTAGTGTCTCGTCTTCAGAGTGGAGTCATTGTTAAGCTGGTGAAAGTGGAAAGCTTTGGTATTTCACAGCAAGGTAAATAATCTTATAAATATTAGTATCATTCCTTGTTTGCAATTTGTCTTTTGAATTGAAAATTATCAGTTATCTAAACTCCAATGAATTCCTCGTCAGTTACAGGTTATGAAGCAGGAAATTGAGCAAGGGTTTCATAAAGTTGGCAAGCTTTCTTTCGGGTAAGCTCCGGGTCTTTTTGAAAAACCCTCGTAGGTGCTTTGACTGTGGTTGAAGAAGTTTCAAGGGTGTGTAACTGGTCCTGCCGTGATCCACCATGGTTAATATTTTTTGAACTTCAATCGAACGATGTCTATTCTGAGCTGTGACTCTCGTTTAGTTTATATGAATTTTGGTTTTTCTAACATGACAATCAACTTCACCTCATTTGGGGAATGTAAAGCTGTTTAGCTTGGGTATAAACCCTGAATGTGTCGTTTTGGAAAAACATACTGTAACTTCCGTTTTCTGGGCATATCGTCTTTGTTTACTTGAAGTGGGAACTTGTAATGGCTTTAGCCATTGAGCCACGATTTGTCTTGTTTAAGTCATACGAATGATACAAGGAGCCGAGGCTCGTTTATAGTGAAAACATCTCTGTCTTTTGAGAATGATAACACGATGTCTCTGTCTGGGTTTAAGTGGTTGAAATTTATCATATAAATCGTGTCTGTCAAACATATTTCAAGAACACGAAATCTGTAATGGAAGTCTAAATTTTCTTTGTACAGCGATAGAGTAGGTTTTGTTTTGCTATGGAAAGAAAATAACGGGCTACGCCCCTTAATGATGATTCTTGCTGATTTCAAGCAATGTATCAAACCGGAAAATAATGGGCGTGAAAGTATAAGTCGGGTCTGTGTTATAAATCGTACTGCTGTAGGTTGGCATTGTAAATGTTTTGGTTAGGGTTTAAGTACTCTATCGAAGATAGTAACTATATAATGTATGATGTTCAAATGGTAGAGAATCCGCTTGTAATGAAAACAATAGGTCAAAGCCTAAGTTGTGTTCTAATGTTTGAAAAAGAAAATAAATGTTTGTGAAACGACTTTCCAGGGACTTTTGGTTTGAACCGAAACTTGTGTATAAAAAGTTTTGTAATATGATAGAAAAGGAAGTTGAAACTAACTAGATGTTATTATGAAAACTCAGTCTGAAAATTGATACTTACAATTTGAATATCTATCAATAGAATATTGTATTATTTCCATTATCTGTTTGAACTAAAATTTTATAAAAAAGGATATAATAAGAAATGCAAACCGGGTGTGTATGTGCCTTGTGGAAAATGTGTGATTGTTTGCATTTACAACATGTGAATGATGATAACAATACTGTTTATTTTGAAGCTATTATATAAATATGCTTTGTCGACTTACTTTTAAATACTATATAAAATAATAGAATGAGCAAACTATAATATAAATATGTAGGGAAAAGAACGATACTTATATTTTGTGAAACAATGCAGTAATTTATAAAAATTCTAGATACTATACAGTAAGTTTTATTACTAATAAGTATAAGGCAGAATAATAACAAACATAAATCAATGACTGTTCTATCTATTCGAATCAATGGCATTTTCCTATCTTCTAATCTATTTTTAATTTGCGTATCTATACTAGAGTACGGTGCTTCAAAACAGCATGTGTAAAAATATAGATATTGGTTTATCAATTCAAAATCATCATTAAACTTAATTATTCAGACTTTAAACAAATCTAGGATTGAATTCTTTTTCGAAACAGAAACACAGAAAATACTGATTAAACAGAACATAATTATTACTGAGAATAAGTAGAAAATCAGTAGAACCTGAGAAAATCTGTAGGGCAACAAACATCCCAACAAAACTGTTCCACGCAACCAATTCCTGAAAACAGTCAAGTACTGTCTTAGGACCCCCGAGCCTGTTCACTAAACCACTAGGAGGAAGAAACTCAGGAAATAGGACTTCTTGTTGCTGTAACAAATAACTTCAGAATCTTCAATAGTTAGCAGTCGAATAGATCTGCACCAGCATCTCTGGTTCTTCTTAGTAATAATGTAGACTTAAGATTACAGTCACCACTAGCCTCCATATTTGACTCTCTTAGTGATCACCTGATGCACATGAGGAAAATATTCTGCATAAATATTGATTAAGAGCTGCCTACTCAATTTGAATTTGCTTTTATAGGTTGCGTAGGCCTTTTCAGATGTTACTGGTTCATTAAATGAGCTGCCTGCTCACTCCCTCCACCTAGGGTATAATGCCCTATTTTTAGGGGTAGTTGTCCCATAACCAACAACTAGTGGTATGATGCAACTGTTGCCATCTGTCCCATCCCTTCCAACAGTTTCCATTCCTCCTAGTGGGTCAATGAACACTCATTTAACAGTCCTCTTGGGTGTTTGTCTCCTAATTAATTTATTTAAATAATAATATTCAGTAATTACATTCATCCATGATAAAAAACTGATCATAATTACAAAACTTTGTAATTAAATTTAACATAAAGTATTTTGCAAATAAAATAATAATTCTCATAAATTTGGGTAGGTGACAATAAACTTTGCAGTATGCTTCAGCTACTCTATAATAACGAGCATTTTTTTCCCTTTTATAGTAGCTGGGTATTTTCCATTTGAAATCTAGGTTACTGTCTTCTTTAATGCTTTCAGTCGATTGCCTCATACGGGGCCCCCCACCTTGGGAGTTTCCCTATAACTCCCTTCATTGTTTTTTTAATCCAGACAGTTAGGGAAAGATTAAAAGTGTTCTTGACACCCTTCACTGTCTGGGTTCCAGATGGTTGGGTGATCTGGTTGTGTGAAGCTCTATTAAGAAATGAGAGTTGGATGGAGAATCATATATAATCATTGAGCAAAACCCTAGCTCTAGAGATGGTCCATTGGCACCGGTTCTGGGTCTTCGAGGGACGTTGTGGGGGGTCCCTTAGCTGAAACCTGGCGTCCCGGATGCACTGGAACCGATGGATTTGCGAACCGAGCCATGGTTCGGGCACCCCAAGGCCATTTATGGACACCTTGGCCCAATTAACTCGGCCCAATTACTCGTGGATGCAGGCTGGAGAAAATTTAGAGAGACTCGTACCCTAATGATTTTTCCACCTTCATCTACTATGGGAATATTCTTGCAGAGACTGGTAAGCTCTTCGGGCCAGACGTAGTTATTTGTAGATGAATAGTGTAAAAAATGTGCAGTGGCGATAACAAGTTTACTGTCTGTTGAGTCTGATACCACATCCAGGAGCCACTCAGTAGACTTTGAGATAGAAAGCTATGTAATTTTAGGATACTGATTCAACCACTCATACAATTTCTCACCTTCTCAAGGATCTAAATTTATAATTTCCTTCTGGGTAAATTCATGCATGGAATAATATTTGGTGGCACTTCCAAGCTCCCCAGACCATTTGGTCAACCATAATATGTGCGACTCCTTTAACGAAAGATAAATTCTGGTGTGGATGGTAGCATTTGATACACTAGCCAAATCTATGTTGTTGGAAGAACTTACATATTTCAACAAAGGAGCGTTTTGCAGGTGACTTGAAAACCCCTTCCAATTTTCAGCAATAAACAAATAAGTTCAACGTACATATTTTCAGGCAAGCTTGTCAACCAAGCAGACAACTGAATACAAGGAGATAACCATGCCCAAAAAATTCAAGCTATTATAAAACTCTTGTTTATCAAGATTAGGATGGACTTACATGTGCATTACGAGAATATAGATGAATGAAGTCACTTTGATAAACTTGTCCTCTTGCTTTCTCCAAAATGCATTTAAAAGCAGGGAGTATTGTCCGAGCTTCTGTTGGTTTACATAAATGTTTATTCCCAAAGCTGACGTCACATAAAAGCACTTCCTCGGCTTTCAATTGGGTCTGAATGGCATCTCTAACTTGTGTTAGCTGTGGATAACGAGGAATATGAAAGGGAAGGTACCTATAGACCCAAGTTTTAGATGATAGAGGTGAATTACCACATATCAAAGCATGAAATGCTGAACAAAAGGCTAATGGAACACAACGAAGGATTCCCTGGTTCCACTTGTTATTGAAAATGATACTTTCTCTTGACGAAACCAGTAAAAAATATGCCTGTATTATAAATGGAAATCCTATTACAATTTTAGTCAGAAGAAAAGCATAGATACCTACAACTGCAAAATCCTTGGAAAGTTAAATGGAAATCCTTGGAAAGTTAAAAGCAAAATCACCTATATTCAAATAATTTCCAATGTAAGTGGAATTTCCTTGGGACACGAAAATTAGACTTAATGCAAAGATCCCTCATATTCAAAAGTTCTAATTACCAACTAATTTTATGGACAAAAACGTTTTTCCAAAAAATCAATAATTGAAAACGTTTTGGCCAGAACATTCGGGAAACAAATGAAGATCCCACAGTTTGCTTGTAAAGTGGAAAAAAAAAACGTTTTGGCCAAAAGATTCGGTCCGGAGAAAGCTGACAAATTGGCGAACCAACCAAACCACGAACTGCGGGAAAATATGGCCTACCTGCCTTGATAAAGCAGGGGAAATGGGAATGTATTAGTTAGTTCAATCCGAGCCAGGACGCCAGCTGGGAAGGATTCACAATGCCGGGAAGGTGGACGTCACCAGCTCGAAGGAAATCCGTGAGCGTACGATAGAGCCTCTCTTTCTCGCTTCTGCTTTCATCTGCATTCTCATTAAGAGAGCCGGACTTAGGCTTCGATTCATCGTTCGAATCCTGCGGCGGCCACGGTCTTCCCAGCAATGTCCCGCGAGTGAGATACTCGTTGGACATAAAGCAAGCCAGCCGCCAATTCACCAACTTCTTTTCGTTCACCGGCGGTACCGAGCGCCGGAGCGACAAATTGAGCCCTCCGGCGTAGGATTTGTACAACTTATCATCGGTCCGAGGTTCGAATCCCGGCCGGGGAGATCGGTCTCTGGATCCTCCTCCTCCTCGATGGAGTTGCGGTTGATTGTGCAGAGTGGAAGATGTGGACTTGGCGTTTGTGCCGCTACTGTTGTTGTGGTTATTGTTCATTGTTTCCATTTCCCTCTTCATCTTCATTCTTCTGCCATAGTCCACGGGCTTTCTCCGCCTGGACGCTAACTCGTGCTGCTGCTGTTTCTTCTCTGTTGTTTCCTTTTCCTTCCCCATCCTTGTTCTTCTGCCCTCTGCCGCGGGGCTTCTCGGCCTCAAATCCTATTCCTATTGTTTTTGTATTGTTTTTGCGTGTAGATACACATCGAAAGGGGAAATCTTCAAATCAAGGTTGGGGTTGCGAAGTGGCAGAGGGAATCGAACGGCCAACCTGAGGATGTAGCAATCAGACAATAAATGGATCTGGTTCCATGAATCTCAGGCAAAGGGGACGAGTGAGGACGACGCGAAGCTTGTGCTTGACGCCATTAATCGCTCGCCAAGGCTACAGGATGGGAATGGGCATGCACTGAAGAGCCTCCCCATTTTCCCTCCTTACTTGAATGAAGAAATTCCGATACAGCAAAGCAGTCATTTTCTTGTCGAGCATAGCAGACCAGAGATGTCGCCGGGCTTCTGGAGGAAAACTCGTCCAACTCGCAAGCTCGCAAAAACGGAGTTAAATGACCAATCTCATCCCGTCCCCTATTTATAAAGAAAAGTTGGAGATAAAAAATATAGTTGTGCCTACCTCAATCGCGCGCGCTACCTTTGGTGGGTCCGTAAAGATGAGTGAAATTTAGGTGGAAGACTTGTAAGTGAAGGGAATGTGTTGTTTGATACTCAATGTGGGGTCTATTCCTTTTCTCCACTTACCCAAGATAATTTGTTTTAGTTTGTCACTTTCTTGTAAATCTTGAATTAATAAATAGAATCTTGGATTAAGAATTTTGTAAATCTGAATATTGAATTTAATTCGGGAAATTAATAATCATTCCTTTCAACTACTCAAGTTATAACCAATGAATAAACTATATAAATTATTATTAATTTTACATATGAATTCATTTTTAATGATAAAAATTTCACCCATAATAAATAATTGTACGACAAAAATGATAATAAATATACAATTTTTTTACATGTGAAAAACAAAGTTACATCTCAAATCTCAAAAGTATTTAAATATGATTGACATAATTATGTATTAAATATGAATTAAAAATTTGATATAAAGTTAAACCAATAAAAAACAAATATTTTATTATAAATATATATCTTTTAACTATATTATAATTTAAAAATTAAATTATTATTACTTAAATTTTAAACATATAATATCTAACTATACAAAATTAATTCCCATAATGTCAAATCACGCACTAAAATGTCGACTTTGATCAAAGGCTCAAATCCAACTATGATTCTTTGAAGATTATAAAAAATTAAATTTTTTTTTTAAGAATTAAGAATCCACCTCACTCTATACCAAGCTTCGTTGACAACATAGTAGTCTAATCAACTCAAGCCGGGGCCAGCTTTTATGTTGAGTGCAAGATATGTATATATGAATGAAAAACATAATAGGAAGATGGAAAATATGTTTTCTTAACATTTTGTCGTTTTTATTTTATTTTTTAAACCTAGCATATATCATCGAAATAAATGCATGTTTTTTCAAATAGTCTTGCATCAATAACCCATAACATAATAATTTCCTTTAGGATATCAACAAAAACCTTGTAAAAAACAAGAGGAATCCATGACATATGAGTACAAAGACGTGCACTATATACCATAGATTGAATACATATACCACCTAGTTATGGAGTAAATCCATAGATTGAATACATATACCACCTAGTTATTGAGTAAATTCATAGATTGAATACATAAGAGTGGTAAATGTATTTGAAGTTTATGGAGTAAATTCATAGATGGAATACATAAGAGTGGTAATTGTATTTGAAGTTGTGAGAAGAGTTAAAATGGATCAAACTACAAAGCATTTAAGTGTGCTTCTTTTTGCTTTTTCAATGTAACAAATGCAATGCGCATTTTTGGCTTTCAAAAGAGAACGAAGGTAAGATGTGCAAACATGTTAATGATTTAATATATGATATTGTTATGAAGGTTAAGCTTTATCATTCAACTTTTCCAAATGTACATGATTGCATTGATAGTGTTAACCTTTGGGATTTATGTATAGTTAAGGCCCTGTCTTTTTGAGTGAGATTTCTTTCTTGTCACCATGCTTTATAGGTGGGATTGTCTATTTTTTTGTTGGCTTGGTCTCATGGTGGATAAATATATGTATTTAACTACACAAAAATATATGCTAGCAATCTCAAAAGGCTTGCTCCTTGTGTGTAGGCAATTTGGTGACATTTCCTAGTGCTCCATTCACAACTTGCATGTCAACCTAATGTGTTGATTGATACATAATAAGATTCTCCAGTCCAATTGGTGAGCATCAACTTGCTTAGGGACACCATGACTAAGAGAGGATGATATGATGTGTGACATTGTCTTGTTCAATGACTTTAACATTTACCTATTATCCTAGGAGACCAAAATATTTGTTGCAGAGAGGTGTATGGCTACATCAAAGGTTTAACATTATATTATAGGCAATGATCTATTTGTCTAGGACAGGAGGATCTCCAAATCTAGATGTAGTGTTGCATCCCTGATGTTTGTCAACAAATGGAAAAATAGGAGTTGGGATGCATCCTGACCCTATTAGCGAAATATTGTTTGCAAAGTTACAATAGTAGTGAAGGAATTCCACAAATACATACCTAGTGTTGCCCCCACATATAAAGGTGTGTCCATAACTAGCAATAGTTTTCCTAGATCACCAACAAGTATTACAAAGCAACGACCAAATGGGAAATTATTATTTTTGGAAGTGCTTCATGCAAGTGGCTTTCAATGTGCACATATAATTTACATCTTATGAAGCTCATCTCATCAATGAGAGCATAATGAATATGTTTCACCTCTTCTTTTAAAACTACCAATGTTTTCCCTTGTAAAGGTTGGACATCTTTTATTGGGATCTTAAGTGCTACATGTATAGCAGTTGCTCGTATGTTAAAAGTTTTAAATTCAGCTGGGGAAAGAAGTATTAGTGGACCACACCCATAGGGTGCCTAGGTATTCAAAGAAAATTCAATACAATTAATAAGGTAATATTTTCCAATCACAATTATTCTTTGGATAATCATCTTTACAGGGTCTATGATTTCTTTTGTGAATGTTGCAATATTATGTCAAGTGCCTAAAATTGTTTATATGATAATGTCTTAGCATGTGGATCAATATCTTGGCTTCTATGTAGGACATATGTGCCAGTTCGGTGGGTTTTGATGCATTGTGTTGTAGTATTAAGGATTCAATCTAGAACTTTTGGGTTGTCCCAACAATATTTGGTGTCAAAGTTGGGAATTCTAAGGATGTGAAGCCCATTGAATTCTAAATTGGTAGGGGGGGTCATTCTTAATAACAACTGTCATTCATTTAACTCTAAGTCAGGCTACATTTACGGATCATTGTCTTAAGATTCATCTAGTTTTGTTTCTTCAACGGTTGCAAGTGCATGGTAGGTTGCTTTTATGTTCTCCCAATTTGTTTTTATGGCTAATCCCAAGGGGCTTGGCCATGGCCTTCGAAACTAGGACACAACCATGAAGCATTAGACGTTGTGTACAAAAGGAGGGGGGAGGAACAAAAAAAGAGAAGGGATCAAACCCAATTTAAAAAAAAAATAAAAAATCTCATACATAAAACATAGAAAAAGAGAACCGTGCATGCAAATGTTAGAGTCAAAAACAAAAACAAAAATGCAAACTTAGAAATGAGAAGGGCAACTGAGAGAATTTATACCACTTGCAACAAGAAGCAAGCCCTGAACTCCACCTATGAATCTCAAAAAACCTCCACCATGAAACCCTTGGTTGTCTACAACTGTTGGGATCCAAGCAGAGATGGAGGAGAAGTAGGGCCATGGTTGGAAGCTCATGAGCCTTGAGACCCTCAAATGACTTAAAACCCTACCAAAAGAAACCAAAGCAAAAACCTTACAGAAATGAAATGTGAAGGGATGGTTTTGTTCACACTAAACCTTCCTCTTATTGTATTAGTAATTTTATTTACGTGGTTGAGGTAGGGTGAGGGCGCATGGCCTTCATGCAAGGGCTAGTTAAATCAGTAATTAAACTTTTTTTATCCTATGTTTGCTAACTCAGTTATTTTATTAAATTAATTTAATTATTATACATTTTTATATTGCTTGGTTATTTTATTTAAATATATAATGAAATAATAATTATAAATTGTATATATGTGTGTGTGTGTGTTTAATATAAGTGGATTTATTTTGAGAGTGAAGCAATTATGTGTGTCGAGGGCTTAAGACGATGTTTGGTGGCCAACAAAGTGGTAGTGATGATACAGTACCTAAGAGTAAGTAGCATAGTTTTTCCTGTTAATTTTTTTATCTTAATGTGGAATTACATTAGTACTCTAAATCAAATGAATAATTTAAAAGCATAAGCATTCACATGAGACATAGTATTTACCCTGGGGAAACCCTCTAGTAATTGAAGGAGAAAACCCTAGCAAAATTCTCCTTACAATATTGATAGATAGCAAAGAATGTCTTTACAATGAGCATATTACATCAAGCACCCATGGTGCATTATCAGAGAGAAATACCAAGCACCCATGGTGCATTATCAGAGAGAAATACCAAGCACCCATGGTGCATTATCAGAGAGAAATACCAAGCACCCCTAGTGCAATCATAGAGCAAGAGGTGGTATGTAAGATTCACTTTTGGGGGGTGGTGCATGGGTCCACATTTTTAGCATGATTGCCTAGATTTTCAAGGAGGTACCATGCACAGGCAACAAAAGGCCTTGATGGGGAATTCTAGCAGCAATCACCAGATCTATCCAGCAATTGATAATAGTTAGGCCAAGCATTGATCCATCATAATAGAGTCTTCAGGTAAAACAAATAGTGTTAAAGTTAAAATCTTAGTTGATCCCAATGCAATAGATAGTTTCATTTCTCCATTTGCATTAGATAAATGTGGGTTGGAAGCTTGTGAGTATGGTCATTTTAATATGGTTGAAATTGCTTCAGGGGTAAAGCAAGCAGTATGTCCTAGTGTTGAAGAGAATTTGTGTAACTAGGCGTGTGTACAACTAGGTTCAAGTGTACATCACTACCCTAGGCACTTAATATCATAACCACACATGCAAGACAATAATCCATCAATCAAAACACTATACAATATTACTAATTGAGTCAAAATGCATCAACACCTATCAAACATTATACATAGTCTTACCTTAATGAATTAAACAATGAGTTATAGGTGAAAGGAATCAAGTAAAAAACTAAAGTGTCACCTCAAATCCCAAATAATATTCTTACTAATATGAATCGTCCTTCCTTCCTAACCTACTTCCAACTTCCACTTCCCATCCATTCCTTTGTTGGAATATCTTGGATCGTCAACTATATTAATATAACCCCAAATACAAATCATAAGTGGAATCGTCAACTAAATCAGCCTAAATTCCTCAGCATGCAACCAATAGTTGTCATCACACATCCTAGGGAGTGTGTCTTAACACGACCCTCCCACAACTCTAGGTTTCAAAGAATAAACAATGGGAAATACCTCCACTATAATATAACTAAACGAAATGTTAATCATTAGTTAATGTATTAGTTAATTGGGTTAGGGCCACCATCTCTTGAGTGAAGAGTTGAAACTCTTACACTCCATTGTATTTATATGAGTACCTACTCCTTGTAAAGTCATCATTGAATTAATAATAAATATATTTCTTTGGAAATGATGTCTCCAATTAGTATCAGAGCTATCTAGCCTGCATACATCTATGGAGTTACCTATACCAAAATATTTGAGATAAATGTGTATACCACCATCATTGCGTGGAGCTATGTATATCGAGGAAATTGAGAATTAAGGTAGATCCAAAAAAGATTGTGGTAATTGTTGATTGTCGTGGCCCTAGAACAATCACATCCTTATAAGGATTCCTAGATTTGATAAGTAATTACATAATATTTGTAAAAATCTATGCAGAGACTATTTAAAAAAGATGCCTTTAGATAAGATGATGAAGTCAAGGCTTGTTTTAAGAAGATGAAGATCTTAATGGTTCCCACTCTTGCTCTAGCTACCCTGGATTTCACAAAATCATTTTTACTTGAACGTGAATCACAATGCATCAAGCATGGGAATATGAGTTGTGCTTATGCAGGATGTTCACCCATTTCCTTCAAAAGTTTAAAATTGAAACCAAGCGAGTAGACAAAATCTACATACGATAAAGAAATGTTGGCAATCATTCATGCTTTGGTAAAATGGAAACAATACTTATTGGGACTGGGAGCCAAATTCCTAGTCAAAACAAACCACAACAACTTGAAATATTTCCTAAACCAAAAGAGCATATCATCAGAACAACAAAAATGGGTGATAAAAATCCAGTTTTTTGACATCGAGATTCTTTATAAGAAGGGAAATAAAAATTTAGTTGTTAGATTATCAAGGATGAGGGAAATGCCACACTATGCTCTATTACAATATTTATTCTTGATGGATCAAAGATGTTCAAGTCAAGTATGTCAAAAATCCAAAGATATGGAAGCTAATGGAGGAAGTTGGAAGTAATAATGTAGCAAATGTATGTGGGAGAATGATATACTTTGGTATAAAGGAAGAATATACTTACCCAACTCTTCCAAATTCAAGATCCAAAAATTAAAACAAAATCATGATTCTCTGATTGTAGGACATGTTGGATTTTTCAAAACATACTATAACATATGAAAATCCTTATTTTGGAAAGGAATGAAGTCTAATATCCAAAAATACATGATAGAATGTGGCACATATTCATTAGAATTTTGAATGAGTTGCACCAGCAGGTCACCTTCAACCCCTACATATTCCATATCAGAATTGGTTAGAAATATCAATGGACTTTATCACAAGTCTTCCCACCTCTGATGGGAAAGATAACATATTTGTAATCATGGATATATTAACCAAATATGCTCATTTCATTGGATATCATCCAAAGCTAAAGTTAGTCAGGTCATTAATAGTTATGTAAAAAAATATCTATAGTCTCCATGGGTTCCCCAAGATTATCGTCAACGATAGGAATCCCAAGTTCACCAAGAACTTCTGGAAGGATTTATTCCACTAAGTTTGTACCACTTTAACAATGAGTACTTCATGCTATCCACAGATAGATGGACAAACTGAAGTGGTAGATAAGTGCCTTCAAGGGTACTTGAGGAATACTTTTTGTAAATGATCGTCAGACACAATGGTATAATTGGTCACATATGGAAAAATGGTGGTATAATATAACATATCATATTTTGGAAAAATTACTCCTTTTGAATCCTTTCATAGTTAATAATTCGCCGCCACTAATAAAGGAATATGTTGTTATTAGTTTCAAGGCTCCTGGTGTGAAAAACTACCTATATAGTCCCGATGAAATCCTATGTATCCCTAAGAATCATCTTGAGATTGCAAGGAATCAAAATCAATCAACATACTGACATGAATAGAACTGATTGTGAATTTGAGGTAGCAGATTGGGTGTTTGTGCAACTCCAACTGTATAAACGTAAGTCACTCAAAAAATACAAGAAAGCAAGCTTAGTCCCAAGTTTTATGGTACTTGTTGAATCAAAAGGAAAGTAGGCCAAGTAGCTTATACCCTAGACACCCTAGATAGATTTGTGTCCTTCGTCCTATTACTTTTCCATATCGAGTACTAAGCTTTAAGTTAAGGGGAATAGTCTCTTTTTTCAATAGTTCTTTCACAATCAACAAGAAAAGATTATTGTCAAATTCCTGCAGCAAGTTTTGATCTTAGGTGAATAGGATTGGTGTCAATTGTTGGGCATCAAAGCATCAAGTGGGATTGACCTCTGGGGGACTGGACCTTCTTGTTTCTCTTAGCTTACACAATAAGGACCTAAAGGCAATATGGCAAGGAAGAGCATGATTATCGACGGGAAGGGAAAATCACAAAGGGAAGAAGGTGGGGGTTTCTTGAAAAGAATCGAGCATGGAAGACCTTAGTTTGCTAGCATCCCTAGTAAGTGGGTTCAGAGGAAGATTCCTAGAGCCCAACATAAAGCAATGCCAACTAAGAGATATTTCCAATCCCACTCTAAATCTATTAAAAAAGAAGTTAGCAAATTGGATAAGAAGGTCACTACCATACAAGGTCTTGCCCCTTCTAAATTGGTATATAGGGAGGCCCTCTAGTGGATGTTGAACACATGATTCTCCAAGAGTAGAGACATAAAGGTATTTAAGATTATTGAAATATATTGGCTTGTCAAATCTCTCATAGCCCAAGCTATGGAAGAGGAAGAGACACAGATCCACTCTAACATTTCGAAGAAGTTGGAATTTATGGAGGCATCTTTAGTATGAAGCGTTGATCAAGGTACACTAAGGACTCAAGGCAATAGCAGTTGAGGAAGATGCAGAGCTCCATGCTAAAGATGCCATTGGATAACAAGCTGAGAAAAACCAACAACTTTCCCATCCCGTCTTGATCATCCTTGATTCTGACTCAAAGAACGAACAATAATCGATCTTCGCATGTCTCTAGGTGCTTTTGTTGCTTAGCTTTTCTGTTTTTCAAGGAAGAGGGTCCCCTCACACCCCTTAACAACTCAAACTCCCACATTACAAGTATTTTTTTTGTTATGATATTCATCTACACAAATCCCTAAATAGTATCAATTATAGGCAACAAGACAAATTCAATTTTTTTAATATGTACCTAAATATCTTGACTTCAATAGAAAAAGTTTGTTTGTTTTTCGTTCTATAGTTTTTTGCAAAATACCAGTATGTACATAAGATTTCAACTTTTTACATGATACATAAGCTTACCTTCTCACAAGAACAATCTTAAATATTGAATTGTTGTAACCTCTTTGTATATAAATAGAAATTAACTCTTTAGAACAATCACAAATAGCTTCGTAGACTACTTTTAAATTCTTCTTGGTTGGAATTTTTTTTAAATTACATGTTAAAAAAAATCAATTTAAATGTTAAATTTTAACATTACATACTACACGAAAGTATCAAAAGATGACGACTTTAATTATGACACCGACATCCTTTTAATGAGTAACACAACATGTTTATAACCTCAAAAGTGAACTTTTTATATGGCCACACACTAGTCACCTTTTAATGTAACATAACATGTTTATAACCTAAAAAGTGAACCTTTTTTATATGGTCACACACTGTATTTTAATGTAAGGTAACATGTTTATAACCTCAAAAGTGAATTTTTTTATATGGCCACACACTAGTCACCTTTTAATGTAACATAACATGTTTATAACCTCAAAAGTGAACCTTTTTTTTATATAGCCACACACTAGTCACCTTTTAATGTAACATAACATGTTTATAACCTCAAAAGTGAACCTTTTTTATATAGCCACACACTAGTTTGCAAGTGGAAAAATATATCACTTTGAAATGTAATTGTGCCTCGTAAATTATGTCCATGGTGTATGGATGATCGTGAAAACATGTACTAGAATGCAATGTGCCGAGGGTTGTCCTTCAAGGGTACAAGTACAACTTTTTTCAAGCCAAAAAAAAAATTTGATATTCAAGGTGAATCAAAGTTATATCAGACAAATTAGGTTCATACGAGAAGTATAGCCCTTCCTCCATACTTCAAGATGTCCTTCCACATACAGAAAACCATGAAAACAAGATTCTTTCTTTACATAAACACAAACTGAAAAGGACAAAAAATATTAGCCATGTTCAAGAAAAACCAAATGGTCTAGCCATGGTCCAAAAAAACACCAAAAATAATTACATCAAAATATGTAGCCGCAAGAGAGAAAGAACATTAAGACCATCTGTAAACACCCTCGTCCAACAAAATAACATCACAATGTTCCTCAAAATGGATCAGGCCATCCATCGTACCCACAACAAGCTTAGAAAGACGATCAACCAGATGGTTGAACTCCCTATAAATATGCTTGAAGGAAATGAGCATAAATTCATCTTTAAGATCCACAATACGGCTCATCCAATGGTTAAGGTGAAGGATGTTAAGCATAGAATAACCAAAGATACAATTAATGATCACAGTTGAATCCCCAACCACCTGTAAAAACTGAACACCCTTCCATTTGGCATTCCAAAGCAAACCCCATAAAGCAAGTAGTTCTGCTTGTGTGTTTGCACCAAATCCAGCCTTCATCCATAATCTTAAAGAGTGCCCCCTTTTTATATGAAGAACCATTCCTGCCCCACACAAATTATCCTTCTGTGCACCATCGAAGAACCCCACTGGATAATTTGGATAAAAAATAGGTTGCCTAGAAGAGTTCTGGAAGATTCTTCCCTTGCAATTAAACAATAATCCTTCAACCACGTAATAGCCCTGTGCGCCACCTAAATAGCTGAGCAAGTCCTTCGCTAAAAAACATAGCGATTTCATAATCCGTATTCTATTTAACTTTATATTTACAAGTACAACTTTGATATGTTACAATTTCATAATTCGTATACTATTTAACTTTATATTTACATATTATATCAATGTAAGTATAAACCAATATAGATTCATTTTAAATCGGGATCTATTAAGCATTGAGAGGGATCCAATTTTTTTAGGTGTAATTACTTTATAAATCTGTGGTTAAGATTAATCTATACTTTTTGTTTTATTTTCTTTGATAAGTCAACATGGATTTTTTATTAACTTTTTATTTGGTTTTATTTTTTTATGTTATGAGCCTACTTTTTTTGTTTGTAATAAGCTGCAAATTATATTAAAAGAGTAAAAATACAGTAGAAGTTACAATTCTTGGTGGTCTTACCCTGTCGTGCCAACCATGTAAAACCAGAGTTCTGTTGAAATAAGCAAAATAGTACATCAAAATGTTCATGTCTAAAGAGTGGCAAAAAATAAGCCAGAACCGGGTGAAGCCGAGAATGTTCAGAGTCATGAAGGCTAACAACATCTTATCCAAAAAAAGTCATGGTTGTAGAGCATATACAGGCAAAAAGAGAACAGAGTCAGCAGAGTAACCTCTTTAACTAGTAGCTGAAGGTGTTTCCTCCAGGATGGGGCAGCTGTAGGCTGCGTTTGCTTGCCAAATCTTATCAGGGATCAGAGGCTTGGTTCCTAGAGTTGTAGCAGCAGTCCTAGTGGTCGTGGTGGCTTTAGTAGGTTTCCGAGTGTCATGAACAGGATGCTTGACAGGCAGGGGGCCGGATTTTCTAGGAAAAATGGCGTCTCCAGCCTGCTCGTTCCTGGTTCTCTTGGCCAAGATAGGACCCTGAGTACTGGGTATGGGAAAAGGTGTGTGTGGCTTCACCTTAACAGACAGAGGATCCTTGCTTCCAGTTTTGGCAGAGGAGCTGCCACCACAGTGGTGCAAGTCCAGGCTTGCATGAGTGGCTAAGGAGCCATGACCGCCACGGGGCGTTTCCACACGAATTGCAGACGAGGTGGCACCTGGGGTTGTGCTACCGAAGCGAGGAGCCCTGGAGAAAGGCCTTGTAGGAGCATATGTCTCCCAACCATGCGTGGCTTCCAAAATGCCCAAAGTGGATGACCAGTTCGACAAAGTGGTGTGCAGAGCCTGAGTGGCATGACAAGCAGAAGCCCAGTTCGTTTGCATATCTTCCATCAACTGGCCCATCATGTTTTTGACCAAACAGTAGGGGTCCCAGGCTTGCTCTAGGTTGCTTGGTGCCATGGTGTCAGCGATGATGTGAGCTTCCCAATTGTCCAGCAACAGGCGAATTGGTATAGAGACCTCAGGACCATAGCCTTTTCTTAGGGGGTTCTTTTCTGTCGCAGTGTCATTGAGCTTTTTTTGGCCTTGCCGCCTCTGGTTCTTCCCATGGTGGTCGTGGTGAAGAGGGAGAGGCGAATACAGGGACGAGTGAGCCAGAGAGCAGGGTGAACGAACAGGTTGACGCCGAGAGCATAGGGAACCTAGAGCATACAATGCAATTTAACCTGTACAGTGCCTTGAGCCATGATCCCAAGCCTCGCATGCTTAAGAGCCTGCATCATGGGATCCAGGGCGGTGGAGGTGACGTAGTAAGTTGGCATATTAAATGTCGGGGTCGCTTGATGTCGCTTGGTTGACGTCAACAGTGGGACGCGTAATGCTTCTTAGGCCAGGGGTCAAGCTAGTGCGATCCTGTCCTATTTACTCAGAGCTGGCACCCGCATCCAGGGTGAGCCTACTTTTTATTATTATTATTATTTTTAATTTCATGAGCCGACATGAATATTTTAAAATATTTTATTTTTATTTTTGATAGCACATTCGGCTGCTTAGAACACTTCACTACTCTCGGTGCAAAATATGACTAAACATATGAAAAAGAAAAACAGTTTTGTAATGTTGTGTAGATTTTGAGAAGCGATATGTAAGATTTACTTTTTTGATTTATAATAAATACGAAGAAAAATGTTTTTTGTATCGAACAAAATGAAAATAAGATGGAAAAAAAACTTTTAAATGATTGTATAAATTTAGGGGAAAAGTTGTGAAAGTTCAAAAAGAAAACCCATATAAAAGCAAAGGAAAAAACTATACAGTGAAATGACTAAATAATGTGCATCTAAGTGGAAGTTCAAACGCAAAAGCACCAAAATTAGACTTAATGCAAAGGATGAGCCAATTTCATAATTTTTAATTACCAAAATTTTCTGGACATTAGCATTTTTCTAAAAGGCAGCTCACTTGAAAAATACGTGATTGAAAACGTTTTGGCCAGAAATATTTGGAAACTACAAGAGGATGATCCCTGACATCAAAGAAATCTGGAGAAGCTGATAGATTGATAAATTGGGAACCATCCAAACCCCCAACTGCGGGAAAGCATGGCCTGCCTGCCTGCCGGGTGAAGCCCCCAACATAGGTGGCGTTCTCGATAAGTTCACGAGCGGCCCATCGAATACCTGCTTCCAAGTACAGATTCAATCACAAGGAAGTGGGCTAAATTATTTGTATTTTTATTGGTAATTTTCATCGGAATCTGGTGAAGGGGAAATTGCTGAAACTGTGATTTGGGTTGTTTGAATTGTAATTTTGGTTGCAGGAATGGATTCAGCGACCTCAATTAACCCTGGAGTATATCGATTATGCAATTCTAGCAACCCAAAACTGTCATTTAAGCAATTTCAACTAGATTTTTGCAGGAAAAATTACCAGATTCTTGGTGCAAACGATCTAAAGTTTAGCTTATCAAAAGACGGGGTATCAGGGTCTTGAAACACGTGCGAAATTAAGGCGAAAGACGGGGGATCGATTCCTTTTCCTTTACTTACCCAATATATTTTGTTTTAGTTTGTCATTTTTCTTGTAAATCCTTAATTAAGAATACGAAGAATCTTCAATTAAGAATGTGATAAGTGATTCATGTGGTGGAATCTATAAAGATATATTTAAGAATACGAAGAATCTTGAATTAAGAATGTGATAAGTGATTCATGTGGTGGAATGTATAAAGATATATATAAAAAACAAGGCATATGATAAAGAAGAAACTCACCATTTTGGTTAGGGAATTTTTTTTCGTAAACCATTAGTATAATTATATTATAATTAATTGAATATTATGGGATAGATGGCAGGGGCTTCGCTTTAGGTGTTAAGTCGCATGCATAGATAGGTTGGTAAGGACCAGACCTTCAAATTGCAACCAATTTTGTTTGTAGTGGATGGTTTGATTGCATGAGGGTGTGGGACAATGTAGTTATGCAAGTAGGAGAGAGAATGATGTTGTACACAATCACCTAGAATCCTCTTTTTTGATAGTCCTTGGGAATTCATTGAGACTTGATCTCACCCTCGAGGATGACATCTATGAGCTCATGTGTAGGATGGTTGCATGCATGAGGAACATTGAGTAGTACAGAGTCCTTGATGGTAGTAATGATATGGCAATGACCAAGTAGGATAAAATCATCAAAGCCGAGCCTAGCTGTGTACTTTGGTTTGGCGAGAGAATTTGCAGTAACACTAGTAAGGGCACCTTCTGGGTCTCATGCGTGGATTGTCTCTATGTGTGGTTAATATTGTTAACTGGCTCTAAAGGTTTGGTCTTGTCTGAGTCTTGACTCAATTGCTCCCTTGTTCATATGGTTCCTCGACGACTGGCAAGGAGTCACTGGGGAAGGGGTGGTTGTTGGCACCAACAGGCGATGCAAGAGGATGGAGGTTACTCTTACAATTATGCGGTTCCTTTGCACTTGAACAAACCATCGAGGAGATGTAAGCGTTAGCCCTAGAGGAGACAGAAAACCACAGGAATGCAAGAAGAGGATGTAGTCCATATTGTATTGTTAAGCACCTACTCACCAAGGTCTTAATGGATAGAGAATTTCCAAGTTGCAACTTTAAGGGTGATTCACAGGCTCAAGGACGATATTAACAAGCTACATAAGCAGTTGAATGAGCTGGTGGAAGCGACGAATGCCCCATTCTAGATGAGATATGGACATGGTGAAGGCTCCCAAGTGTAATGCTACCAATTTGTGTTTTCATGGCAATCGTTAGGTTGTTTTGAAATGTGTTTTACCTTTGGTTTTCTTTATTCACTTGGATTGTTGTTAAGTAGACCTGGTTTCCCTTCTAAGAGCAGGTCTAGTTACACTATTGTTACCTTTGTTGTCTTAGCTCATTGTGTTTATCCTTTCTCTTGCCTAATCGTCCTCTCCAGGGCAAGTAGTAACTTTTATTTAGATAACTCTCAATCAACACATAGTAGATATGTTTAGTGTGTGATTACAAGTAAGTCTAGTTTCCTCCCGGAAAGCCAACCAATATAAATTATTTTTTCTAATAAAATAAATATTTATAAATTAAACATAATACTTTTATATAATAAATATGAATTTAATATAAAAAGAATTAGATATTCTTAATGAAACAAAACTTAATTTTAAGATACGTTAAGTCAATCTATTAAATATAATGAAAAATTAAATAAAATATATACATATAAATTAAATTACACTATAAAATTATTATATGAATCAATTTAATATTTAATATACATTCTAATTTAAAATTACATTAATATTATTATTTAATTTTTATAAACATAAAACAAACTGAGTAAACACCAAAATGTCAAATCTGATTAAAAAAACACGAACCACAAAGTCAAATAAAAATTATATGCACCCAACTATGATTCTTGTGAAGTTTATAAAAAATAACTATTTCTTTAGCGTACGTAATGATTTGTTGACTTAACCGAGTTACACTATTTTCATATCTATCTTTAAGCCGTGATACTAAGTTCCCGTTGGGTGCTATCTCGTCTTTATTCTTCTGCATTGCCAATTTGCTTATTCTCATGCCATATGTATAATAATTTATGTGAAACAAACTTTGATTAATTTTCAAGTACCTTTTTCAGTTCATACCATGTATGTAAAAAATTTCATAAAAGGGTAATTTTTTTAGTAGGACTTCATTGTTGAAAGGTACAATTTTGGATTAAACGTAAAAAATAAAAATAAAAATAAAAATTGATGAGTAGAGTGCAAAACCTAGATCTCACAATTAAAAATCCCAAATTCAACCTAAATCTCACAATTAAAAATCCCAAATTCATTTAGACTTAGATATATGGGGATATATAAACCTAGTTTACCCCATGCTTTGTCCACTTATTAGCTCTTGAGTCATGGATCTATCATATTGAATTGATCCTACCCTGGATTTTAGTAGAATAAGACATCGTCAAGTTAAAAAGGAATATGATAACCCAAAATGGCATCACAAAGTTTTGAATAGTCTCCACCTCAAGTTGTGTCAATCTTGTGTATAGAATCAAACTAGCTAAACCCTAGATTAGCACCTTAACTCATGGCATGAAGGATGAAATGGGGAAACAAATCAAATGTTTTTTGGTACCTTCTTAACCCATGCCCTAGAATGGTATGATGCACGGGGCCAAATAGAAAAGGAACCCTACTACTATGAACCCTCACTATTGTGTAAAGGAAAAGAACCTTAACCTTGGTCATGCAGGAGGAGTAAAAACCTTAGTCAAAACCTATATTTAGTTTGAAAGCATATTCTCTTAGGGTATTGAAACTTAGGCCCTTGCATCTTTAGATAGTCGTTTTTCACTGAACATAACCACTTTTCCAAGAACGTGAGTAGTGGCTCATATGCTCAATCGAGACACCCTGAAATGTGTCATCTCTTTGAAAATTTGATGCATTTAAAATTTTGCACCTTCTATGTTTGCTTACCTCGAGGTCTCTATGCATGTTACATCTTCAATTTCATTAAGAAATTATCATTACCTTGTATATTATATAAGGAGTTGATGCATCCATGGAAAGGCTTTCAAGTTCATCAATTTCCCAAAAAAATCATGAATACAAACAGGAAAACGCGACGGATAAAAAATTCCAAGCTCTAGAGGGACAAATAGGTTGGGGAGAATCCTACTCCATTCCCTTGTTGGCTAGCTAGTGGTGGTATGATCTTATGGTTTGGTTTGATTTGATACTAGCTCAAGATTTGTAACAAAAATGGGCTTGAGAAAAGCAAGCACTTCATTATCAAAACCCATGTCTCTATTATCAAAGCTTTCCACAATAGTAGAATGATAACCAAGGAAAGCTAAAACTACTCCCACTTCCAATAGAATAATTATATGCCTTCCCTTCAAAGAGAAATCTCCTCCTTTGTGTGTGGGTGGATTTTTTTTCATTAAAATCTAGGGGGGACCCAAAAACATGAAGAGACAACATCAATTTCTATTTAGGAAAGATAAAAGCAAATGAGTGTTTTGAAGGAGAAAGGAAGATTCGGAAAGCAGAATCCCTCACCTTGATTCTCTAATGAGTTATGATTCCCATCTTCTTCTTTGGAGTCGGTTCACTTGAATTGCCTAGACTTTGCATGAGTCCCCATGTCCACATCTTCATATGTCTATATCCTTAGAAATTTTTTAGTGCTTGTAGATGGTACCCCATTTGTAGAGTTTCAATCATTAACAAATGCATTCACCGACATCAATTTTTGTGTGTGGGTGTATTTTTTTCATTAAAGTCTTGGGGGGACCCGAAAACATGAAGAGACAACATCAATTTCTATTTAAGGAATATTAAAAAAAAATGTTTTGAAGGAGAAAGGAAGATTTAGAAAGCAAAATTCCTCACCTTGATTCTGTAATGAGTTATGATTACCATATTCTTCTTTGGACTCAGTTCACTTGAATTGTCTAGACTTTGCATGAGTCCCCATGTCCACCACTTCATATGTTTGTAGCCTTAGTGCTTGTAGATGGTACCCCATTTGTAGAGTTTTAATCATTAGCATCTGCATCTTCTCAAACTTGTCATATTTTTCTCTCTTAAACTTATGAAGCTTAGGGCTCAAACATAAGTCCATGCTTAATTAGGATGAATTTGAATGTAGGCCACTCTAGTCCAACAAGCATTCACTAATTGTAATCAATTTCTTAGTAACAAATGGAATTTTGCAAGCAATCCTCCATTTGTGTTTGGGTTCACCTACCCTTTGATTCAATGAAATCCCATTGAAAATCAAGGTAGCAGAATTGGACAATAACAGAGAATGGTTTTTTGACTCTGATATGACAAGCTTGGAGTCTAATGAAGAATATGCAACCGCAAAAAACATAATTATGATCTCAAACCCTAAACACTTAAAGATAAATTAGTAGGGCAAGTTGTTCTTAGGGTTCATGTTGGTCTTAGGGTTGCATGAAATTTCTCACAAGAATTACTAAATCCATACCACATGTTCATGGATTTGCCAAGGTTGATTCAATCCAAAGTGGATGTGGATGTTGCCACTTGGAGGATATGCCTAGGTGACAATTGAATTGCTTCCCAAATACAAATATAATGTCAGCAATGCTCAAGTATTTGTGACATTCTATATATCATCTCAACAATGAGGTGATGAGCACTCCACATGTTGAATTTCAGGGTCTTTCTATGTCCAACTTTGTAATACCCCAATTTTGACCCTTAGGAAATATTGACTCTAATGTAAATATTGTAAACAAACGATGTATGTTTCCCTAGCGTGGAGGTCAAGGCCAAGGCCCCGCTAGTTTATGCTCGGATTTTATTTAAATTAGACACGCTCGATATTTTGTTACCCACGTGCTATTAAGCCATGGGATATTGTAAATTGATGTAAATATTTAATGTTGAAATAAAATACCAAAAACTGGCTATGGAGGAAACGAATGAGAAGGGGCCACGTGTATCCACTAGGGAGTGGTGAGGGGGCTATGGGATTAAACCCTAGGCTGCCATTTGTCATTATGAGAACCCATTGACTTCCCTAGGTGACATTAATGCCTGTTGTAAGAAGGTGGTTGAGATTTCAGCCCATGGCTTCAATGGAGCATGGGCAGCCCTGAAATTCGTATGGGTGGGCATGGGCTCTGATTACTTGGGCAAGAAGTCACTCAACCTCATGGGAGGTTGCTTCATTCTCATCCCATTCCATTGTGAAACTACCTAGCATCATTCCCATCCAAAAAAACGAGAGCCAACAGTGAGGAAAACCAGAGAATCGCGACCTTGAGAGAAACCAGATTTTAAAAGACCAAAAACGTCCGGATTTGGCAGGGGATAGGGAAATCCAATGGGGGATCCATTAGCATGAACCTTGGGGTGAATTTGGGAGCATTAGCTACCCCGAAATCAATGGGAAAACCCAGTTTTTGTAGCTCAGAAAACGAGTGACGGATTTGAGTATTTGGTGAGCAGAATGGTGAGAAATCAAGTTGGGATTGACTATGCAGAGGTTGGGTGTGCTTGATAAACCCAGTGAAGGCTAGGATCTCAAGGATCAGCAGCTGGACCTTTCTATGCCCATCCTGAAGAGCACTGGAGGGAAGAGTTGCCTGAGGGACTGTGTAACAGAGAAGGGGATCTTCCTTGTGTTGGATGTGGTAGGTAATGTGGGTGCCTAACTGTTGAGCTCACTTGAGATTCCTGTAGCTCTGTGGTTGAGCTCACTGGCTTAGCATTACCCTCCTCTATCTTCTTGGATGCTTGACCGAAACCATGGCTGTGAGGGAACCCAGCTAATTACTCCTTAGTGGATACACAGCCCAGCTCGGGGGTGATCTCCCAGCTGAAGGAATATAGGCTAGATAGAGATCTACGGTGGGAGGAACGTTGCCTTCACGTAGCCAGTCGTTGGACAGACATCTACTTATCAAGATAAGTGTTCTTGTGATTTAAATTATTTGCATTCTATGTTCTGCTACACATTCAATCTGAAGGATTAATTATTCCTGTTAATGAAATGAAATGCATCATGTTTTATGCAATATGATACTTAATGACTGATTACATGTATGACTGATATGGGTATGCTGAACACGTGAAGAAATTGTGTGCATATGTGAAGTTTAATTCCGCTGTGTAGTTATTGAGTTTAAGTCTGCACCCATAAGTTTTTAAATTGCATGGGTTATGAGTCAAAGTATTGGGGCTAAGTCTTTACGAAAGCCCTGTGTGTTGCTAACGTTTCCCTTCCCACATTCGATGATGGAAGGGGACGTTACAAACTTACATGCTGCCATTTGACAATTAATATATTAACTCATTCATCTCTCCAATTGTTCATGTGCACAACAATGAATTATAACCATGCTATTATAACTTGGTTTTATCATCACTATCGTTTGTTAGTTAACCAAAAAAAAATTGCGCATCTTACTAGTCAACTCTCATGTCCATGTGGAATGTTTTAATCTTTTATGGAAACTCCTAATTTTTCCAAAATATTTTATATACATGATGTTTCATTGCATTGGTAGGTCCAAACCAAAACACAAACTAAAAAATACTAATTTGGTTTCCATAATAATACAAAATAGGGTAGACCACCCAACAATGGTGCATCTTGGCTCTACTGGAAATAGTACAATAAGGTGTCCATGCGTAATTTGAAGGTCCTCTTTCTATCTAAGTTGGTAGTGGTGTTGTGTGTACTAATGCTTTAAACAATACTCAATATAAAATAATGTAAGTACATATATGTATTCTTCCTTGAGTTTCATTGTGGATGAAAAATGAATGAAGAGTTAGTTAGTTATAATGTATAATGTGGAGAACAACTATGTCAACACAGTAATGGGATGAATCAGAAAATAACCACATCAACAAATAGATATGCGACATGGTTCCAAATCAACAACAATTTAAAGAAATTAGAAAAGGGAATGAGGGTTTAACGTCAAATCGGCATGGTTCGAGTTCGACAATGGATTCTAATGAACCATAAACATCATGGATCACAATGGAAAAATGAGAAACCTATTAAACTAAGTAGGTCTCAGGTACAACCATAACAATATTATGTTCAAGTATGTTTTGGCTAGTGATCAAATTTGAAGGGATACTCATATTTTCATGTTCAATGATATATTTTCATTCTATATTCCCATAATGAAAAATTGCAAACGCAATTGTACTTGTATTTAAGTGGACAAAAGTAAACTAGGTACACATGTTTATAAACAATATTCTAAATAAAATATCCTCCTTCCAATTTTTTACAATGTTAAAAGTTAACAAACGGTCAAATAGATAAATTGTAATTTCATGAGAAAGTAATAATAAGCATGCTTGGTAATTTCAAATGTAACCTTAAGATGGGTTAATTGTGTACATTAAAGAAATGTCATAAACATTGAATTGTTTTCTTCAAAGGGAATTTGTTTTTTTTTCTTCAAGGAAATTCGTAAGTGTTAGAAATGGTCCTATAAAGCTTTATACATAATGCCAGAATCAAACATTTTTGTGGACACCTATATAAGGGAGAATTTATTTTATGTATCCATATAATGCACGAGCATTACATCTTTTTTTTTTTTCAAGGTGAAAAAACATCTTTATTAAAAGAGAAAAGATGCATCATACACAGACAGTCAACAATCGGACAAACGGAATTCCCCACTACAGGGTAACAAAAATAAACCAAAATTGGAGCATCCTATACCACTACGCTATATTTAAATAAACAATTTAGATAGAGTCTAAATAAACACCTGCACAGATTCTTAGCACACGGAACCAGATTGAATGTCCTCAGATCTTTGATGCCCCATCCGCCCAATAGCTTGGGTCTGGAGAGAAGTTTCCAGTTGGCCAAATGGATTTTGTGTGATCCATACCGACCTCCCCACAAAAATCCAAATATTACCTATCACAACCTATTCACAATACTTATAGGGACCACAAAGAGGCTGAATTAATAAATAGGGATTGATTGCAGAACAGACTGAACGAGAATAATTCGGCAATCCGCATTGGCAGAACACTCAGTAGCTTCTAAACACCATATTTCCCTTGAAAATGCCAAAGTTATCGTCAATATAGAGCATTACACAATGAGACGGATCAGAGAGGCTATAGAAATCGAAAAACACCCAAATAATCTTAACCGTGATGATGACTGGAAATTAAGCAAATCTTGGGCTCCTATTATTAACTGGATTAAAGATGCTGAAAATTAAAATATGCTTTACCTTAATGGGCCGACATGAGAATTACCTTTTAATTTTAGGGTTACAAGCATTATTAATAAACAATGGTGGCAAAGATTGTGTGAGAAACGTGAGTATCTCCTCATGAAAATGGGCTGCGCTACTTAGCCCGAAAGGTCGAAGACTTTTATTTTTCTACACAGGGCTCCACCAACCAATATATATAGTATTAAGTTTTTTTATTTTTATTTTGGTGGATTAATTTAAATGATTAAGCATTATAAATTGTATACACGAAAATCATGGAAACAAATCTTTACATGAGTAATATTAAATAGGATTATATAAATTTTGACGAAGAAAAAATATATTTAAATGAATAATTACAAAAGTCAAATTATCAAAATAATGTGGAAATTCAAAAGAAGATTTACATATAGGTTGAAGTTCAAAAGAAAAGATATATATTTAAATAACTAATTTAGATAGAGTCTCTAAATACAAAAATAATGATCTATATTTTTCTTTACTTACCCAATATATTTAGTTTTAGTTTTTCTTTTTATTGAAAATCTTTAATTAAGAATGACATAAGGGAATCATGTGGTGGCATGCATTATTAGAGTAAACTCCATGGATCTTTAATTTAATTGAGAGTCAAACCTTGATTATTCCAGAAAGCAGCTCGATTGGTGGAGGATTAATCAATTTTCACACATAAAATAATACTTCATTATTTTTTATAATTAGCATAATCATTGCAATCAACAAGTTATTTGTTACTTTTTTTTATGTGTAGTTGCAATCATCAGTTGTTTATGTTTCAACTACTTGTTATTATTCGTCTTCTTCTAGTTAAACAAGTTATTCGCGAACTCTTCATTATTCATTCTAAGCTAAAAGTTATCCATGCAACAACTACTAGTTATTTTTGATATTCTTTTCTTTAAAAATTGTTTATTTTAAATTTGGAAAGACACCATAAATCAATCTAAATATTATCTCATCTTCCCAATCTAGGAAAAGCATACTTGCTCATCCACCCCAAATTCTAGAATATGTATAACTATTTTTATTAATATAAAAAATATGATATATTACAACTATATATTATTGTAGTTTACATTTTTTAATCAATATAAAACAACTTTTTTTATAAATATTTATATATTAAACACAACATATCTATATAATAATTATGAATTAAATATGTAAAATTTTAAAGATTCTCAATGAATCAAAAATCAATTTTAATATATATTAATTATTAATTATTTGTAAAATAAAATAAGATATATATAAAATGCTGGAAAAGTTTTTATACTTCTTTAAGGTAGCTCCTAGGAAAATTTGTTGGCAAATTTTAACTACTAAAACTAAATATAATAATAGGATTTCTTTCCCCGCAGGGATGTAGCTCGATTGACAATTCACTTGAAAATGAGATGATATGTTGTAATAAGAGGTCACGAGTTCAAATCAGCCCGCCTTACTCGTGCCCCATGCTTGTGGGATGTGTGAGTGCACCTAAGGGTATAGTGGTAACAGATAAGATTTGACCCCTGGACCTCGTGTCACACGAGTACCAACCCCATCCCAGTTGTTGATTCCCCTAGTACAAAAAAAAGGATTTCTTTGGAAGATACGAGCTAAAGGTTTCTTTTGAGTTGAGAGTTTCTATGATAAGGTTGTACAAGACTATCATTGCAAAATTTAAGAGCATTGAGGGGTGGTCGAAAGATATTAATTGCAATATTGGAGTTAAGCAAGGTTTCCCCCGCTCCCCTACGCTTTTCGACATATACATCGATAAGATGGAAAGTTGTTTAGAAGAAGCAGGTTGCACTCACACAACCTTAGTTGGAATAGTCATCATCCTGCTTCTCTATACTGGTGATATCGTTCTTATGGAAATGTGCCATTTTGATCTTGATAAGGAATTAACAATTCTCAAGGATTCCTACTCTAATATGGGTATGATGGTTAACACCAACAAAACAAAATTCAAGATTATCAAGACCAAGAAGGTCACTCACGCTAATTTTGTATATGGAAATAGTAACTTAGAGGAAGTATCTTCCTACAAATATCTTGGAATTGATATTCATCGCAAGTCAAATGGAACTATAGCATTGAGAAAATGATTAATGGAGTGTGGAAATCTTATTTTGGTCTTGAAAACAATTGTAAATCAACAAACCTTGTGATATGGGATAAAAATAAGTTAGTTCTTTTTTAAACTCTCGTCACTCCCATTATCTTGTATGGTTGTGAAGTTTGGGGGTGCAACATCTATAGAGAATCCTTGTGAATGATTGAACAAATCCAGAAGCGTTTCATAACGTATAACCTCAAAATTAAAGGCAATACACCCTACCCTATTCTCCTTCTAGAAGTGGGTATTCCTCCCATCAAGAGCATCGCCAAGACCAGGTACAAGTTTAGGATAAATAATATAGGATACCAGAGACTTCCTAAAATTGCTTTAAAATCTAGTCAAGACCAACTTTGACTCAAGAGAGGCTGGCATAAAGATGCCATGGCTTGGTTAAACCATCGGGGAATTGACAAAAATGTCACTTTGCAAGATATCAATAACATTAAAATTTTTATCACATCTAAGTTTAAAGAGAAAATCTGGGGTGAGATAAAATTAGAGGAAAAAAGAAAATTAAAATACTATAAGGAGGTCATTAACCAGAATTTGGAAGACCAAAATTATCTCTCTGTATTAACTAATTCGAAGAAGAAAATTAATATAGCCAAGATAAGAACAAACTCTCACGAGCTTCATAAAAGGGTGCCGAACAATTCCTAAAACACCGTGGATGTATAGGACTTGCCATCTATGTGAGACTACGAGTGTTGATGATGAAAGTCACTTTCTCTAAAATGCCCTACGTACACCCACATTAGATTACAATTTCTTAATCTTTGCTACAATACAAGCCTCCCTAACCTTTTAACTTGTAAACACTATGGCAACCTTTGAACGCTATCCTCATAAGGTCCAATAAACCATGTTAATCTCAATGGACATTAACTACCATCATCATCATCATATATATTTATAAATTAAATTAAACTATAAAATTATTATTAAAAAAAATCAATCAATTTTATTAAGTTCTTTTTTTAATTACATTTTAATTTTAGAATTACATCAATATTTTATTTAAATTTTAAAATCATAAAACAAATTAAAAATTTCTCAACAAACCTCAACACTTCATCACCAAAAATGTCAAATATGATTAAAAAAACAAGCACCACATACTCAAAAAGTTATAAAAAGTCAACCATTTATTTAGCATACACAATGATTTATTAAAATTAAACAAAACTGTAATACATGCAAACCAAAACTCCCTTATTATTCCTACCGAGCGACAGTGTATCATTGTGATCGATATGGGTTGACTAACTATTAGTTAAGTGGACTCCTGTATTAGTTGCTCATTTTATTTTGCATTTTAAACAAAATTTTTACCTGCATGATTTTATGTAGTTCTATTATCCTAAGTTTGGAAAATTTCAACTTCCATGTTATTGGCTAATATGTTGAGGGTGTTATTGCCGAACTGTTGGCGGAATGGTGGATGTGCGAGCCCAGCATTCAATTGAGCATTGATTATCGCTATCCCTGCCCAACCTTGAATTGCGCATTGAACATCGTTATCCATGCACCTTGTTATCCCTGCACTGCTTTGCTGGCTCATGCACCGCTTAAGCTCCTGCATCGCTCTCACCGAATACTGATTTGGTTGTACTGTCAATAATTGCCATTGAGTGCCATCGCCTACAACACCTCCATGGCCCATCTCACCGCCTCGACCTCCTCTGCTTTACTCCACCGCCAACCGCCTTTGCTTTACTAGACACATTTGCCTTGTAAATATCTACGCAGACTTAAATTGAAGTTTATATTTAACACAAAAAATTTCACAAAAGCATCTTCACCACGAGGTTGGCCTAGATGAGGTTGTGCACTTACCTTTGCAACTGGATCATCTGTTAAGGCTTCTGGATAAACTATTGTTAATGTACTGACAACAAGGTATACTTTTGTTGCTAGATCTTCTGACTCTGCTAGGTATGCTTATAGATTTGCTTGGATGTCTGTTTTGGTATTTTGCTTGATTTCTTGCAGTGAAACCAGAAATAGTTTACATGGAAAAAACAGCTCTTCGGTGGGAAAAGGTAGCCACAACATATGGACCAACTACGGATTCTCTCAGCTTTATGCTTGCACTTAACAATCTTGCATGATACATGATACAAATATTTCATGTAGTTTTCACATTATTTTGAATTTCGCCACTGTAACCATACCAATTATACTACATTGTATGGTCATTTATTCTGTAGCAAGTCTGTTTATATTTTTAAAATTGTTGAGTTTCTTACATGTTTTACCTGGTTCTAATTCATCACTTGAATATAGACTGCGTTGCCCGAGATGCACTGGGTCACTGGAAACAACGTATAATAATCCACTGGTGCAATATTCGTGATGGAATACCTATTTCTTCCCACGCGAACAGTCGCCGCTAACTTCATCCTCAGCATGTGCTTTCCCTAAGTAAAAACCATTGCAAATGTTTGTCTATGGCCAAAATGAGCAGGGGCATTTGTGATATTCGGGTATCTTGCAATGAAAATGTTGTTAGAATATAATTTAAATAATAACAAAGACTTAGTGCCACTGCAATGGGAGAACAAGTGCACATTTACATCTGACAAGTTTTATGTTGTGCATTCATCCCATTTCTGGTAATGCTTGAACGTACTCAAAACAAAATTTTCATGATGGGCAACCTATGGAGTTCTAGGGAGACAACAAATAGAAATTTTGACAACTAGACAAAATTCGATGTAATTTCATAGAAACTAAATTTGATTTTATGGATATGTTCTAGCAACTACATAGCAAAATTCTATCAAATTCAAACTCGTAATTCTAAATTCCTTTGAACAAGTATCCTAGTCGATATTCCTTAATCATATTATTCTCTAACCAGATTATTCTCGCCTCTTTATGAATTCACCGATATAGTCAAACAAAGTATGTTCAAAGTGAATTTGATGCTACATTGTCATTTTAGAATAATAGTTTGTACATGATGTTGTTAAATATGATACCCTTCTTAAAGACAATGAATCCCAACAGGTGGCTGGCAGGAATGAAAAAACACACTTTAGATGGTTGAAGCAATGAATTAATAAGTTATAAATACCGCATCTTTTCTTAGTTCCATATATCGCTCAAGGCTGGGCCATTCAAGGCACAGGCCTGGCGCAATTTATGACCACACTCGCAGACAGGAGCGGACCTCTACTTCATGATGACAACCAGTTGTACCTCAAGATGAAAGATACCAGCTAGAGGATTTATCATGCATACCAGTTACAGGGAGATGCTACCTCCTATACCATTAGCATAAAAAATGAGGGAATCACATAATTCACAAACATATTGCACTTTTTACAACCAACATAGTTGAATTGCGGTAAATAATCAATTGCTGCTTTTCGTATACAATGTTCCAATTTCCCTATGTGATGTTCCAATATGTGCTTCCCCCAATGCGATTATGTTTTGATTCGATCCACCAGTCTGCAGCAATTTCCTTTTCGCAGACGATACCGCCATATCCAATGGCTACGTTGAATATTGCAAAGATTGCATGAGATGCATTTGGAAAGCACCACACTGCCACGTTCCCGCTTTTACATTTTGGTTAGTCATTTCTCTAGGAGAGAATGAAAACTGAAACTATAATGCTCTACAACTGTTTTCACTTTAGCTAATATATTATCTACTTAATTAATTAATTAATTTAATGATGTGTTGACAGACAACCCACTTTGGCAGGGACTGTCAAAGTCACCGTGATGGGGTACGTCGATGCCAACAAGGTGCTGAAAAGAGTGAGGCAAATGGGGAAAAAAAAGAAATGTGGCCTTCCAAGCCTTACCATCTAGTTTACCATTCATACACCGCTCAGGTATACAACAAGAAGGCTCCTACTAGTCATGTTCGAAACGTGGATCTGAGTTATCTGCATGATAATAACAACCCCCATGTAGAACAATACACTTCACTCTTTAGGGACTGCAATCCAAATTCTTTCACTGTAATGTAGCACTGTAAGTTGCTCTGTATATTTGTAATTTGTATTTAACACAACTGACCGACTGTAAGTTTTAGTTGGCAACGTTGTTAGTTGGGGCAACCATTCTTAAAAATCTGTGCAAACCTGATCCAAATTCAAATTTATCCAATGTTTATATCAGCATATTATCCAATGTTTCTGTGAGCTTGAGTAAACTAGATTGCCAGAGCATACATATTCCCACACCAAGGTGGCATGGTTATCTAATTAGATGGCTGTTGAATTAGCGGATGATTAATGGTAGATATAAATATATAGTAACACACTCAACAAATCAATGCTTCCACTTACCAATCCAACTTTGGCAGGTATATGCTGCCATGTAGCCTTGTTTTCTTTAAGCCATTTTTAAAGTCTTTTATCAATAACACAAGGTATAACAAGAATGGCAAGGCAACTTAGTCCTTGCCTAAAGTTGTCAAGGAAACAAATGCTCTATGCATTGAAGTTGATGCAACGATGCATTGAAGCTTAACAATTTCTTTATGCATTGAAGCTGGTGCAACTAAGCTTGTAAAAGGATGGCATAAAGTTGGTGCAACTATGCAACTATGCATTGAAACTCGTACAACAATGGCATAAAGCTGGAAGTTAGTACAATGCAGTATAATGCATTGAAGCTTGTACAACGATGCATTTAAGCTCTTAATCCAATGTTTACCTAAATTAATTTGCAACTATGCGTCTAAGCTCTTTTAGTCTTAGTTGAAAACACAAATATTTTATATAAATATATAAATTTCTCAAATTATCTACCATCACTCTATAGTTTTCTTAATATTTTATAATGTTAAATATAATATTTTATATAAATATCCCTGGATGCGGGTGACATGACGATAGCTAGATCCATGGCAGGGAGCACCATCTGCCCACTTGGTAGCGTGGATCCTCCACCTTGCAATAGGCCCCAGGCTGCGCTACCCCCAAGACCCCACATTTAATGTTGGAAACGACCCTATTCCACCTGGCCTCTTTCCTCGTGCTCGTTTATATAACCCACATGGCCTAGCGGTTGGAATTTAAGTCGGCTCTGGTTTCTATGTCCCTCCCTCCCACCTAGTTCATCAAAGTCATTAAGCTCTCCTGTGCGAAGCCTGCTCCCTCCAGCTGCGCGATCATATATATGAGGCTCCCCACTCACGCCCCTGCGGTCATTACTTGCCTCTGCTACTCTTTGTCTATCTCCACTACTGATGGATTTACTCCTGCTCTGTTTTCCTATTACTTTGCCGATACCGCCATGACTCGAACACGCGACACATCCAAGCAGGGTTCTGGTCATGGTGCAGGAAGATCAGCATTCTCTGCCGAGAAAGAAAAAACTGCAAACAATGGTTACAAGGACAATGTCTCTGTCCCTGTTCGTCGACTGGTAGACGATTGGGAGTCGCCCAGTGTGGCAGAAATTCTGGCTTTTGGCAGCCAAGGCACCCAAGTTAATTATTATTGGCTCATGAAAAACATGCTTGGCACTCTGGTGGAAGAGATGCTCACCAATTAGAATTTGGCCAAGGTTACTATCATGGACAACATGGCCAATATGACTCATTTGGATGGGGTGCTAGGTGCTCTAGAGGCCAACTTGACTGGCCGCAGGTACTCTCTGTTTCCTCACCCGGCTCCCCCACCAAATTATGGTCATGCTGGTCATGTTGATGGTTTTGTTGTGGATTTAACCATTCATGCTGAAGGCGTTGCTACCACAGAAGAAGCCCATGCTATTGGTGGTTCCTTGCACGACTCCATGGGTGTTGCGGTTTCGGATGGCACGGTCCCTGTTCGCGGCCCCAATTCTAGCCCAAGCTCTCCAGCGACAGTGGTGGTTTAGGGAGCTCCTCCCCTGGGGATACCCTTTCCCATTCCCTCGACCATTGATGTTTTGCATTACAAGCGAGTCCGGAAGGTCGAGGATGAAGCTGTTCCTCCACGCAAAGACGAGCCCCTGCCCATCAAGCTCCTGACTTAGAAGTGGGATGACGATTTCTTTGACGCCTGCCCAATCTCTGACGAAAATCATGGCTCCTAAAATGCAGAAGCCAGTACCTAATGAGGCTTTGTGTGAGCACAACTCTTTTGGTTTTGGCAGTTAGCTTTTATGTTTCCTTTGTTTCTATTACCGGTCCATCATCAGATGCTAGTCTATATCTCTAGTCTAGTTCTGTTACTATTTTTACTGATCGGCTGTCATAAGGTCTATGCTACTCAGCCCACTGTAGGGCAAGTCCACATAGACTCTGTTTTGTACTCCAGGTTCCATGAAAAGCTTCAAAAAGCTGACTTTAGTGACTCTCATGAGATTATAACATTTTTTGTACTCTAATATAATTTTACTATGCTACTTACAAAAAAATTATTTTATATAAATATATAAATTTATATCACTATATAGTTTTAAAGAAAGTTATAGTAAACATTATTACATGGATTCGTATAAGAATATACGTTAGTCATTTATTCAATAAATTTTGTAAATAAGCTTAGCTCTTAATAATTTTTTGAATAAGCATCAATAAAAACTATAATAAATATTTATGAATATGAAACAAAATACTCTTCATAAATTAGTATATGGTTTGAAATAGCGGCTGAGTTTGAAATTGCGGCCCCTCAAATAATTTGTCAATCATCTAAAGCAGGTTGCTTGGTTATCCAATTTATTTGAATATACTCTACATACCCGTTCTCTCGACGAAAGTGAACTCTTGGACTGTTCAATTACACAGCATTTGAAGCATAGGCAAAATTACAATTTAAATTACAAAATGAATGTCATTGTAGATTTTTTTATCTCAATACCACTAACAAATCAAATTCATCTGGAAGAAGCCCTAAATCCATGTATAATTAGAGGAAACCTAGATAAATTTGTATTCGCAGCTTACGGAACTTGAATCTTTACTAATATCAAATAGGTCACGATGGCTTCTTTGATTCAAAACTTAAGTTCAATTGGAATTAGAACCTTTCATTTCTACTGTGTTAATTGGAATTTGTATTAATTTTTGTATATGAAAAAAATATTATATATATATATATATACTTTTTAAAATGGCGTGTTTTTTTCTTATTGCTATGATATAGAGTTTGAGCGTTATTAAATTATTGTTGCATTATTAATGCATATTGTTAAAAAATATAAAGAGAGTTATTATGATTAATATTTTTATAAAATATCACTTTTATGTATCATATTTTTTCATTTGTTTATTTAATGTTGTCTTGGATTAAATAAACAAATGAAAGAATATGGAGAGGAATTAAGATTGTGATTTTTATGGTTTTTTTAGGTTGATCAGCCTCTTGGACATTATTAAAATCTTTCATTCATTAAGGTTGTGACTGAAAGTAAGAATAAACAATGGAATTTGAAATTGAAACCCATTACAAACCCAATTTGGTTTCAAAGAGGACTAGGCTTGGATTGGATTGACAAACAAAGTTCACTGGAAATGTTGATTTTGTTGTTTAATTGACTATAAATGTTTAATTCAAATTCAATGGATGAAGGGAGATGAGAAAGATTGTTAGAATAAACAAAGAGCTTCTGCAAGTTAGAAATTTTGATGCCTAGTGTTTCAGGCAGCCATTGTAGCTTGTTGAACTCGGCAACCAGCTCTTCCAGCGAATCGGTTATTAGCCTTAGAATCATAGAATATTCCCTCAGATTGCAGACAACTAAATGTTCTTGGAAAATATTACGATTTGGTTTCGAATTTTACCTGCAATTTTGAATGCTTTATGGTAAGTTGGCAAAGAAGTTTTTAGAAATATTCAGGATTCTAAGCCTCTGCAATCGTCCCATGGATTCAAAGAAACAACCACCAAAAAAGAAGGAAAAACAGTAGCAGCAAGAAGAAAGAAGAAACCATAGAAAAATGAAGTACGTACTTAACCATCAACCAACCTTCCTCAACTAAGCTGCCATATTGTGTGCAAACCATCAATCGATGCGTAGGCGAACTCCTCCTCTTCCATTTAGTTGGGCAATTGAATAATTTCTGAATAGTCAAACTTCTAATAACAATATGCTTAGTCCGTATGGGCGCAGTATAAGCGCAAACTAAAATGTTTTCGATGGGCAGGAATTCGACAGAGACTTGTCCGAATTTGATAAAGCAATTTTTTTGTCTAAATAATAATTTGGAGTGTTCAAATTACAATTTCAAATTTGGAGTGTTCAAATTGCAATTTAGTTAATTTGAATAGTTTTAAAATTTTACATATAGTTTAGAACAGATAATTATAAATACTAAGATTACAAAATTATAAAAATAACAATTTACAAAAACAATTTTAACCAATTTTAACAGATAATTCTAAAGAACTATGAGCAGCCCAACTTGGAAGATGATGCCACTATTGTTGAAGAAGAACCATGAGAACCACAACTCTCTCACAGCTCGAAGAATGGGCTATGGAGAACCATGAGGCGGTGGCAGTCCACAATAAGGCCGTGGATGCTAAGCCGCAAAAAAAACGAAGGGATACCGCTTTCAGTTGACAGATTTTGACACTGAAATAAATGTCACTTAGTCCTAGAGAAGTGATTCCATTAATGGTGTCATTAATGACTATTTCACTGTATAAGTTAAAATGAAAAACAACAAATCTTTGCTATGCTAAAATTTTGCATAGTTTTAATATATAAAGTATGAGCGGGATGATAATGGTTGAAAGTTTCATCCAAGGACATGTTAAATAAGAGCCACGAGGTGGCGATGTCCCCGACAGTGAAGTTGGAAACAATGCCATATAAACTAGTACAGTCAATTGTTTTTTAAATCAACTTTTTTTAAAATTTCAATTTACATTTGTCTATATTTTTGATAAGGCTATGTATGTAAATCATCTTACGCCATCACAAATTACATCTTGAGCAAAATAATTAATAAAACTACCTCTCAAATCCTATTAACATTGAGCATTTGCTAATGTATGAAAAGAAGACCATGGCAGCCAGCTTTCTCGACAACAAATAGCTGCAATGCAAGAAACATTTCAAAGGTGAAGAGAACGGCCAGCAAATCTGTTGTTGATTTTTTTTTTTGCATAGCACAGTAAACATTATGAAGAATAGTAATTGACTGGAAGAGTATAGACATTTTTTTTGGATATTAAACATTGTTTTCTATTATAATCGTTACAACATGAAAAAGAAACAAGGGAGTGTAACAAGTTTTTCTAAATATATCGTTGCAACAGTCAAATTCTTGAAAACTATACCATTTAAAAGAGCAAAATTCTAAAAGCAGAAAACTGCTATGTATGCCTTGAGAAGTATCCAAACGTAGTTTTTTTTCCTGAATATGTATTTATATTTTTGCATCAAAATCATGACAACAATGTTTGGCAATGTATAGGATGCATGGAGAACTGCTGTATACACCAGCACAAAGCTGTAGCAGTTGACCCTTCTGACTATAAGGTCAAATAAGTAGCAATTGTTAAACAAAATTTGGTGCTGTGCATCGAGGGGTGCTTTTTTTAAAATCCAAGGGATAAAAAACTAGCCGAAGAACTAGAAGCATGTGCATATATACATGTTCACTAGGTAAGACCATGACTATATCAAAAAACAATTTTTTTGTAAAGTTTTTTTTCTTTTCTTTGTATGGAAGCCCGTGTCAATATGCATAAGTATTTTTCAGATCTTCAGCTCTGCTTTGCAAAATTTCAGCTGAAGCCATCATGGTCAATGTACTTGCAAGGGTGCTACAGTTTTCTTCCTGCACATTTGGAAAAAGGAAAATATCATGATAAAAAGCAAGGGACAATTGTAACAAAAACATGTCACAGAAAAGTTAAAGCTGAAGCGTAATTGCAATGACTATAAAACCTAATAATTAGCAGACAAGAAAAGTAGCCACACAAGTATATTGCAGGAGTTGGTTGTGTTGATCGATGCAGGTGATGAATGTTTGCAGCTATTGAGTTTGTTCTTCATTTCCAATCAATTCAGGATATACGTTTCAAACAGGTGGCAAATATGCTGTACTGCGGCAGGTGCAAGGGCATAATACATGAAATTTGTGATTTTGGAAATTTGATTGGAGCATTTGCAAGTGCATAGAAAATAATAAATCAGGAATGAAAACAAAGTTCAATGTTTCAAGAAACAACATATCAAAAAACATATTAAAAATGCAGTTGACATAAACAATTTACATGTGTTTTTTTAAGGGTAACACATTGACAGGCTTAGATTAGTTTCTGGATCCTCATTCGATGTTTTTATTTGGTACAGCAACAATTTTTTTTTTGGGTATGGGAAAAGAGAAAGAAAAAATTCAAGACAAATATATGGAGACCAGAAAGTCTGTCTACAATTTGTATGATTTTTTTACCTATAGTTATTTGAGAATAAGTTATGCAATCAAAAGCAGAAATCTAATTTCAATGCCTAGTTTTTTCTATATATAGAGGGATTTGCTAGTAAAGCTGTCTAGATCAGTTGTTTTCCTGCATTGGCATAGGATGTTGGTTTTGCAAACACATGTGTTGTGAATATGTGGCTTATAGGGATGCGCCAGGGCTAATTTAATTTGTTATGGCATTATGAAGGAATTTAGAGATGGAGCCTTGGAATTTACATTGTCGTGGTCTGCTTCCTTTCTAGGGAAACATGGGCCGGGATTTGGTCTTTCTTGTTACTGTTTTGGTTATTTAGACTTAAGCCAAATATTTGCTGAATAACTGAAATGATTGCATATATGTTTATTGTTGGTTGCCAAAGCCAGAGAACAAGTACTAAAGCATGGGCATCAACAGGTTTTTTTTTTTTTAAATTGCAAAAACACATTGCGAAAGACAGATAAGTCGCATTGTTACATTTATTTCCATAGTTGGTTGCCTAGGACATAATACAAGATAGCACCAAAAGCCAAGTATTTGCAAAAATTGTCTGCAGTTGCCTTATACAGGTAAAGAATTAGGAAAATGTTCAAAATGTCAAGATGCAAAGTGGCCATACTTAGTTGGAAATGATCAGACGACAGTCACACATGAGAGTAAGCATGTTTGCTATCTACAATTACAGTTAACATGATACAGGTGCATATTGAAATTGGAAGCAGACTTTGTAGCGATAAAAAAGATTAGGCTACAAGAGCATAACAGGAAACAGAAATATGTAGAGATATGTAGGCATGTAGCGGATATATGTTTAACATACCTTTTGTTCAAATTTTTTTAAAGTCGAGTACTCGGTTGTTCATTGCCAAAGTGAAAACTCCTTGCTGATTGAATCTACGGAGATGGTAAATAGTTGATGAAACTGATTTACAATATTGTTCATATGATACAGTTGCAACAGATGGGAAGTATTCTTTCAGCTGTATCCCTTGAAGAGTGCATTCGATAACCCCCTCATCTGTTTCCAACTTGCAGTGTAAGATATGTTCAAATGTCGTGTGAGTGTCATGGTTGCAAAACCAACAGTAGGCTGTGCTTTGAATCATAGGCAGTTTGCATTCTGAACATGTGCATTGGAAAGGCGGTGCAAAAGCATTTTCAATTTTGAGCTTTCCAAACATCTGTTATAGGTTTAAACATCAAAAAATAGGAAAAAAGTGACATTTAGCAGGGGTAAATAGAAGGTGCAAAGATAAATTGAAACTGCAGTATTGAGTGCAAGTGTGTGAATTGTGTTTCTGAAATTGTTATTTGAGATGCCATAGACGTGGCATTAATCTATTCCTCTAGTTGTAATCGTTGCTAGGGATTAGTAGTAATATGAAACATGCATTGGGAAAGAACTTCTGGACATGTTGCAAGGACACGTTCTTTTTTTTTATCGATTTGAACAAGGAAATCTATTGACTAGATCAATATATGCAATAATCAAATTTGGTTGGATGCAAGAGTTAATAGCAATTGAAAGTTGTCTATGCTGAAAGAGAAGTAAATAGGAAAATACAATATTGGTTAAGGTTGTGGAGAAAAGCAGAACCATGTTTAGGAATGAAATAAATTGAAATGTGAAAAAATTGAAGCTCGTTATCAGTATTATAAGCGAATTGCAAAAATACTTTAACTATGTTTCTATAATTGGATTTTTTATGCCTAGAATTTTGTAAATGCAGAATGAATGTAGAAAACCAAATACTTTTTTCATAATACTAGTTCAAATTGAATAGGAAAAGCCATTTTTCGATAGCCTACCTGTGTTTTTGCTTTAATTACTGGCTGCAAACTCTGAATTGCAAATTCATCGTTCAAAGGATCAATAAATGTTGCCTGGGAAGTCCTCATCAGGTGGCTTCCTTTTGGACCTGGTCTGATCATGTTTTTGATTAAATAAAGAGGAGGTTCGTCCTATGCAAGTTGTTGTTGAACGCGCAGAAAGAAATTTTTATAGTTTTCATTGACTTGAAACTGCAAAGGTGGGAAAATGCAACAATAATATAGTAGAAAACATGTTCGATGAACAGAAGCAAATGCTGGAAAAGGGAATGCTAGTGTGTTTAAGGTGCAAAAAACAGAAGGAAAGGATTTGTTTTCTTTTGTTTTGGCAGAAAGTTCACTAGAAGTAAACAATGTCTTTATGTATGCAATCATTTTTTATAAGTAGGGAATGAGCAGTGTATAGTGGCATAATCATTTGCAGTTTCACCATCTTTGATGTAGAAATCCAACTGCTTGTTGATGTATTGATAGCTGACCACCATTATTGCAATAGTACCAACAACATATGTTTCGTCTGACGATACCAGCTCGGAAATTGTCGTGCCAGGAGGAAGACAACGCAATTTACAAACCTGTTCTATTGTTTCAATACAGGTGGAAGGAAATATTGCTATTGAATTTATAGCATCTCCGCGATCATACTGCCCTTTTTTCTTTAATTCAAATCCAGTTATTCATATGCTCTTCCCAGGCAAGAGAAAGTTACCAAATCGGTTTATGAGATTATCATTCATTGTAGCCGTAATTGTCATCAAACCATCTTTGTCAACAAGGTTTGTGTGCAAAATCTTTGTCTTGATAGGTGAATTCTGGCTTCGATTTTGTGCAGGACCGTAAACAGCCAAAATATCACCTTAAAAAACATGTCTATGTGACATAGTGCACAATTGTATGACAAACAATGCTTCTACTGAAGCTTGTTTCAATCTGCAAAGACAATGAAATTAAATTGTCAAAAAAGGAAAGCAATAGTCTGTAGAAACTTTTGGATTTTGAATTGCATAATGGAAATGCTAGGTTCGAGATCCTTATGCGACAGAAATTAAATTTGAAGTAAATGCATCACAATGCTAGTGAGACAAATTGTCATAGCAGCCATGGAATAAAGAGACAGTACACAGGGGGGACCTGCAATGAAAAATTTAATGCAAAAGAAAAGAGCATTACCTTTTTGGACTACTTGTTGTTGCATCTATAAGAGGCAAGGAGGGAGTTGTGATTGAAATAGTATCTGTACCATAATTTGAAGGAGGGGGACTTCTCTCACCAGATGGACTGTTTGGTGTTCGTATCATTGCCATGCCGGTTTGCTTTGGAGAAATATGCTTTCTGTCTTTGGCTTTGTTTGAAGCAATATAGCTGCTTCTTGATGAATTTGCACAGATGTATGCATGTGGAAGATGCAGAGACAAGCACCAATTTTTTTTGGTTTATATTGGACAAAAAAAAAAATAGTTTTCACAAGCCACAGGCACAAAGTAGACCAAAGAATCTGTATCTGATGAAACACCGAAAGATATTTTGCATTACTTGCTAGAAAAAGACAAAGAAGGAAAAAATTCAAATGAAAATGATAAGAAATGTAGATGAAAAGCATTGGAAATTGACAGAACACATAATCTTGTCCAGAGACATTTGACAAGAAAGAATAATATTTGTTAGAGCGAAAAATGTTTGCATTAGCAGCTGTTGGATTATAATTCATTGTTGCTAGAATGAAGTATAGTGTTGACATGGACGTTGAAATTTGATGTTTGATGACATTTTTAAAAAGCATCTACCATAGGCAACACATTAGTACAAAGTTAACAAAACATTGAAGTCGACATTCCACATATACACAGGAACCAGAATTCATTATTAGTACAAACCTATGCACACGCCATTCAACAGATTTGGATATGTAGAAACACGAGAATAAAGTCGAAGAGCACCTGTCCAACCACCGCAAGGCTCAAGGTGCAAATCCTAGACGCCACTGTGCTTCGAAGGGGAATGCCGGACGGAAACGACCTGTCCAACCATCGCCATAATATAGGCACAAAACCCACAAGGCACTCTGCTCCAGGAAAACACGTCAGCTGCAGCAAGCTGCAAATGAGAACAGGCAGCCGGAACCAGAGCAAAAAAAAAGCAATGGCCACCAATGCCTGCAGAACGAGGTATATATGCTCTCGAAACTAGCGACGAAACTTGAAAGCAGCTGCAAAGGAGGTAACCCACAATAGTAATAAAAGGAGAGTCCAACACCAAGCCGTAACACTGCACCATGCGGCAGTAAATGATGATCAGGACAACAACTAAAACCATAAAGGACCCATTAACAACAAATATTGCACCATAGCGGGTGCTGAGGCAAAAACCATCCGTAGTTTTAAAAATAGTAATTGCCACAAAACCCTGGCATAAACCATAACAACCAAATATGTGGCCGCCACGAAAACCCTGGCATGAACCATAATAGTATGCATTGAAAACCCTGGATCTCTGCAACATACAATGATGAAGGCCCATGCATTAAAAATCTAAACCCATTTAATGAACCAGCTGGAGATCTTAATGTCGACCACGCCACCCGTCTTCGAATGCAACGAGCATATTCGCCAATGCCATTACACCATCACAGCATTAAACAGGAGCCATTACACCAGATCGCTGGTAGATATCTTGGTCGTCCATATCACCCCCTGACAGGACAACAAACCGATCTGCTGATGCAAGAGCGTCGCCGTGTCCTGGGGCACACAACCATAGGACGACGTAAGCACCGAATCCACCAATGAAAACACAGAGAAACATGCAATTTAAAAAAAAAATTAAATACGAAAATAAACTATGCCTTTAGACTTTGCAAACCGGCTCCATGCCTCCCTCGCGCGGCAATTAATGCTTCCGACCGAAAACAATATGTCGGGGACATAATAAATAATATGTAATGAATTAATTAATAGATAAATTCAATAGTTATGTAAAAAAGTATATGATATATGCCTAAATACTCAAAGTCAAAGATGGATTAATGAGAAGTCAAAGCATATCCAAAACAATAGTTTCCTCCGGCACTAAAATAGCTTGTAAATGGATATCTGCCATAAAATAGTTTGTAAATGGATATATGGTTTGCTAGTATACAATAGCTTGTAAATGGATATTTACCATAAAGTTTGAAAAATCGTAAGAAATAAAAGGAATCTAGGATATGTGAATGATGTGTCATTAATTGGCACTCAAATCGTCCCGGTATTCTGGTGATGGAAACTTTTCTCGCGAGGCACAGTTCCACCCTTTCTAGTTATTTTTTTGGAATTTCGACGATCTGGGTCGTCTTAAAATGGGCCAAAACCCCCAGGGACATAGTTCCATGGCATAGTTCCGCAGTAAATGAGGTGAAACTATGATTTTGACGATTTTTATAACCGGATCTAGGGAATAAATTGTCGAAAAAATGAGGCGATTTGAGTGCTAGTTATCCCACACCTATGTGAACTGTGAGTACAAAGACATGGAATACATTGCACCAGTTATGGAGTACATTCATAGATGGAGTATGCACGAACGGTAAATGTATTTTGAAGTTTATTGATCCGAGAAGAATTAAATGGGTCAAAATGACAAAGCATCTAAGTGTGCTTATTCTTTCTTTCTTCAAGAAATATAACATATTGCATTTTTTTCATAATCTTCAAAATAAAAGAAAGGTAGGATGCAAACATGATAATAATTTGATTCATGATATTGATGTGATTTAGAATTAAGTCTTGGGATTTGGGATTTATGTATAGTCAAGGTCCATGTCATTTTGAGTGGGATTTGTTTAATGTTGTCATGATTTATAGGTTGTATTGGCATTTTTTGTTGGCTTGTTACGGTGGATCAATCAATATATGTATTGAACTCCACAACAACATTATTGGCAAGTCGATCCCCGTGTGTAGGCAAATTGGGTAACATTTCCTTGTGCTTCATTAAACAATCCTACTTTGATCCACAAATTACATGTCAACCTAATGTGTTGGCTGATACAAATAAGTTTTGTTTGGTTTAATTGACGGGCACAAAATTCCCTAGGGATACGATGACTAAGACATTATGTGATGATAGATGATATTCAGTTGTCCAAAGACTTTAACATTTACCTGTTATGCTAGGGGACCAAAATATTTGTTATTATGCCATGGGACCAAAATATTTGTTGCAAACAGGTGTATGGATACATCAAATCCTTTTCATTTATTGTAGAGAATGATGTATTTGTCTAGGACTAAAGGATCTCCAAATATTGATGTAGCGGAGTTGTATTGTCAACAACTAGAAAAATCATAGATGGCATGCATATTGACCTTGTTGACATAATATTGTTTGCAAGGTTACAATAGTGGTGAAGTAATTCCACAAATACCTACTTGGTGTTTCCCCCACCGTTACAAAGTTGTGTCCATAAGTGACAATAGTTGTCCTAGTTCATCAATAAGAATCATAAAGCGACAACCAAATGGGAAAATGTTATTTTGTGGAAATTTTTCATGGGCATATTTCAATTTGCACAAGTAATTCGGGTCTTATGGAGCTCATCTCATCAATGAGAACATAATGAATATGTTTCATCTCTTCCTATAAAATTGACAATGTTTGTCCTTGTAAAGGTTGGACATGTTTTATTGGAATCTTAAGTTCTACATTTACAGTGGTTGCTTGTACATATTGAAAGCCACAACTTCAGTTGGGACAAGAAGTAGTATTGAACTATGTCTGTAGTGCTTTTAGGTATTCAAAGAAATTTTAATGAAGCTTATAAGGTATGATTTTCCAATCCCAATTATTCCTTGGATGATCATCTTTACAGGTTCTATTTTTTTGGTGAATGCTGCAATATTATGTTGAATGCCTGACATTATTTATATGACAATTTATTAGCAAGTGGATCAACATGTTTGTTGTTATGTAGGACATCCATGCCAACCCGGTTGATTTCAATGCATTGTGGTGTAGTACTAAGAATTCCATCTAGAAATTTTGGGTTGTTCCAACAATAGTTGGTGTCAAATTTGTGAATTCCAAGGATGTTAAGCTCATTGGAGTCAATATCGACAATGATTATCATTCTTGATAACAATTTTCATCCATTTATCTCCATGTCAAGCTACATTTGTCCATAATTGTCCTCACCTTTGTCTAAAGTTGTTTCTTCAATAGTTACAAGTGCACAACCTACATGCAATGCATGGTCGGTTGTTTTCATGTTCTCCCAATTTTATACGACAATATCTTTTGATAGGCCTATGCTATCCATGGAGGTACAAAATGGTTTTTATAATAACAAACCACTCCAATAAAAGTATTCAAAAATATTGGTATTATGTTGCAAAAATGGATGTAAAGCATGGCCAAACAAGAACAAAACAAGCATTAAAATTCATTAACACGAATAATTTTTTTGGTGAGAACAATTGTTTCTTCAATAGTTACAAGTGCACAGCTTGGTAGGTTGTTTTTATGTTCTCCCAATTTTATATGACAATATCTTTTGAGAGGCACATGCCATCTGTGGAGTTACAAAATTATTTGTATAATAATGATCCAGGTGGATATTGGTGGCCACCCACCTTTCCAACTGGCTCAAAACAGTTTTATGGCAATTTTGGTATTGTACTATTTTTAGCAGTTTTTCGGGTCCTGAACTTTCGGGGCCATTTTGAGGTCCTAAACGACCTTTTTTGGAAATTTGGGGGGCCAAATGGTTGCCCCCGACATACATTTGGCCCCAGTCGAAAGTTGTAAATCTTGGATAGACCTTTCCAACGGGCTACCGAGCACCCCAAACAAAGATCGTATGCAAAAGTTACGACCCCAGGAAGTTGATGTACTAACTTACCCAAACGGGGGCCACATGACTTTTGGCGCATCATCTCCTAGGGTTAGGTTTTTGGATGTCTAGGGTTTTTGACATTCCTATTTATTGTAAAAGGCCTTGAGAGCCTCGTTGTAACCATCTTCTTGAGAAATGAGTGCATCCGTCACATCTCTTCTCAGAGATAAGCCACCACCATTCCAGCAAGCTTGTTTTCCGCTGCATTTTACAGTTCTAGCTTATTTCCTTATTGAATAGAAAACCAGTTTTACTGTATCTCTGTTATTTTGTGTTAAGCATCTGATAATAATCTGTATTCATTTCGTTCTGCTCATAAAATCTGGATCAGTGGTATCAGAGCGGTCTGCTCCTTGTCATCTTAATGCATGTCCCCAACGAGGTCAGGATAAAAAGAATTGGGTCTCGAGCTTGTTTCTCTTGAGGACAAAAGCTCTCGCACGCCCAAGTGACCTCTCATGGCAGGAGAAAATAAAGATGAAGGGACAAGATATCCTATCAAAATATTGCTTGAGGAAGCCCTCACGCAGTAGAGGAACGAGATGATGGATAATTTCGCGCAAATCCTTCGTCGACTACCAACAAGCGACGCATCTTCCTCGAGCGGAGGCGCCGCACCCTTCAAGGTACAAATCAACTTCGATATTCCTATATTTGAAGGACAGATAGACGCAGATGCTGTAGATAAGTGGTTGAATCTACTAGAAGGGTATTTTTCTGTCCATAACTTTTCGAATAAAGAAAAGATTACTTTTGCGCTCCTCAAAGCTGTTCCCCATGTCAAAGATTGGTGGGAAACATTCTACGAGCAAAAGGACATAGAAGAAGCATCATTATTTTCAGTCACGACCACCTGGGAATCCTTCAGGGATGCTATTAAGGAACAATACTACCCTGTTTGAAGTTATGATGACTTGTATACCAAATGGACCACACTAGGACAAGAAAGAGACCAAGCAGTGCCAGAGTTCACAAATATCTTCCATACCTTGCGCACCAAGCTGGGTATCAAAGATTCAGAGCGACATATGGTGCTCAAGTATCGCGGTGGTTTGCATAGATACATCCAGACCGAAATGGAATTTCTGGACGTCTCTTCCTTGGGCGCGACCAACCGATATGCCGTCAAAATTGAGCAGAAGCTCAAACAAAAGACGCGGCAATTTGGGCCTGGGAACCCTTCACAGCAAAAGATGGGAAAGGGCGGCCCCAACCCACAAAAATAAAGGAAAGAGCAAAGATGGAAAGAATCAGGACAACCAGTCCAAGCCGCAAGCAAATAAGGACACCGGAAAAACAAAGAAAGATACCGGGAAGTGGTGCGACTTCCATAAGAGCCCTTGGCATAACATTGCTGATTGCTGCTCAAAGCAGTCACTGGTGGCCGAAGTGAAAGCATCTGAATCAGATGCAGGTTCCGACTCTGAGTCCGAACCAGAAAGGGGAAGACGGATCATTGACGCGGAACCTAGTGCCACCATTGCTACCACCAAGCTCCATCCTGATGAACCAGACGATCCAGAAGAAGGAGAACGCCTCTTCCATTCACAGATGTGGGTAAAAGGCACCCCGCTGCACTTCATTGTTGATAGCGGTAGCCAGAAGAATCTCATCTCAGCAGAGGTCGTCAAGCGCCTGGCCCTGCCAACAACGCCGCACCCACAACCCTACACCATTGGATGGCTCCGCAAAGGAAGCGATCTCCGTGTCAGCCAACAGTGCCGACTGCCATACGTCATCAAGCCCTTCGAGGATGAGGTATTGTGTGATGTTGCTCCTCTCGAAGTTTCAGATGTTCTTTTGGGACAACCTTATTTATGGAAACGTCATGCTGTATATGTGTCTAGGCCTCGTAGTGTTATTATTTCTTTGAACAGGAAATTGTACAGGATACCTGAGGCAGTTCCTCCTAGTGCTATTTCCTTGTTCTCTGCCAAGCAATGTAGGAAGGTCATCTCTCAGACCGGGAAATTTTCCTTCTTCGTGATTCGCTCTCAGAGTGAAAGAAAGATCGCAGCCACATCCCGGGCCTCCACGACTGATCTATCCACTCAACAGAAGCAAGTGGATAAGGTGGTGGAAGGATACTCAGATATCTTCTCCTCTCCGATCGGGGTACCTTTGCACTGCCAGGTCAAGCATCCCATCGATCTGACCCCAGGCGCACCGCTACCCAATGGGTCAGTCTATCGCCGCTCTCTATTGGAAAACGAGGAGATCAAGAGGCAGATCCAAGAATTGCTCCATAAGGGGCACATCCGTCCCAGTTCATCACCTTGTGGGAGCCCAATCGTGCTGGTGCAGAAGAAAGATGGGACCTGGCGAATCTGCATTGATTACCGGGCCCTGAATAAAATCACAGTCCGTAACCCATACCCGATTCCCCGAATCGACGACCTCCTTGATCAGCTCACGGGGGCTAAATACTTCAGTAAGATTGATCTGAAGTCTGGCTACCACCAGGTCCCAATAAAACAGACAGATGTATGGAAGACTGCCTTCAAGTCAAAAGAAGGTCTTTTTGAATGGCTGGTCATGCCTTTTGGTTTGACAAATGCTCCAACAACTTTTATGAGGATGATGGACGATATCCTACGACCTTTCACCAACAATTTTGTAGTGGTGTATCTGGATGACATCCTCATCTACAACAAGACTTGGGAGGAACACTTGCAGCATATTCAGCAGGTTTTGTACACCCTGTGGAAGCACAAACTATAAGCAAACTTGGAAAAATGCTCCTTCGGCATGGACAAGGTCCATTACTTAGGCTACATCGTTGATCGACATGGTGTGCATGTGGATCCAGCCAAGATCCAGGTCATCCGTGACTGGCCAGCCCCAACCACATTCACTGAACTTCAGAGCTTCTTGGGTCTCGCCAATTTCTATCGCCGATTCGTGCTGGGATTCTCTCATATCGCATGGGCCCTCAGCCAAGTGACCAGGGGCGGTGGTAAGGAAAAATTTGTGTGGGGCCTGTCCCAACAACAAGCCTTCGATGACTTGAAGAAGCGTTTGTGCTCATCGCCGGTACTCTCATTACCGAACCTGCAACATCCCTTTGAGATCGAGACAGATGCTTCAGATTATGTTGTGGGCGCCGTTCTCACTCAACATGGCCACCCCGTGGCATATCATAGTGAGACACTATCAGATGCTGTTCGCAAGTACCCTACCTATGAAAAAGAAATGTACTCCATTGTACAAGCTTGCCGCCAGTGGAGACATTACATTCTTGGGAAGGAGACAATCATCCACACTGATCACAAGCCACTACAGTTCATGCAGACCCAAGGAAAGTTGTAGAATGACCGCCATCAGAAGTGGTCAACATATTTACAGCAGTTCCACCTCAACATCAAATATAAAATAGGGAGTACCAACCGAGTCGCTGACTGCCTCAGTCGACCTCCAGTCGTGGAACTTACCACGGTGCTAGACTCTTTTGGACACGAGACCTCCGGACGGCTCCACCTCTACGAGACAGACCCTGACTTCTCCGCCACCTATCAAATGTTGGGCACCAACTTAATGGTTGCCAATTTCCATCTTCAGGATGGGTTGTTGTGTCATCTGGGCCATCTCTGCGTTCCATCAAGTGAGCGCGCGAAGCTGATTTGGGAAGCTCACTACAGTCGAGTGGCAGGACACTTTGGCATTGAAAAGACAGTGGCAGTGTTGCAGAAACATTTCTACTGGCTGAAACTTCGACAGGATGTCGGCAAGTATATTAGGTCCTGCACCGCTTGCGCTATTTCCAAACCGACCACTAAGAAACAGGGCCTATACACCCCTCTGCCTACTCCTGACATGCCGTGGGAATCCATCTCAATGGACTACATGTCAGGCCTCCCATCCACCAAGAGGGGAAACGACTGTGTTTTCGTGGTTGTTGATCGCTTTTCCAAGATGGCGATTCTAGCCGCTTGCAAGAAGAACATAACAGCAGAAGCCACTGCCAAGCTCTTCTTTGAACAAGTATGGGTACATTTTGGGATCCCACAGACCATTATCTCAGACCGTGACAGTTGGTTCCTCAGCTCATTCTGGTCAAGCCTCTGGTCACTGCTGGATACCAAGCTCACCAAATCCACTACCTTCCACCCCCAGACTGATGGGCAAACGGAGGTCGTCAACCGGATGGTCGTACATATCCTGGGCATGTACAATTCAACACACCCCCGCACATGGGATGAGAGTCTACCCTATGTCCAACATAGCTACAATCGAGCCCTGCATAGCTCAACTAGCCACAACCCCTTTCAGGTGGGGTTGGGATTCCAACCATTGGGCCCCATGGATGTTTCACTTCTCCTTGCGACCACCTCGGCCGAATCATCCCCAGAAGCTGATAAAGCCGCCCGGTTCATTGAACGGATCCAGCATATCCGCCAATAGGTTCAGGATATTCTACAGAATTCTAATGCCAAGTACAAGCAGCGCCATGATCAACATCGGGTGCCACATAAATTTCAGGTGGGCGACAAAGTTTGGTTGCATTTGCAGAAAGAACGCCTTACAGGGCCCCATCGAAAGCTTCGCCCACTCCGTTATGGGCCGTACACCATCACCAAGGCGGTGGGTGACAATGCTTTTGAGCTCAACATTCCCCCCTTCCTTGGTCTGCATCCAGTCTTCAACGTGGCTCTCCTTCGGCCATATTTCCCACCACTATTAGACACCTCAGAGATAGCAGAGAAGTTGACTTGAACATAGCTCAACCCTAACTGCCTACAACAAGCATCCAGTGATCATATTGCAGACACACAGATCAAGGGCACTCGACATCAAAGGATCCAGCTTTATTGAGTTGTCAAAGCAGGGCAGCTCCTACACCAAGGCAAGTGGCTCACCCGAGGCCAAATTCAGCAGAAATTTCTTCATCTGATGGGGCAACTCAATGCAATGGAGACCATTGCTTCCTAAGGAGGGAGGATTGATCCAGGTGGATATTGGTGGCCACCCACGTTTCCAACTGGCTCAAAACAGTTTTATGGCAATTTTGGTATTGTACTATTTTTAGCAGTTTTTCGGGTCCTGAACTTCCGGGGCCATTTTGAGGCCCTAAATGACCTTTTTTGGCAATTTGGGGGGGCCAAATGGTTGCCCCTGGCATGCATTTGGCCCCATTCAAAGTTGTAAATCTTGGATAGACCTTTCCAATGGGCTACCAAGCGCCCCAAACGGAGATCGTATGCAAAAGTTACGACCCCAGGAAGTTGATGTACTAACTTACCCAAACGAGGGCCACACGACTTTTGGCTCATCATCTCCTAGGGTTAGGTTTTTGGATGTCTAGGGTTTTTGACATTCCTGTTTATTGTAAAAGGCCTTGAGAGCCTCATTGTAACCATCTTCTCGCGAAATGAGCGCAGCCATCACATCTCTTCTCAGAGATAAGTTGCCACCATTCCAGCAAGCTTGTTTTCCGCTGCATTTTACAGTTCTAGCTTATTTCCTTATTGAATAGAAAACTATTTTTACTGTATCTCTGTTATTTTGTGTTAAGCATTTGATAATAATCTGTATTCATTTCGTTCTGCTCATAAAATCCGGATCAAATAACAAATCACTCCAACAAAAGTATTCAAAACTATTGGTATTATGTCACAAAAATGGATGTAAAGCAGGACGAACAAGCATCAAACTTTATTACCACGAATAGTTTTTTTGGTAGAAACAATATCAATTGAACTATGATTCAAGAGTAATTTACTTGAAAAAATTACCATAAATAAAAGAGAAATTCATATTCGAAGAAAAGGAAAATTCCATGAGAAAAAGAATCGTACCAAATAATTAACATGTAGCTAATTCATTTAAAGTCTTTTTGAAATGGTTCTCTCTATAAGTAAATTAAACTACAAAACAAATTAATTTCCTCTTCAACCATTAACTTAATTATGCTGTAGGAGTTTGAGCGTGGAGAAGCGTTACCTTCCACGTCATTAGATTCCTCGATTATAGAGCGAATGGAATCCTGCTGCGTGGATGCTCCCAACTCGGAGTTATAGCGTATGGTGATGGCAGTACGGTGTTATGTCATACTGATGAGTTTAAATGCAGACCTATGAGCAATTACTGCTAGCGGGTACAAAAGGAAATTAAAGAAGAAACTCGTTCGAAAGCGTTTGAGAGGTTCCTGTTGCTTACGAATTAGCCGACCACACTTTTCTAAGGGCTATTCTTTTATCGACTCGACCTTTTTGCATGGAATTTTTTTTTACCAGGTCGATATTCTGTTGCTTACTTTCGTCAATTGAATTCACTCTTAATCGACTGACGGTAATCATTGATCGAATGATGTTACTATATCAACCACTTGAGCCCAGCAACCTGTCATGGTTGGTCGCCCAGCTCTTTCATCTTCACGTTGTGCAGATCTTCTAACTCGGACATCCCAACAACATTTGGCGCAGAAGGTTGATGTCATGAAACTATCGAAGGTTTCTGAATCCATCAAAGTGTTTTATGTGTGCCGAACCGGAACCTGTCAGGATTTTTCAAGTTGAAACTTGTCGAATCGGAACCTATCAGGATTGAAACATAAATTTCCTCCCGACAGGTTCATTGGAAACATTGGCAGCTTCTGTTATACTAAATGCATGGAATTTTTTTTTTACCAGGTCGACCTTGTGTTGCTTACTTTCGTCAATTGAATTCACTCTTAATCGATCAACTGTAATCATTGACCGACTGATGTTGCTGTATCAATCACTTGAACCCACCAACCTGTCGCTGTTGGTCGCCCAACTCTTTCACCTTCATGTCACGTAGCTCTTCTAACTTGGACATCCCAACAACATTTGACGCAGAAGGTCGATGTCACGAAACTGTCGAAGGTTTCCGAATCCTTGGAAGTGTTGTATGTGTGTTGAACCGGAACCTGTCGGGTTTTGTCGAGTTGAAACTTGTCGAATCAGAACCTGTCGGGATTTGTCGAGTTGAAACTTGTCGAATCAGAACCTGTCAGGATTGAAACATAAATTTCCTCCTGACAGGTTCATTGAAACATTGGAATCTTCTATTATACTAAACAAAAGCTTATGCTTCACACACCAGTCTTCCCATCAGGGCATCACGATATGGATTTTCCACCATCGATCTACGACAAGATCTATCTCGGTTGTCACTCGTAAGGACAGTCTTCACGATCGTTTCTGGATGTGACAACTTGCGACAGGTTCTAGGTTCGACAGGTTCACCTTCGACAAGTCTCGATTCAACTTCGACAATTCAACAAACTCGATAGGTTCCTCTTCGACCTGTCGCGGATTGACTTTGACAACTCAAACCCGACAGGTTCTGGGTTCGACAAGACCTCCACTTCGAAACAGTCGCTACCAATACCTCTCGGCACACAAATACAATCAAACTCGCCAACATTTGGGTTGATGCAGTCTAAGCAGGTGGTGCAGTTCTGCATGGAAAAAACTTATGAGATCTACCTTTTTTATTAGAAACTTGAGCATTCAATGACGTATTGGACATTGAACAACCTTCCATAAGATTACCCACGTGAACATTCATTTCTTTGGGGTATAATACATCACGAAGTTATGAACTTTGGTTCAGTAGTACCGAATTCTACCTATCGACGTATATCTGGATTTGACGGATTGGACCTCCTGGTTAAATGTGCTAAGACACCAATGCACCGCCTTTACACTTAATCATTTATAAAATTTGATGGGTAAAGGCTCTATAATTGTTTTGTTGTTTGCTATTGTTATTGTGACATCATCTCTATTTTTTCTCAACATTTGAATCAACATCAATTTTTTCCTTGTTTACGGAGCAACAACCCTCTTGAGGAGCCAAAGGTTCTTGTTTTCTATTAAAAAACAAGGTTCTCCTCTCAAACCAAACTCATAATTCTTGTTATAATTACCATGTTCCTGTTTAATATTTACAAACAAGGTTCTGTTGTCTTTTTGGCTATTTGTTTTTGGACACTATAGTCTTTTTCTGTCAGTGCACTACCATTTATTTTCTCGTATTACTTGTATGTTCAATATTTAACGTTAGTATTTGATCATGTATGTCATTTATTTACTGGTTTCAGATGAAAGGGTGCTTGACTGGTATATATTCATTTCCTTGTGTTTACTAATATATCTTTCCTACTAACTTGGGAAGATAATTTTCACTGGAAGAGTTTTTGTCTCCTATAAAAGTTAGGCCTTCCAGAAAATTAATCTTTTATTTAGACATCTAACTGTTCCTGTTTAATATTTAAAAATAAGGTTCTTAGAGGAAATTTACCGCGAATTGTACTTCCTTTTTTGTGTTTTTTGTTGGAAACTAGAGTCTGTTTTTGTCAGTACACTCTGTCATATTTCTTGTTATAATTAGCCTCGTCTTGTTTAATATTTACAAACAAGGTTCTGTTGTCTGCTTGTTTTTTTTTTGTTGGACACTCTAGTTTGTTTCTGTCAGTGCACTCTCATTTATTTACTCATATTACTTGTCTTTTCAATCTTTAACATTAGTATTTGATCATGTATGTGATTTATTTTCTAGTTTCACATGAAAGGATGCTTCACTGGAATAAATTCATTTTCCAGAATTGTACTACCTTTTTAAGTATTTTTTGTTGGAAACTCGAGTCTGTTTCTGTCAATACACTTTGGCATCTTTCCTATTAGAATTAGCCTGATCCTTTTTAATATTTACAAAGAGGGTTCTGCTATCTTATTGTTGAGATATTGTAACTTCAAAGAATATTATATTTGTACTTTATTATTCCGGAGATGATTCATTCCTTCGTGAAGATCTTATTGTATATCCGGAGATGTTTATTCCTCCGTCGGAATGTGGTAACTTGGGTTATTAGACTTCCCTAGTGGGGGTCGGCCCTGTATGTGTTATGTGGGTCAAAGGGTTATTAGAACACCCTAGAGGGGTCGGCCCAGTCAGTTATAATGGAGTATTTAACCTAATGGTTAAATACGAGCCTACATGTACTCGTGTAAAATACATATCAGAGTAGTGTATAAATAGAGGAGGTGTGTTCCTCATTATACACATTCACTCACTTGAGGATAGCGCACTTGTGGAGGAGAGGTCTGCTATTGTGGAGGAGGAGATCATGTCTCAGGGTTTCATCTTTGTATATTGCTGGTCATCTATATTGAGGAAGCTTTGCTGGGTTTTCTACCCCATGAGGGTTTCCCAGGATAAATCTCTGTCTCTTGTGTTTATGCTGTGCTTGTTGTTTCTTCAGTGATCCTGTATATGCTATTATTGTGAAATGGAATGTAATGCTGCTATTTTATATCTTAGCATATTGAATTTTAACATGGTATCAGAGCTAACCTGAAGGAAGACAAGGTATGGCACTAAAGACACTTGCTTTACTTACGACAATTTGAAGGTTAGGGTTTTACATAGCAAAAAACAGTCATCGTAGCACTTTCGCTATAAATCCGTTTAGGCGAAGTTTTCGGCTCTGAAATTGTTACAGGACGAAGCTAAAATCTCCAGGTACCTTGTGTCCAAAGGACAGCCTCTAATTCGTTGTACTTTGTGATTTATGATCTGTACAATATAAGGTTTTCTGCCTCTTCCAGATCTGAGTCAAAATCAGGTGACCTTGGGAAAAAGGTCATAACTTGGGCTAGGAAGCTCCAAATGAACTTTCGTGAAAAGTGACAGGTAGTACACAGACTGTACTATCTCAGAAAACTTTTTCAGGGGCCGAAGTTGAATCAGTGACACGTGGCACGCCGTACAAGTTCGCTCTCCTGTACTATCCCATAAACAGGTCATGTTGCGACACTTGGCATAACTATCTCTCAGAGAATCCAATTGAGGTCAGACCTGTCAGGATGGAAAGATAACAGGCCGAGCTATCTCAGAAAACGTTTTCAGAGGCCGAAGGTCAAACAGTGACACGTGGCACGCAGTACAAGTTCGCTCTCCTGTATTTTCCCAAAACAGGTCACGTTGCGACATTTGGCATAACTCTCTCTCAGAACATCCAATTGAGGTCAGACCTTCAGGATGGAAAGCTAACAGGTCAGGATATCTCAAAAAACGTTTTCAGACCCTTTGGATCAAAAATTTCGGAGTTACACCAGAAACAATCAGGTACATATTTCTGTCAAAACAGAATTATTTTTTGGTACCTTCATTCATGGCTTCCGGAATTTAGGGCTTTGAAGAAAGTTGGAATTTTTGTAATCGGAGACCACGGCTAGATGCTACTCATCAAAATAGAAATTTAGAGACCAAGATCAGAATTTTTGGTTGGGCAGAAGGCCGGGCTTGATTAGACCCTAGTTCGGGACTTTGATCAGAAAAGTGGAAAATTAGGGCTTCTGTAAAAATGGGAATTTTTGAAATCTGTGACCACGGCTGGAAGCTCCTCAGAAAAATAGAAGCTTAGAGATTTGGATCAAACCTTTTGATGGGGAAAAAGAGTGGGCTTCATCAAACCCCAGTTCAGGGTCACGTCCAGTGAATCCGAAAGTTTCAAAGGCAAAATTAAGGAGTAAAACTTTGCAGTTTTCAAATTCTGAATATACCAGTTTGATCAGCTCATCAAGGTCCAGTTCTTGCAAATCAAGTGGATTGAGTTAATCCTAGAAGAAGATGGATTGTTCACCTGCATAAGTGAAGAAGTTCCTGTCTCAGAGGGAGATGAGGATAAGGGCTTACATAAGAAGAATAAAAGCGATCTCGACAGGTATGACTCATCGAGGTATGTTTCGATATTTGTCCATGATTAATTTTATGGTATGTTTGTCTTCAGGTTATTACAGTTAGTACAATTTTGATTTTAGATTTGTCGTATAACCTTAACAAAATTATGAATGCATTCATTGGTTAGGGTGTTGACACTTATGATTGTACTAATGCATTATGATGTTGTGTGAGGTTGATGTTGTCTGCTAACAAGAAACATGTACATCACAAAAGACAAATAAGGTTCCATGACCATGAAAACATGAAGACAAAGACTCATCCATAATATTTGTTCTACTTACAAGGTATGTATGACTTTGTTATATTATGCTTAACCTATGAGACATGCAGGTTCTAGCTCAGGATCTCTAAATCATTGAAGATATTGTTTAGGTATGTTGTACATAACCAAGTAGGTATACTAATCCAGGTATGTTTCCCATGAATCTTACCTTGTGTTAGGATCCCTTATATAAGTATACATGATATGATTGGTTATGCTTATTCATAAAGTTAGTAATCAAGGGATTATGCATGATTTAATTAACCAGAAGAGTACTATGATCAAACAAGAATATGCATGAGTAAAAGAAGACTTACTTGAAACCCTGAATACTAATGATCATGACTATACATATTCAAGATTATTTAGAATTAGAATGTTTTGAGAATATACTAATGAATGAATGTTTGTGTATGAGATCATGAGGATGACACTAGTGCACACTTGAGCATGCACAGTGGTACAGAATGAATAGAAGTTCAAAGGACATATAGAAGATCAAGCGGGAGGCAACCACACAAACATAAAAGCTAAGTATTTGAGTTGTTATTTGAAATAGTAAATGATATTTCTTGTATGCATATTTGTATTCCTAGAACATATCATGCTGAGTGCAAACATTCATAGAGCATTGAACATTATACTACTAATATGCATATGATTGGTAAGTTGGACAAACATTCCATTGTTGCTTGTCTAGAATGAAACCTCTTTGCTGACATGCTGAGAGCTTTGCACACTCTCGATAGTATGTTCTGGTAGAGATGGAAGGCATCTAGATAGCCACTGTATGCATACAGGATATGGGAAAGTGTTGTGCCAAAGTATTGGTCAAGATAGTTGCATAACTATATAAATGATATCTGTATGCATAATAGGTTATCATGATTTCATGATTATGAAGGATTACTAATCATGTACTTAATTTTGTTTTGTAGGAAAGATCATGAAGAATAATGAACACCGAACAAGTGATGGATGTTCAACAAGAAGATTTACAAATCAAACAAAATATAGAAGGCTTGTGGCTAGAAGATTCTCTTAGAAAGAGGAAGAGAATCATGATGAGATGTTTGCTCCATGTGGCTAGATAAGACCATTCTCTTAATGGTGCAATTAAAGAAGAAGTGTGAATCAGGTTCTGTATGGGTTCCCAGGATCGATAGTATATTGATGAGAATACATGTGGGGATTGTATCATCCTTGAACACTTGTTCTAAAGAGAGCCGTAGACGTGAGGTCTCCGAGAATGAAGTCCTTAGTGGACAGTTGAGGGGATTGGATCATCCCTGGACTTTCAGTCCTAAAGAGAGCCGTAGATGTGAGGTCTCCGAGAATGAAGTCCTTAGTGGACAGTTGAAGGGATTGGATCATCCCTGGACTTTCAGTCCTAAAGAGAGCCGTAGACGTGAGGTCTCCGAGAATGAAGTCCTTAGTGGACAGTTGAGGGGATTGGATCATCCCTGGACTTTCAGTTTTAAAGAGAGCCGTAGACATAAGGTCTCCGAGAAGTGGGGATTGTATCATCCCCGGACCTTGGTCCCTGAATTGATCCGTAGACGTATGGTCTTCGAGAATAAAGTGATGGGGATTGCATCATCCCGGAACCACTAGTTCAAAATGTACGTGAGGACTGCATCGTCCATGAACTGGGTTCAAAATGTACGTGAGGACTGCATCGTCCATGAACTGGGTTCAAAATTTACGTGAGGACTGCATCGTCCATGAACTGGGTTCAAAATGTACGTGAGGACTGCATCGTCCATGAACTGGGTTCAAAATGTACGTGAGGACTGCATCGTCCATGAACTGGGTTCAAAATGTACGTGAGGACTGCATCGTCCATGAACTGGGTTCAAAATGTACGTGAGGACTGCATCGTCCATGAACTGGGTTCAAAATGTACGTGAGGACTGCATCGTCCATGAACTGGGTTCAAAATGTACGTGAGGACTGCATCGTCCATGAACTGGGTTCAAAATGTACGTGAGGACTGCATCGTCCATGAACTGGGTTCAAAATGTACGTGAGGACTGCATCGTCCATGAACTGGGTTCAAAATGTATGTGAGGACTGCATCGTCCATGAACTGGGTTCAAAATGTACGTGAGGACTGCATCGTCCATGAACTGGGTTCAAAATGTACGTGAGGACTGCATCGTCCATGAACTGGGTTCAAAATGTACGTGAGGACTGCATCGTCCATGAACTGGGTTCAAAATGTACGTGAGGACTGCATCGTCCATGAACTGGGTTCAAAATGTACGTGATGGGATTGCATCGTCCCTAGACATGAGACTTGTCTTAAAGTGATAAGGACTAATCATCCTATAAGTAGATTGGGATTGCATCGTCCCTAGACATGGTAAGGTGTCTTAAAGTGATAAGGACTAATCCTCCTGTAAGTAGATTGGGATTGCATCGTCCCTAGACATGGTGAAGTGTCTTAAAGTGATAAGGACTAATCATCCTGTAAGTAGATTGGGATTGCATCGTCCCTAGACATGGTGAGGTGTCTTAAAGTGATAAGGACTAATCATCCTGTAAGTAGATTGGGATTGCATCGTCCCTAGACATGGTGAGGTGTCTTAAAGTGATAAGGACTAATCATCCTGTAAGTAGATTGGGATTGCATCATCCCTAGACATGGTGAGGTGTCTTAAAGTGATAAGGACTAATCATCCTGTAAGTAGATTGGGATTGCATCGTCCCTAGACATGGTGAGGTGTCTTAAAGTGATAAGGACTAATCATCCTGTAAGTAGATTGGGATTGCATCGTCCCTAGACATGGTGAGGTGTCTTAAAGTGATAAGGACTAATCATCCTGTAAGTAGATTGGGATTGCATCATCCCTAGACATGGTGAGGTGTCTTAAAGTGATAAGGACTAATCATCTTGTAAGTAGATTGGGATTGCATCGTCCCTAGACATGGTAAGGTGTCTTAAAGTGATAAGGACTAATCATCCTGTAAGATTGATTCGGGATTGCATCATCCTTAGACATGGTGAGGTGTCTTAAAAGGATAAGGATTGATCATCCTGTAAGTTGATCTGGATTGCATCATCCATAGACATGAGAGATGTCTTAAATTGAGAGGGATTGATCATCCCATAAGTGGATCAGGATTGTATCATCCTTGGACCTATGTCCTAAAGTGAGAGGGATTGACCATCCCGTAATTGGATCATGTGTGTTGCAGGGTATGCTGCTGTTGTGTATACTTGTATCAGTGTGGATACTTGTATTGATAGATGTATTAGTGAGAATACATGCTTTTGATGATAGATGTATTAGTGAGAATACATGCTTTTGATGATAGATGTATTAGTGAGAATACATGCTTTTGATGATAGATGTATTAGTAAGAATACATGTTTTGATGATAGATGTATTGGTGAGAATACATACTTTTGATGATAGATGTATTGATTAATGTACTTGTATGGTTGAGGATACTGATGCTGTAGATCGAGATGATCCAGATGTTATAGATCGAGATGATCCAGATGCTGTAGATCGAGATGATCCAGATGTTGTAGATCGTGATGATCCAGATGCTGTAGATCGAGATGATCCAGATGCTGTAGATCGAGATGATATGACAATGCTGATGATCGTGAGATAACGATGCGGATGATCGTAAGATGACGATGCTAATGATCGTGTGATGACGATGCTGATGATCGTGAGATGACGATGTTGATGATCGTATGATGACGATGCTGATGATCGTGAGATGACGATGCTGATGATCGTGTGATGACGATGCTGATGATCGTGAGATGACGATGTTGATGATCGTGTGATGACGATGTTGATGATAGTGAGATGACGATGTTGTTGATCATGTGATGACGATGCTGATGATCGTGTGATGGCGATGCTGACAATCGTGAGGATTCAGATATTGATGTTGCTGTAGCTGTTTGAGTGCTGTAGAAGATAAAGACTCAGTACTGAAGATGTTGATGTTCCAGTATTGAAGATATTCCAGTAATTGGTTGAGTTACTGATGATGTTGAGAAAGCTTCCAATGATTTATAGATGTATCATGTATGATGTTGATGACTCCTTGCTCGTGCAGATGCTGTTATAATATCCTTCTCGTTAAGGGGGAGTGTTGAGATATTGTAACTTCAAAGAATATTATATTTGTACTTTATTATTCCGGAGATGATTCATTCCTTCGTGAAGATCTTATTGTATATCCGGAGATGTTTATTCCTCCGTCGGAATGTGGTAACTTGGGTTATTAGACTTCCCTAGTGGGGGTCGGCCCTGTATGTGTTATGTGGGTCAAAGGGTTATTAGACCACCCTAGAGGGGTCGTCCCAGTCAGTTATAATGGGGTATTTAACCTAATGGTTAAATACGAGCCTACATGTACTCGTGTAAAATACATATCAGAGTAGTGTATAAATAGAGGAGGTGTGTTCCTCATTATACACATTCACTCACTTGAGGATAGCGCACTTGTGGAGGAGAGGTCTGCTATTGTGGAGGAGGAGATCATGTCTCAGGGTTTCATCTTTGTATATTGCTGGTCATCTATATTGAGGAAGCTTTGCTGGGTTTTCTACCCCATGAGGGTTTCCCAGGATAAATCTCTGTCTCTTGTGTTTATGCTGTGCTTGTTGTTTCTTCAGTGATCCTGTATATGCTATTATTGTGAAATGGAATGTAATGCTGCTATTTTCTATCTTAGCATATTGAATTTTAACACTTATTGTGTCTTTTTTGTTGGACACTATAGTATGTTTCTGTTAGTGCACTATCATTTATTTACTCGTATTACTTGTATGTTCAATCTTTAACGTTAGTATTTGATCATGTATGTGATTTATTTTTTGGTTTGAGATGAAAGGGTGCTTTCCTGGTATATATTCATTTCCTTGTGTTTACCAATATATCTTTCCTACTAACTTGGGCAGATAAATTGCACTGCAACAATTAAATCTTTGTTAGGCCTTCACATATCTCTTTCTACTCCTTGTATTAACATTGTTGTGTCAACTTTATACTTCTTTTCTTTTTAAACACTATTCCAGAGCATATGTATTTATTTCTTGCAACAACTTCGAAGAAATTATCCATAAACACTCTGCCAATGATTAAATATATAGTATGTTTCTCTTTCACTAAAGGCACCATAAAGTTCATAACCACCAAACATTTTTTTTGTAGGCATGTCAACCAATAATGACAATGATCAAATCAATGCACGAAGAAGATTTCTATATGCTCAACAAAAAAAAACAAGCGCCAACACCTTCTATATAGAGCTGCTCGCCAACTTGTTAATATCCCTTCTTCATTTCACGTTGCTCAACCTCCCCTTAAACCCTCAGCACCATCCACATCCACATCCACACCAATGCATCCAACAAACATTGACCTAGATGGTGCACAACAACGGTTCCGTACAAGATTGGACAAGCTATCTCCCATGAATGTATGCTCTATATGCATGGAGTCTTATCCTGGAATTAAAACAAAACAATTTTCTGGTGCATATGCATGTTCTCGATGCATTGCAAAACAAAATGGCCACCACTATTCCTTTGCAAACAACATGGATCCTGGGATACAACCATTAGTGCTAGCCGTCCTTACTCAAGTTGAATAAATGCTCATTTCTCGTGTTAACCCAATTTTACAAGTCACTCATGCTCGTGGGGGACAATATACATATTTTGGCCACACTATTAGGTTCCCGCAAAACATTACTAGCATTACCACTTTCCTCCCTCACTTGCTCTCAGGCATAGACATTCTTATTATTCGTAAATGCAGTCCTACGAAGAATCCTTATGAATTCTTTGTTAGTCGAACACGTGTTCTTGCTGCTCTCCAATACAAAATTTCAAATGACCCCTACTACAAATATGTTCAACTTAACTCAATATTATCTTCTTTGCCTCTTGAACTAACCGACATTTCATCCCTCCTTCGTCATGTCACATCTGATGAAACCCCACTTGTTGACCGTAGCTCACATGCACCTATTCAATCACCCATATTCCTTGAACCCCGTGAAGAACAATCCTCCTCCTTTATATCTTCACAAATAAATTCTAGAACTGAGCTTGATGAAATCAAATGCTTCTTGAGCACAAGCGATGCAACAAATCTACCTTGCATTGACTAGCCCTCAATAGATGCTTCCCCTATAAATGAGTACAACACAATAGGCCTCCTCTCAATGGCCTTTCAAACCTTGTTTCCCACTGGAGTCGCAATGCTTAAACAACCACACATTCAAGAGGTTGGTATGGAAAATTATGCATTGCACCTTCTTCGATACCATGACAATAGATTTGGACAACATCTTCGCTTTCGTTATTACATATATAACCTCATGATGCACCATCGTAGCCATTCTACTGCTTTCATCTTTGTAAAACATAACATTGAAGATACATTGCCTCCAACCATCTCAGAACTTGTACAACAATTACAAGACTTGCCCGATGCTAAAATCGCTGAGCAAGTCATGCGCTTTGGTTCCACTCTTCGTGGGACATGCTCCTACTGGAACAAAAGAAGGGGTGAACTAACTGACATGATCAATCAACAAGGGACACCAACCTTCTTCTTCACTCTCAGTGCAGCTGACACAAAGTGGCCAGATTTGCATTCTTTGATGCCTGGACAAGCTCCAACCACTTCAAATCAGCAACACCAATGGAGAATTCACAACCTTATAGGAAATCCACACATTGCATCTCAATAGATGGACAATAGATTCAAAATATTCCTGGAAGAGGTTCTTCAAAAAGGCCTTTCTACAAAAGACTACTGGTGCAGGTTGGTAACAAATCATATTCCCATCAAAGTTCATTGTATTCAAAACCTCAAATATTTGTTCCTAATATTATCTTCTCCATGCAGGTATGGATGGAAACATAGAGGATCTGCCCATATACATGGATTTTTACGGCTAAACAATGCACCCAATATGGACACGTTAGACTGGGGAGATGCTACCAAGGTCGAATATGCAAAACAGTACTTTGACAAGTTTGTTACAGCATGGAATCCTCGAGTCAACCATTTTCAAAGCCCATCTTTCCAAGCCTCTACCATAAATGATCCATGCACCATTGGCTCACATTCCATACTTGCAACTGATCATTTGCATGATTATGAAGAACTTGTTAATTGTGTCCAAAGGCACACAAAATGTTCAGAATCTTCTTGCCTCCACAAAAAAGGATAATCTCTTCAATGCCGTTACAACTTCCCCTTTGATCTACAACCTACCTCTTCCTTATTCATTGATGCTAATGGCCGGAAAACATACAACCCTACAAGGAACGATGCCCTGCTAAATATTCACAACCCTACCATGCTCTCAATTTGGCAAGCTAATGTTGATTTCCAACATGTTCTCTCTAGACATCTTGTCCTCAAATATATTTCAAAATATGCAGCAAAAGTAGAGCCCAAATCAGAAAGCTACCATGCACTTATTTCTCATCTTGCACATGCAACTCCAAATGATGCCCCCATCCTTCAACCAATTAGACACTTCTTATCAGAGACTATTGCAGATCGAGACATTGGTGCACAAGAGACTTGCCACATGCTCCAAAAAATTCCTCTTTGTCTTTGCAACCATTCCTTTCTATCCTTGAATGTTAGCCAAAGCGTTTTTCACCGTATTTCCAATGACTCTCTTGACACCCCACCAACACCCACCTTCATTTCTACATACATGCAACGACCCCCTGCACTCAAAAAAATTACCCTTCTTGAAGTTGCACGCTCTTTCTCATACTCACCTCGTAGAAAGCACTCCGAATGGAAACCAAACTACCCTCCCAAAATTGTTCGAATCTATCCTCGCTTCACTACGATTCCACCCTTTACTGTAGATTCCTTTGTTTCCTTTTGTTGGGTTGAGCTCCTCCTATACAAATCTTTCCGATCCCTCCACGATGACATTCGATCCATAGCATTATCCATCACTTCTAACTGGATTTGCATTAAAGACACATAAACTATATGCCATGTTGATCGCTTGCCAAAATCCCCTATTACACCTCCTTCCAATGACTCTGCTTCTGCTTCCAACCATTTCCCGTTAGTCCCTGCCATGGATGAATGGTGTGTCATGAGGGAATGCTCTCTGGCGTACCTTTGGACATCCCCATGTATGTTGGTGTGTCATGAGGGAATGCTCTCTGGCGTACCTTTGACACTTTTGTCACTCTTTCAACCATCTTTCGACAACAAGGAAACACCCCTTCTCAAGTTTCCTTTCGTCAACTCCTGCTCAATCTTCCAAATGAAATACCAACTCTTGAAGATTGGACCCTGCTCATGTTAAGGAAAACCTCCTCCTTTTCACCTGAAGAGAGTCATACATTTGACCAATGCACTCATTTGTACGCAACTAATAACTCTATTGCATTACACAACAAACAAATGCTAAAACTCCTTAACATGCCAATTGTACATTGTTTTGCAGAGCAGAAGAAACAACATGTTCAAACCTCAATAGATGATGAACAACTTCCATTCAAGGTTCTACTAGCAATTGGTCAACAAGTCATGTTGACATCCAACTTGTGTGTCTCAGCAGGCCTTGTAAATGGCTCACTTGGGAAAGTTATTGCAATTGTCTACAACTCCAACGATCAACTGCCTACATTGCCATCTTATGTTGTCATTGACTTTTTCCAGTACAAAGGACCCCCATTGGATTCTTCCAATCCAAATTATGTTCCCATCCCTCCTATAACAAGGGGTTCAAGAAGGCAAGTACCACTTCGAATGGCATGGGGTTTAACAATCCATAAATCACAAGGGATGACCCTACAAAATGCAACAAAAGATATTGGAAATATTGACCAAGGCCTTACATTCACTACAATATCAAGAGTTAAATCTTTGTCAAGCCTTCACATATCTCCACCTTTTTCCTTTTCTAGGCATTCTTGAATGAAAGATAGTCCCTATGTGCAACGCAGAATACAAGAAGAGAACTTGCTTGCTTCAAATTCTTTGCAGCCACATGCTACATAAACCTACATTCTTGCTCCTCTGCACCTCTACTTTACATATGTATTACTTTACTACGTTCTCCTTTTTTCAAAATGAATTGTCAACTTTTTTCAGATCTTGTATTCCTATTGCTACCATCATTGAATATTTTCCTATAGAAGACAAGAAAATACTACTCTATAAAGAAGACAATAAATTTAATCTTCATATCAACACTTTTCTTGTACTACTCTATCTTATTTACTACAATGTGTTGTCATCACTTTTTTCTAAGCAAGCACATCACAACATTTCATCCCATGTTAGTTTACTCTTTTTCCAATAAATATAAAATGTCCCAATATATATACTTCACTATGGTACCATGCATTGTTTGAATATGTAATCTTTACTGTCGCGGGTCTACCCATAAAATGTCTCCATAGTCTCCCGAGGGTCGACGATGAATTTTCTGCTTGATGAAGTAATCTAATCGAAATGGTTGAAAATACAACCGAACAAAGAATGATTGACCGTTGAAGACCAGTTCATTTGTTTTAGCCAACCAACATGATGATATTGTATAGTTTGACTTAGTCCATCGACCAGTACAGTTCATTGATTAAAAATCTGTTGATTTGCATGTTGAAGATATTAATTCCTACAATCTTCAAACATTGGTCGACTCTAAAAAAAAAAAAAAGCTCGACATCCTTTGGAAAGAGAGAAGTCTATTCCTTCAGTTATTGCATATCATTTATTTATTTTATATGCTCGAAGTTGAGTCGATATGATTTTTGATCGAAGCGATATGATTTTTTGATCAAAGTGATATGCTTTTTGATTCTTCATATGGGCGAAAATTTAAAAAATGATCGGTTGATGTTTTTATTCAAAGTTCGACATGTACAAGTTGTAATACTTTTTAGTCGAAATTCGCCATATACAAGTTGTCATGCTTTTTTGGTCAAGGTTGATATGTATGATCGGGTATGTCAAAATGTGGTCGATATGCCAGATCTTGGTCGGACCCTTATAATATTCAGTCATATCTTTATTACTTTTTGGTCGACATATTCCATACGTTGGTTGAGATTGTCCAAATAGAGTTAAATGGTCGAGTATTTTAGGTAGTCATTTTTTTGTACAAAGTGTCGGGTTTTCAGTCGACCATATAGAATGTCACTCGAAATAATGAAGCTTGAAACGGTCAACTCATAGATCTTGACATCATCAGCTTGCATGGTAGTCGAATCTCTGTTTGACCAAGACTGTCGGTCGTTATTGTCCTTGTTCAAAAAAATATTAAATACACATGATTACTGTATACAAGTCGACAATAGATTAGTTGTCTTCCTTGTCGGTGGTCGACAGTTTCAATAAAGTTCTATGAATTTAATCGTCGACTTCTTTTGCTAGTCATTTTTTTATCTAAAACGAAGCAATCTTAGTCGATTCTAATGTTGGTCGACGTCCATAGTTGACATAAGCAACAATATCATCCTGCTCCGCACTCAATCATTGGTCATTGGTCAATGCACGCTCCATGAAATTCAATGGTGGAAAAACTTTCTTCTCGACTATTCTTCAATTATTGCATCAACTATCTACTCAAATTCCAAACACTGATGGATTACCCAAGGACTTCTCACCATCGTGCATATTGATGTCAATTTTGCAGACAAAGGATAAATCATTCATCATTTTCTTTGTATTTGGCATTATTCTGTCATGCAGTCTTTTCAGGAAATCAACCACTCACCTCTTAACTATGTGATCGAATTCATGGACACTTCATTTTGGTCGACTCCGTCAATATTTGTAATACGTTGTTTTGAAAGTGGTCAAGGTAATATTTTGTCGTGCATCGTAGGAATTATGCGTATTTGGTTGATATCAAATTTTTTGGTCGAGATTCATTTTCGTGGACGTGACATGAAGTCTAGGATCAAGATTTCATGCAACTTAAAATTAGCAACAAGGTCATTTTCAAATTAAAAATAGTGTTTTCATTCACATAGGTTGCACATTCAACCCTTCCAATTTTCAGTTTCCATTATGTGACATAAAGAAGAGTTCCATTCAGGGGATTACTTTTTATTGTATTCTTTCCATTCATAGTTGTATAACTTATATCGATTCAACATTTCATTAGTATTGTTTAAGCACAAAATGTACCATATCTTGTGTTCCCCAAATATGTATGCTTATGTCTACCCATTTTAAGAAATACAAGTAGTTAGGATGGAAACAAAAGTTTAGAACTTATATATGCTTAAGTCTGTCCATTTGAAGAAATAAGATTGATTACTCTACCTTGAATACTAGGTACTTTGTAAACATTTCAATCAAGATTCCTCACTATTCATACTGTATGTTTTCAATCAGATATGTATAAAAAAACCGCCAAAAGGAAGGGCTAGCAGATCGAGCTTCAAGAAGAAACAACTCCAAAATTACAAATGGAAACACTATTTGAAGACACCAAACCCATCATAGGAAGCACCCATGAGTCAACTGGGGCGAGCTGTACATAGCTATTAGAGACGAAAAAATACCTAATTCAACTCAGGAGGAAAGCATGATTTATCAAAACATCAAAAGGTCCAGCCTTCATAAGGCATCTACATGACCAAAATTGTTTCAGTACTCAGAGGTGATTGCGTGGATCTTGCCCCATGTAGATACCACCACAAGGATCATTTCAAACGCAACTGGAGGAGGGCTCGCATCCTTCTATGGTCTAATTCCCACAACCATTATCAACAACATTAATTGTCATCAACCATAGGCAATACCATTAATGGGCCATTGCATGTGTAACTTCACTACCTTTACCCATATGCAACATCATGCTCATGCATAAGCAATTTACATGCACTATGCAATGAATCTTTAATCATTCCCACTAATTTATATTTAATCTGCTACTCTCTTGCATTTCCAACATCCCTATGCCATAATTTTCAGTATATAAAACTCAAGAAATATAAGTACAATAGCAAGAGAGGAGTTAAGGAATTCTCCCTTTCCAATTCCCCATTATAGCATGGAATTTCTTCTTCCATATCATAGTTGATCCAATTTCATGGGTTCTCTACCATGCACACAAGCAATCATTAGCTATGATCTTCTCACGAATTAGCAATTCAATATATACATACGTGTATAACATTTATTCTTGTTATTTTCCAAACATGCAATTCTTATGCTATAAACATAAATAGTTTAAGGTGACGAATCTCCATCTTATCAACATTGCCTTACTGCTCCCATTTCTCTTCCGCAATGCATATTACAACCAAATACTCTTAATTAGGCTTCCACAAACCTTCTATGCAATTCCTGCTTCTCATTCGAAGCATAGAGAATGCATTTCACACTTTCAATGACTGTCTCCGGGGGACGACAACAGTTTTTGTAACTCCTTTGATTTCGTGCAATCTGGTGCATAAGTTCAAGGCCATTTTTCACTTTCGGACACCTGAAATTCACCTCAGAAAACTACTGAAATTCTTTGTTTCGGTGGACTTAGCAATTTCTCCTTCAACCGCGTCGTGACAATTAAGGTTAAAATTGCCGACCGCATCGCAAAAATTATGGCTAAAATCGCCGACCGTGTTGCAACAATTAAGTCCAAAATCACCGACCGCGTCGTAGAAGTTAAGGCTAAAATCATCAACCGTGTTGCAACAATTAAATCTAAAATCACCAACTGCGTCACAGAAGTTAAGGCTAAAATGGCCGACCACTTCGCAACAATTAAGTCTAAAATTGCTGATCGCTCTGCAACAATTAAGTCTAAAATCGTCGACCGCATCACAAAAGTTAAGGCTAAAATCGTCGACCACGTCATAGCAATTAAGTCTAAAAATACCGACCACATTGCAGCAATTAAGTCTAAAATCGTCGACTGCGTCACAAAAGTTAAGGTTAAAATCATTGAATGCATCGCAGAATTTAAGGCTAAAATCACCGACTGCATCGCACAAAAACTTAGCAAAATTTTGCGAAAACGTGTGGCTGGGACTGAGCTTAACTCGCCGACTATTTCGGCATTTTCTGGCTTATCTTTGCCGACAGAGTCTTGGCAGAAAACTCAGAAACACTTAGAAAATTTTCAAATTTTTTCTCAATGATCAGTGCTGAGCATGAAGCATACTTACCTCTACATATGTGATAGGTAGCCCATGAAAGCCCAAATGTTGCAACTTTTGCTCTGATACCAATATGTCATGTCTCCTCCCGCAGACCCAATTCCTAGAAGGGAACATGATAACAATCTATGGGGCTTTTACATAAACTCAGCACGATTCATTAGATTCACAACAATTTAATAGATGTGTGCATATGCAAATCAAACAAACATGCACATCGGAATAACAACATCATCCACACACACATTTCATATGCATTCAGCATATTAGAAATAACCATCAAATTATAACATTTCAGAATTAAACACATAGACAAAAAAACACTTATCTTTATGGTGAAATGGTCCCAAGCAACTAGCTATGTTGCTGCAACGTTCCACCCAACCATAGGTCTTTGCCCAGCCTGTATTCTTTCATCACTCAGAGACCACCCTTGAGCTGGGCATGATTTCTACAAGGAAAAGGGGACATTGATACTCATACACAGCCGAATAATCATTGCATCTAAGCCAAGCCAGTCCACAAATGGGTTTATCAGGATAAATCTAAACCCTCTTCATTTCTGGATGTTTTCTCTCAAGCTCAAGCCAAAGCAATGGATACCCATATCAAATCCAACATTCTCTTACACACAACAAACTTAAAAACTGGGCATGGATACACATTTCCAACAATGGGATTTACAAACAGGATGGCCATGGTTTTTCCCCAAATCATGGGAACACCAAAATGGACTGTGGAAAGGGGAGTTCGACCATAAGGAGCAAAAGAGATTTCTCCCATGGTTATGAGCATTTCAAATGGCCAAAACGACCCCCATGAAACCCTAATTCGAGCTCCCTTATTCCCAACAGTTTTGCATCACCAAAAACACCCTCTTCCCAGCTAAAAACAAGGAAACATAGGAAAAACATGGAGGGAAAACACCCAGGCAACTCCAAAAACGTGAGAGAGGCAAAACTGGTTGATGGGTAATGGCTTAGGAAGTAATTCATGGCTCTTTTATTTCCCAATGAGCAAAACACGTTTTTCCATGAAGGGTGGCTTGCCATACTCGAATTTTGGAAAACCATACCTCTCATTCCCCAAGGCATTAACTACTTCACCCAACTCTGGGGAGAAATGAATGATTGGGTACAAAAGTCAACATGGGTAGTTGATGGTTTTATGGGTTCTCTCATTGACACTTGGCTTGACTTGATTGGCTCCAAGGGTTTGAATATTTTCCTCCCAATTCCTTGTAAAATCATGCCCCCATATCTTGTTGCATTGCATAGCTAGTTGTGGGTATTTGATTAAAATGCATATTTACATGATATTTGAAATTCCAATGTGTCTGGCCAGTACATAAACCATATGCATCACTAATCGATGGCTGGGCCTTGGCCTTGAGCTCCTCACCACGATTTTATAACAATATTACATCATTTACATTTGAACGCAATGGGGTAAAAATAGGGACATTACACAAACTTAGCATGGTCATCAATTTGATATAGAATAGAGATATTAGTATACTGCAATAGTCCCTTTCTCTTCAACAATGTTTTCATATCTGGTTCCAAGGTTGCATAGTTATGGCCATTCAAAATAACATGTTCTATCTTGGAATCCATCCTTATGATATCAACCAAATTTGACCCAAGTTCAAAGGTACATGTTGAAAAATATTCAACCTAGATTTAATCAACCATAGACCGACTCAACACAATTAAGAAATAATAGGCTAGGTCAAAACCAATAGCTATGATACCATGCTGGGAAAATTCCTTTGAACAACTGGACATAAAATAAAATAGAAGAAGATATAAATATTCCAAGGAGAGGGGTGGTGTCTAAGGACATTGTTTACAACACTTAAGCACAATGCATTGTGATCAAAACATCACAATGCATCATCATTAGTCAACAAATTTTCATCATATCAATACAACCCATAAGGTTGTTCTTTTATAGTCTCCAAACCTAACAAACTTTGTTGAAGCGAGGAGGATCTAGTCCACAAACAAGGGTCATCGGTTCTAACTGTTTCTAGAAAATACGCAATGTCCTATTGATTAGTCGAATGATTTAGTCAAGTTGACCATTTTCTTGTCGAACAATCAATCGACCACTCAATCAAGCCTCCCATCGAATACTCTACTAGTCAACCGTTGTCTTTCAATTGAATATCTCAAGAAGATCCGAACATGTGATGAACCTGCATAGCCTTGGTTCCAACAATTAGAAACCTCCTTTACTACTTGATTTTCCTTGGAGAAAAATACTTGCAAGTAAATGTCGCATCTAATTAGAACACCCACTAAGTCAATATTATGCTACGAATTGGATCAATATGTATTTTTTCATATATTTTGGTTCTTTTTGGTTGGAAATATTGGATGAATTGGCTTGTAGGGCCCATTTTAAGGGCTGGTCTTACTTTTTAGATTTGGGGTCAAAAAATCATCTGAAACCTTTCAAAGCCATTTTGAGGGCTTAAATGGATTTTTTTGGTCCAAACTATACATAAGACCGAAATTCCATATTTTACTTATCAAGACATTTCCAATAGTTCAAGAATATCCTCAATTAGAGTCCATATGAGGAATTTATGCCTCCCGCAAGTTGACCTATCTAGTTGACCACCATGGTACTGAGTGGATTCCACGTTGGCTCTCATTACACACTATTATACTCTATGTGATTACATCAGGTTACAAGTATCACATTATATCATCTATTAAGTATGAGAACAAGCATACATAAAGGGAACAAAAAATAATGAAAGTAATGATCACACAAACAACAATTCTTTATATCATCAACATGCCATACTATACAAAAGAGGGATAATTGTATGTATATAATCTGGCTCAACAACCTATATATATGGATCATACAATTCGTTAGACAGTTTTAATTGTAAAACTATTTTCTAGTTGGTCTAACCGAATCGACTAAACTAGGTCGACTTGTCGATAGTTAGATGGGAGGACCTATTCGGGTCATTGACTAAGCTCCTCCAATACCCCCCCCCACCCAAAATTTTTATTCATTTTGAGGAGAAAAAGGAGATGTAAATTTTACAAAAGAATTATAGAATTCAAGGTTGTTGAGAACTGGATGTTGCACCAAGTGCATTTGTTGTTAAAAAATGTACCTTGGACAAGTGTTCCCCTAGTGGATTTGTGTCTATCTAAAGGGGGGAATGTTCAACATGACCCTTAGGTATTAAATTTATGAAATGTAAAGTTAATTTTCATTTATGAGATATAAAATGACTTTATGGAGACTTTAAATGAGAAAGTGACTTAAATTAATTTTTAAGTTGAGAAAAAGTGATTTTTATCTCAACCATGGATTCAAGTGACTCTAGATCTAATATGGGCCCTTGGCTATAAGAGTTGGTTCACTTACCCTATTGATGAACAAAAAGGCTTTGAAAGGGAAAATACACAATTAATCCATTCTTCATGAGAATTTGGAGAAGAGAGGTCGAGAGAGGGAAATTTGAAATTCTAAGTCACATCAGATCATAGAGATGAGAATACCTCACAGTGAAAGACTAAGCATAGAAGGTGGATTACAGTGAAAATTGCAAAGAAAAGAGCAGTAAAATTAATCATGCATTGGAACTCATATGGAAGTAGAAATTTGTAACATTATCCATTAATCATTATAGTCCAACAATATGAAACAATAGAGAGAATTCAAATATCCTAGGAGAATTCGAGTCTCAGTTTGTCTATAATAGGAATTATCACCACTGGAGTGCTCTGAAAGACCCAAAATAAACTAAACTGAACCAAAACGCAGTTAACTGAAGACACAGTTAGTTAATTGACCAAGGAGGACGCATTTGTGATTTTTTCATGCAAATCACTCAGAAAAGGGTGCATGAGGTCACAAATAGTTGGCTCCTAAAATGTAGGGAACTGACTCCGGTGGTCCTAAAATGATGCATTCAGGGTGCATTAGGTGGCTAATGGGTCCTAGATGACATCTACACACCACTAGGGGAAAATGAGATCATTAACTACTAGGAACAATAAAATAATGCTAAGTAGGACAAGGATGTAGTGTTAATTATACTAGCACCCCCCCATTAATCCAAACTTGGACATCCTAGGCCCTGGTTACTGAGACCAAAGGCCACCCATACAATAAAATAAATGATAAAAAGAACTATTCATGAAAATTAAGGAAATGGGGAAAAAACTAATGGGAAAAATACCCCCCCTAAAAAATGAACAACAACAAACTCAAACAACGTTCACATAAGCACAGAAGGAAAATCTCTTTTGAGTGAAAGAGTTTGTAAAAATGTAGGCAATATTCTCCTATGTAGGATAGTAATGCAGGTGTCGGATCTGGATCTGATCCTCTGATGTACCTCCCATTGTGTCAAAGATATATTTTCCAAAACAAGTCTTTTAGAAACCATCTTTTCTACTGGAGCGAATGGCTCATTGTAGTCCAAATCATGAACCTTTGAGTACCCTTTATTAACCAACCGAGATTTATACTTGGTTGTAGATCCATCATAATAAGTCTCTTTGAAATATTGTGGATCAGACCCCATGATCATGTAGCACCTTTATGAGAGAAGTGGATCTATATGAAATAGTGCAAAGTTTGCATCTCAATATTGAGGTTTGATTCTTCTATGGTCAGATGGATCCCTAGCCATGTTCTCATCAGCTTCAAGGAATTAGTGAGCCCATATTGGCCTTGGCCATGGATTGGGAGTAGGTGCTGGATCTCGATATGCATTTACTTGAAATTCATACTCAACATCAAGATCTTGGTCCTCATATTCAAAATCTGAAACTGGATCATTAGGAGAGACATCATTATGATATTAGTCATATGCAAATGGAGTAGGCAAAGAGTATATAAAAAAGTGAGATATTTCATATTCCTTTGAGGCATGGTTTGAAACCCCTTTCACTATTAACTTCTCGGATGATATCTCTGCAATCTAAATTGTGTTAGGTCCAAAAATAACTTTCTTTGGTGAACCTGTGTGTGTCATCTGATAAACATATAACAAGTTTGCTGTCAAAGAAGGAGCATACAAAACATTTTTGAAATTTCCATGCTCCATTTGTATTGTTCCCTTCCCTTCACCAGAGATCTGAGAATTATCTCCCATGTGAATTCTCAGACCATCATTGAGATCTAGATAAGAAAATGATTCTTTGGAAGAAACCATGTGGTTGGAGGCTCCAAAATCTATGAGGAAGGCTTGTGATTGTGTGAAACTAGCCTTTAGTGCATGGCATCTCTCATGATCATCTGTCTCACTTCTAGAATCAGTCTCCCTTGCGCCTTTTGGGAGGGAAGTGTTGTGTTGTTCAAGGAGTTTGGTCATTTGATCTATCTTCTTCTTTATGCAAGATCTCTTTGGATGGTTTCTTTTCTTGCAATAGGTACACTTGGTCTTCTCAAACCCTTTTTTCTTATCCTTCTTGGAGCTAGAGGATCCTTCTGATGGAGTAGGATTCTCATATAGTTTGGATTCAACTTGCTGCTTGTCCCTTCCTTTCTGCTTCCCTTTAGCATTCACACTTTTTGACTCCCCTTCCTTAAGAGCTTGATTTTTAAAGGCTTGCAAGGCACCCACCTGAATCATTTTGTCTTATTCTTGGATAAGGGATTCAGTGAATGCATCTAAAGAAGGAATTTTCGAGTTTGGGATTGACAATATCCATGAATGCAAGGTAGAAACAAATATTGAAAATTATGGACCAATCTTGCTTAGGATGGATAGCACCACCTGATCATCCTTCTTCTCAATGCCACATTGTTTGCATTGCATGACTAAGGATTTTAATTTAGAGAATAATTGTTGTATGGTTTTGAAACTGCTTGGTTGAAGAGCAATTAACTCATTCTCCAGAATATGTCCCCTCAACTCATCTTGCTTGCCAAAGAGGGTCTCAATCTTCAACCAAACCTCTCTTGGAGTCTTCAATCCATCAAGGTGGAAGAGAAAATATCTGAAAATATGAATACACATGAAACCAAATGATTCATCTAATCAGTTTAGATACTTGGCCTTCTCAATAGCTGCCTAAGGTTCAACCTCCTTGCCCATTGTGACCTTGTACAAACTCTTGTTGCGCAACACCATCTGCATATCAACCCCCCAACCAAGATAATTGAAGGGTTTCAGGATTCTTGGAGACAAGGGAGCATTCAAATTCTCCATTGAAACTGCTGGAGCGAATACAAACTGAAAACTGCTGCACCAAAAAACCTTCAATATCCTGCAAAAAACAATCAATTTTGGAGATAAAATACTATTGAGCACTGCTTTAGGACAATAGTCACTTTTATCTAGATCCTTCACACCTGGCCAGTCCTCAAAGGATTTCTCCAATGAATTCAATGCAATGGCACTAGGATTTGCTGTGGAAATCTAGAGGCTTCTTGTGCACTACTAAAAGAAGCTGCTCAACCTACGCTCTCTTAGCTCTGATACCATGTGAAATTATAAGTCATACGAGATCATAGAGATGAGAATACCTCACAATAAAAGAATCCAAAAGAGCTATATCAAGCTTGAGCTTTGCATCTGATTTGTTTGAAAAATGATTTGGAAAACCTGAGTGTTCTCTTTTCTAGCCGATCAAATTTTTTATTTTTGGAAACGTAGTGTTGAATTTCTGTTTGACAATGAAGGCGCCTATAGAAATATACTTCAACCTATCTATCATTTTCCTCATTTTATAAACTTCTCCAGCCAACAATTCTTGCTAATGACATATATGTTCGTGTATATTGCCGACCTGCTTATGGAATGGGGTCATACCTATATTCTAGTTTTGAGCCATGTTTACCTGTTTTAAGAGAGATTCCTTATCTCTAATCAACTTAGTCACTCGAGACTACAAAAATTCCTTTTCGATTATCATCTCATCTATGTGTGCTTGTAGAAACTCCTTTTCAGTGATCAAAGCTTCCATCTGTTGGTTTGTCCTCATTTCCTTTTCCTCCAACTCATTGATGCGAGAGTCGAAGTCGCTTCACTCGACTTCCATGATGACAAGTTGTACATTCAAAGAATCCCTTTCATTTTCCAAGTTCTAGTAGTCTAACAATAACTTATTCTTTTCAGCTATTACTGGATCCTGTTTCTTCTTCAACTCAATCCCTTCACCTCTTGATTTTACTAATTTATCCTTCAGCTTCAACAATTTTCCTTTGTTGTGTTCTAGGTCGTTTATCAATTTATCAACATTGTCAGCATTTTCTTGAGCGACTGCTATGTTGACTGACATAGTGAACTTGGGATATTTGTGGGTGCCTTCCATTATGCTGCTTTCTTGAATAGTTACCACATCTGCTTGTGCGCCCATTTTCAGCATTTTGTCTGTTCTCCTTGAAATAGTATTCCTTTTGGGATCAAAGACCATTGTATCCAATTTTGCTATTGAATGTTGTTTTGAAGGAGTAAATGGAGTGAGTCCGAGCTAAAAAAATGGAAGGTGGCTTCCCGTAAGTGCAATTCCATATATTCCAGGGAGATCTATATCCATGTATTGAATATTATAGTCTCTTTCTTCTGCTTCTTTGTCTTCCACAACTTTCTTGAGCTTATCTTCTTCTTCCCTTTGTATCTCCAGTTCTGCTGCTCCGTCCGCTGCTTATTGCATTTCCTTATTGAGCCTCTTTTGTTTTGCTTCTTCCTCTTTCTTCTTTTGTTCTTCTTCCCTCTTTTTTCTTGCTTCTTCTTCTTTCCTTTTATCTTCCTCTTCCCTTTTCCGTCTTTCTGCTTCTTATAATAGTTGTCTTTCTGCTTCCTCTGTTGTCTCAACTTCTTCTCTAGATTTGAATATGTAATTCTTCTTCTTTAGCAGTATCCATAGTAAGACTGGAGCCTACACCACTTTTCTAGCCAAATCGTTTATTCAAATATGTCATGTTATTTTCCCTCCGATATACTTCCTCATCCGTAAGGAAGTGATCCGTGTATTCAAAGTGAATTTTGCATGACACACAATGTTGAGCATCCTTTTGTAGTTTTTCATTTCTGATAAAAATATTCTCTCCAAACGAAATGCTTCTAAGTCTTTTACAAAAACCTCTGCTCCTTTCACCCTAGGGAATTTATATGCCCCAATGACAAAGGCAAGTGGTGGATAGGAATCCTTCTTATGTTCATTTAAAAAATTTCCTACTCCATTGATGAAGACTTTTCTTACCACCTCTTTGTGTACCACATAATATGTTGTGTACCTTGGAATTAGTGATAGAGGTTTGGTACCCCCATACATTCTGATATACGTGCCTTTCGGGGAAAAATAGAAAAATCCATATTCATAGATGACAGACATCACATTGTCCGACAAGCAATTGGGTTCTTCATTAAATATTAGCCGGTACATAGGAATTATGAATTCCTCACAGATAAGCTTGTAGAAGCTTGCATACTTGTGTGCCCATATTATTTGGTAAGCTACATATAGTGGGCTCTTAGTTGGGATCCAGTAGAAACCCAACTTGTGGAATGGGTGTGTAATCAAGATGCAATCAATAAGGTAGGAAGACATGCATAACTCAGCTTTCTTTTGGGTCATCCCTCCTTGGGCTGCTGCTATTGTTGATTCCATACTGTCTGAGATAATGTCCGCTCAATTGAAAATGGTACCATGGGAGGAGACATGATACATGAGGGGCACCTTTTAACTCAACTTACAGATATTCGCATTCACCCTGCCGAATATTCTGCTCAACATTAAAGATATGATTCTGAATGGTGTTTTCAAATTCTGAGTATCATATTCCCCACTTTCCATTTTCCTCATCTTCTTTGTAGGAATCAACATTTTCTTAGCATACTCAAAGTGATCTATGTTGACTCCCCTTATCCAGTCATTTTTCATCGTAACTTTAGGGGAAAGTAACTTGTATGCTGCACTAACATGGTCAGGTTTAAACAAAGTGAATCCTTCTCCATTCACCCCGGCTATGATCCGTGTGCCGACATCCACATGAGGTAAAATCGAATCAATAACTTCTGAACATGAGAAAATCTCTTGTCGGGTGGTAGCTTTATGGAGACCAGATCTTTTAATATTTTTATAGGCCAGCATCTCTTCAATGGATGCATCTGGCATGTTCTGATCTCAGATGAGATGATATAGTTGATCCCATTTAAATTTAGGGACTCCCAATCATTGCTCTAGTATCCTCATACATGGTTTCGATCGGGGTTTTGGGAACAACCTCAATGTTAGAATTTGATTCTACTGCCTTGGGATTACATTTAGTAGCTCTTCTTTACATATCTGAGTCCTTAGGTGAACAAAAATCAAATGTAAATGTATAAGAATAATTCAATGTTAAAAATACTTCCAAGAAAAATGATAATGAACATAATATACATTGCAGATGTATGATTTGTCAATATTTTTACAAAACAAAAGATTCATACTTCCATGACATCAAGTGTGTTTGGTTTTGAATGATTTGTCGTGAGGATTCCCTAATGCACTGTCACATAGATTTCTTTGTTTTTTCACTACCCTTACTAAACAAAATCTTAGTCAAAACTTAAAATTTTATTTCACTTAGGGCTAGATATGTGCGGATTATCAGAATGCAATTATTATATTACTTTTGGCATCACATTGTCTAGCAATTTGTTATTATTTCCTAAAATCCTTCATATGCTACACTAACTATCCGTTTAAGCACTCTAGTCCATTCTTTAAGCAGAGTATCTAGTTTACTTGTGGTCTCAATAAAAATTTAATAAGGAAAAAGTAATTGACCAAACAAATGACCAATGGAGAGGGTAACCCTAAAAACAAACAAATTCATCCAATCCGTGTTATTCAGGCAAGGGTTTCCAGGTTAGTGCTTCATCAGAGACACAATCCGATATTCTACCCTAGAGAATCAAATATGTGACTGCTACTGCCTATGCCACATACCCGTGCGAGTCTTCCATACCTTCATCGGTGGTTTTTTTAACCCAAGTGTACACACAGAAAGTATAAGTATAAGCAATCAGGGTAACATATGACACCCAGGGTTAAATGCCCTTCCCTCCCTGGAATATTTTCCCTAACTAATACTTAACAAGGAAAACTAGGACAATCTATGAGCATGGGGACTAGATAGCCAATGGTTGGTCAGTCCTCACTTGCTCGAAAATTGTTGGCCGCGAGCTCTCTTTATTTTATATATATATATATATATATGGTCGGAGGATCAAGGTCGTTTTTGCAACTAGGGAAAAAGAAAAGGAATAAGATACAGTTGTAAAGCAAACACTTTCATAATATGGACAAAAAAATGTGAGACACCTACCTAGCAGCATGCGAGTGGTCGAATATAAAAATCCGATGGGGTTCCTTAGCGTTAGGCATAATTTTAAGGACCCATACTTATTTAAACATGCATAAACCTTGACGAATCTTACTAATTCTTAAAATGTCAACTATAAAATATTTGGCGATATTTTTCTAAAATTATTTCAATTTCTAAGGATTTTATATAGTTTATATAAAATTTTAGCGATTTTTAGAGCGAAAAAAGTTTACCCCATCAAAATTGGGTGAAATGGGGCTTCAAAAAATGAAAATTGGTGAATCGTTTGTTGGAAAAATATCCCATGGGATAAATTTCACCCCTAAATTTATCCTTGCTTAGCGTCCAGTGAGTGATCCGCAAATGACGTTACAAACAATGTTTGTGAAAATGAGGTTAAAAGATGTTACATATACCCACCAAACCTAGCATTAAATGTGCCTTGACATACGTGCGAAATGGGTTCCATTTACCTGTTTCGGCGTATTTCTCATTTTACACTGATAGCCTATTTGAAACATTGTGTCAGAGCACTTTACATTTCGGCAGTAAACTGTGTTGACGTACTTTTATTTTGGTAGCGACATGTTTCAGCGTCATTTTCAATTTTATGCCGATCTATTTGGGCAGTGAAATGTTTCGGATATATTTTACATTCAGCAATGAATAGTTTCGGCGTACTTGTTATGTCGATTATGTTTTGCATACCAGTTCCTTTTGTATCGATATGTTTTAGATGCGCTTTTCATTTGGCGCCGATGACAGATTTTGGGTGAAACCTATTTGGCACAAGTTTTCATTTCCTTCGATCAATTCTAAAATCGACCATGAAGATGGTTTCAGCGCAAAATACACTTATGCTCTAAAATGCGGAAATACAGGAATGCGGAAAGTTGGAAAATGACTTTCGAACATAACCAATTTCATCCAATTTCACCCCCCCGCAATCTGCAATGTGATGCGTGTTGAATATTGTAACTTCTAAGAATAATATATTTGTATATTATTTATTCCAGAGATGTTCCATACCTCCGATGTGATTATACTATGAATCCGGAGATGTTTATTCCTCCGGATTGGTTGTGGTAACTAGGGTTATTAGACCCACCATGTGGGGGTCGGCCCAGTCAGCTATAATAGGGTATTTAACCTAATGGTTAAATACGATCCTACATGTACTTGTGTAAAATACATGTCAGTGTAGTGTATAAATAGAGGAGTTATGTTCCTCATTTGACACACTCACTCACTTGTGAAAGATAGCGCACTTGTCTGGGAGATTTGCTAAGGAGACAAAGTAGGAGGGAGCACATCTTGTATTTTGGTTGATCATCTTATTGAGGAAAGCTTTGCTGGGTTTTCTACCCCATGAGGGTTTCCCAGGGTATATTCTGTGTCTATCTTGTGATTATGTTTCTTTCAGTGATCTTGACAGTCTATTTGGTTTAAAATTAACATGGTATCAGAGCTCGACTGAATAGGACATCTTTCACAAGGTAAGAATACCTCTCTCTCTCTGTCCGGTGAAAGTTAGGGTTTTAGCAAAAAGTTGGTATTATTGAATTTTGGTTACATGGCTGTATAGCCCTCTTCACTACCTTTCTTTTAAGCCCTAGATCGAACTTTTTGGTTGGGTTAGAACTCCGGGAAATCAAAACCCTAATTCTACCAAAAGTGCGATAAGTCAGAATTTGGGTTCAGAAAAAAGTTGGCATTTTTGAATTCTGATTACATGGCTGGATAGCCCTTCTCAATACCATTCTTTTGAGCCCTAGATCGAACTTTTTGGTTGGGTAGAACTCCGGAAAAGTCAAACCCTAATTCTACCAAAAGTGCGATAAAATTCTGTTCCAGATTCCGGAAAAGTGAAAAGTAACATTTCTAGGTAAGTCTACTCTGTCTCTTGGACTCCCCCAAGAGAAGATGGCTCCAAACACTAAGCTTGAAGACAAGCTAGAAGGTATAGAGAATTTCCGGGCATGGAAATACAGAATTGGTCTCATTCTTGAAGAGAATGATCTTGCTCATTATATCAAGGAAGAAGTTGTAGAACCAGAAGGAGATGAAGCCAAAGTAAAGCACAGGAAGGATTTGATTAGGGCAAAGAGAATCATAGCTGATTCTATTAAAGACCACTTGATTCCCCAAGTGGCCTCCAAGAAGACTCCAAAGGAAATGTATGATGCCCTAGGAAGAATGTATGAAGGAAAGAACATCAATAGGAAGATGAATCTAAGGACTCAATTGAAGAGTACCAAGATGCACAAAGGAGAATCCATTCAAGACTACTTCTCAAGGGTTTCACAAATCAAGGAACAACTAGATGCAATTGGTGATACTCTTGATGAGGATGAACTTGTGATGACTGCTCTCAATGGTCTCACTAGACCTTGGGAATCCTTCATACAAAGCATGTGTGCCAGGAAAGAGAGCATGAAGTTTGATATAGTATGGGAGGATTGTGTTCAAGAAGAAGCTAGGGTAGCCAACAGAGAAGCTCTTCTCAAAGAGGATGACCAAGCTTTGGCCACCCATACCAAAAGAAGAAGAATAGGTCATCTCAAGAAAGTTGACCACAAAGGATCTCAACACTTCTCTAGACCTAAAAAGAGAAAAGGACCATTTCTAGTAAGAGATCTTTCCACAGTCAAATGCTACAACTGTGATAAGCTAGGACACATTTCCAGATTTTGTCCTTCACAAAAGAAGAAGTTTGTCCTCAAAAGACACCATGCACATATGGCAGAAAATGATAGTGAAGAAGAAGAAGAGGAAGAAGATGAAGAAGAAGAAGAGGTAGAGGTAAGGCCTAAAAGGAAAAGATATAAGGTGAAGAAAGAAGATCCAGAAGAATATGTTCTATTCTCTGCACTCTCTGGATCTGTATCTCCTGGAGAAGATACATGGCTCATTTACAATGGTGCTTCTAAGCAAATGAAAGGTCAAAGGAAGACCTTCTCAAATCTTGAAGAAAAGTCTTCTACACAAAAGGTATCTCTAGGAGATGACTACCAATATCCCATCAAAGGAATTGGTGAAGCTAGCTATAAGCTAGATTCAGGAACACCCTTGAAGATGAAAGACATCTTATATGTACCAGGTTTAAAGAAGAACCTTCTCTCTATCTCAGCACTAGATAAGAAAGGTTTTAGAGTAGCTTTCATAGATGGACAAGTACTCATGTGGTCCAAAGGAAAGACAATTAAAGATGCAATTGTTATTGGTGAAGAAGAAGGAGGTCTCTATAAGCTCAAGGGCCATCTAGAAGCTGCCCTTGCTCATGAGATCTCTAGCCCCAGTGAGCTATGGCATATAAGATTAGCTCACATCAACTATAAAGCCTTACCCTATGTAAGCAAGGTAGTAATAGGATTACCAGATTTGAAAGCTGATCATGATGGCTCATGTAAAGGGTGTAAGAAAGGGAAAAATATCAAGAACCCCTTTCCAAAGAGTGAAACAAAGACTAAGAACATTTTTGAGCTAATACACTCAGATGTATGTGGACCAATGCCCACCACTTCTCTAAGTGGGTTTGAATACTATCTTTCATTCATTGATGACCATTCAAGGAAAACTTGGATATACTTCCTGAAAGGTAAGAATGAAGTCTTTGGAAAATTCAAAGAGTTCAAGGCTCTAATAGAAAATCTATCAGATAAGAGAATCAAAATTCTCAGAACAGATAATGGCGGAGAATTTACCTCAAAGGAATTTGAGGACTTTTGTAAAGAAGTTGGAATTAAAAGGGAACTAACTACTCCATACAATCCCCAACAAAATGGGGTGGCTGAAAGGAAAAATAGAACAATCATGGAAGCTGTAAAGACCATGATACATGACCAAGATCTTCCCATGTATCTATGGGTTGAAGCAGCCAAGACAGCAGTATATGTGCAAAATAGATTATCTCATAGTGCTCTTGATTTCAAAACTCCATAAGAAGTGTTTACAGGTAAGAAGCCTGAGGTAAGTCATCTTAAAATATTTGGGTGTCCTGTGTACATCCACATTCCAAAAGAAAATATAACCAAGTTGGACCCTTCTGGTAAGAAGGTGTTAACACCTAAAAAGTGTTCACTACCTCATTACCACATTATATGACTCATTTGTCCATTTTCCTACCATATTTCCATTTAAAATCCCAAAAAACCCATTAAAAAGTCTCCAAAAGGCCTAAAATGCCTCCAAAAGGCCAAAAAACCATCAAAATAGCCTAAAAAAGGCTAAAAAACCCCCTTTTCCTCCAAAAATAGCAAAAATCCCCTAAAAAGGGAATAAAAATGTAAAATAATGAGGAAAAGGAGGAAAAAACCCTATACAGCTGCCCAAAACCATGTGTTTCCTAAAACCATGGGTCAGCACTCCAACACCAAAAAACTATAAATAGGTGATGGAGATCCCTTATTCCATATCCACAATCACAAGCACCCTTACTCTGCCAAAATCTCTCTCGAAACCCTAGTTCACCTTTGAACTATTTTCACCTTGAGAGCCACTTTGGCCCATCCCCAACATTGGAGAAGGAGAAGGAGCATTCAGAAGCTTGGAGCATCCTCTTGGACACTGCAAAGGGCTTCACCAACCTTGACACTCAAGGTAACATCAATACAAAGACATTCTTTCATTTTGGTGTTTATGCTTCATGCTTGTATTAGAAATAATTTAATGTTTTGTTTATTGCATAATTAGTTTAATGTACTGAACTGCTACTAAGGAGTCCATTCTCCTTAGTAGGTGCTCATTGGCACAAGCTAGGGGTAAAACCCTAGCTACAGAAGGGGATTTTTGTTGGTTATTGTGAATCATCCAAAGCCTTCAGAATTTACATTCCAGGTTTTCATCACATAGAAATAAGTAGAGATGTAACGTTTGATGAAGAAGCAGCTCTCAAGAAATCCAGGAAGTGCCAACTTGAAGAAATCTATGAAGAAGATACTCCTCCCAGAATCACAGAGGCTATGCCCATTCCTGAAGATGATTCTCCAAAGGATCATGATATGTTGGAACCACAAGAGCCTCTTATTTCAGACTTATCTAAGAAAAGAAGGCCAGCATGGGCTAGAGATATTATTCAAGGTGCTGAAAGATATGGAGCTCCTGAAGGCTCCACTAGAGAAAGAAAGAAACCAAAGCTAGTGTCCAACTACATGGCTTTAATGTGTGATATTATGGATCAACTACCTACCAGCTATGAAGAGGCAGCTCAGAAGAAAGAATGGGTAGAAGCAATGACAAAATAATATCAGTCAATAATGAAAAATGATGTTTGGGATATAGTCCCCAAACCAAAAGATAAAAGTGTGGTTTCTTCCAAATGGATCTTCAAGATAAAACATGTTGCAGATGGTAGCATTGAAAAATACAAGGCAAGATTTGTAGCCAGAGGATTCTCTCAGAAGGAGGGAATTGACTATGAAGAAACATTTGCACCAGTTGCTAGGTATACTTCAATTAGAACTATCATGGCACTTGCATCCATGATGAAGTGGAAATTACACCAAATGGATGTTAAGACAGCTTTTCTAAATGGTGTAATTGAGGAAGAAGTATACATAGAGAAACCACAAGGGTTTGAGGTTAATGACGGAAGGACTCATGTATGCAAACTGAAAAAGGCATTATATGGGTTGAAACAAGCTCCCAGGGCTTGGTACGAAAGGATTGACAATTTCTTAACTAGCATGGGCTTTACCAAAAGTAAAGCTGACCCCAATCTTTATCTCAAGGTGATGGATGATGAACCAGTTATATTGTTGTTATATGTAGATGATCTATTTCTAACTGGAAATGAGAAACAAATTATTGAAAGCAAGAAGAAGCTTTCTTCATAATTCGAGATGAAAGATCTCAGATTAATGCACTACTTCTTAGGCTTAGAAGTATGGCAAGAACCAAAAGGAATCTTTCTAAATCAAGGTAAGTATACCGTGGAGATTCTCAAAAGATTTGATATGTTGGAGTGTAAAGCCATGGCCACTCCCATGGACTCCAACTTGAAGTTGTTAGTTAATGATTCATCAGAATTAGTGGACATAATCTTATACAGACAAATCATTGGATCATTGATGTACTTAACTAATACTAGGCCTGATATATGGTTTGCTGTAAATACCCTAAGTCAGTATCTAGTAGAACCTAGAAAGGTCCACTTAATAGCTGCAAAGCATGTAATGAGGTACCTAAAAGGTACATTATATTTTGGCCTATATTATCTCGGAGGTCATGAACTCAGGTTACATGGTTACTCAGATTCTGACTGGGCAGGTAGTGTCTCAGACAGAAAAAGTACTTCAGGAGGATGTTATGGTCTTGGATCTGCCATGATTTCTTGGTTTAGCAAGAAACAATCTAGTGTGGCTCTCAGTACTGCTGAAGCAGAATATATAGCTGCCTGCTCTGCCAGCTGTGAAGTAGTATGGCTTCGGAAAATTTTATCTAGAGTGTTTGACTTAGAAATGGATCCCACTGTGATTATGTGTGATAATCAAAGCTGCATCAAGATGACTGAAAATCCTGTGTTTCACGATAAGTCAAAACACATAGAAATCCAATACTTTTATATACGAGATATGGTGCAGAGAGGAGCTATCAAGCTCGAGTATATAAGCACTGAGGATCAAATTGCTGATATCTTGACCAAACCTCTGTCTCGAGTAAAGTTTGAACACTTCCGAGACAAGCTTGGTGTAGTTCAAAAGGGACCCTCCTCGAAAGGGGGAGTAGCATAGTATCTAATAACTAGTCTGTCTCATCAATGATGAGGATACCTTTTTACCGCACTTAGTTACTTAGAATTATTTAGACTTAGGACTCTTATATTTTTTTGATGATGATGATGATACATGTTTTGATATACATGTTTGATGATGATGATGATACATGTTTTGATATACATGTTTGATGATGGTGATACATGTTTTGATATACATGTTTGATGATGATGATGATACATGTTTTGATATACATGCTTGATGATGATGATGATACATGTTTGATGATGATGATACATGTTTTGATATACATGCTTGATGATGATGATGATACATGCTTTGATATACATGTTTGATGATGATGATGATACATGTTTGATGATGATGATGATACATGTCTTGATATACATGTTTGATGATGATGATACATGTTTTGGTTATACATGTTTTGATGATGAGAATACATGTTTTGTTATACATGTTGTGAGGGGATTGGATCATCCCTGGACTTCAGTCCTAAAGTTGAGCCGTAGACGTATGTCTTCGAGAATGAAGTTCTTGGTGAACATGTGAGGGGATTGGATCATCCCTAGACTTCAGTCCTAAAGTTGAGCCGTAGACGTATGTCTTCGAGAATGAAGTTCTTGGTGAACATGTGAGGGGATTGGATCATCCCTGGACCTCAGTCCTAAAGAAGAGCCGTAGACGTATGTCTCCGATAACTAAATCCTGAATGAACAGGTAAGAGGATTGGATCGTCCTCGGACTATGGTCCTTTGAATTGAGCCGTAGACATGAGGTCTCCGATAACTGAACGATAGGACTGGATCGTCCCTGGACTTCGGTTCAAAAGGTACATGATAGGACTGGATCATCCCCGAAATTCGGTTCAAAAGGTACACGATAGGGCTGGATCATCCCTGGACCTCGGTTCAAAAGGTACACGATAGGACTGGATCGTCCCTGGACCTCGGTTCAAAAGGTACACGATAGGACTGGATCGTCCCTGGCCTTCGGTTCAAAAGGTACACGATAGGACTGGATCGTCCCTGGACCTCGGTTCAAAAGGTACATGATAGGACTAGATCATCCCTGGACTTTGGTTCAAAAGGCACATGATAGGACTGGATCGTCCCTGGACCTCGGTTCAAAAGGTACACGATAGGACTGGATCGTCCCTGGACTTCGGTTCAAAAGGCACATGATAGGACTGGATCGTCCCTGGACCTTGGTTCAAAATGTACGTGACAAATCCTAGAATTGCTCTAGGTTACATCCAGCATGAAACAGGGCTGGCTCTGTAGATGTGATACATCCAGCATGAAACAGGGCTGGCTCTGTAGATGTGATACATCCAGCATGAAACAGGGCTGGCTCTGTAGACGTGACACATCCAGTATGAAAGAGGACTGGCTCTGTGGCGGTAAATCCTAGATCTGATCTAGGTCACATCCAGTATGAAAAAGGACTGGCACTGTGGTTGGGATTAGATCATCCCTAGACATGAGACTTGTCTTAAAGAGATAAGGATTGATCATCCTGGAACTTGATCTAGATTGTATCATCCATGGACCTATGTCCTAAAGAGAGCAGGATTGATCATCCTGTAATATGATCGTGTGATGACGATGCTGATGATCATGTGATGACAATGCTGATGATCGATGCTGATGATCATGTGATGACAATGCTGATCGTGTGATGCCGATGCCGATGATCGTGTGATGACGATGTTGATCATGTGATGGTGATGATGATGATCGTGTGATGACGATGCTGATGATCGTGTGATGACGATGTTGATCGTGTGATGATGATGTTGATGATCGAGTGATGTCGATGTTCCAGTAACTAGTTGAGTTACTGATGATGATGAACTGAAGAAAGCTTCCGATGATATATAGATGTATCATGTATGATGTATGACTCGTTGCTCCTGCGGATGCTGTTATAATATCCTTCTCGTTAAGGGGGAGTGTTGAATATTGTAACTTCTAAGAATATTATTTGTATATTATTTATTCCGGAGATGTTCCATACCTTCGATGTGATTATACTATGAATCCAGAGATGTTTATTCCTCCGGATTGGTTGTGGTAACTAGGGTTATTAGACCCACCATGTGGGGGTCAGCCCAGTCAGCTATAATAGGGTATTTAACCTAATGGTTAAATACGAGCCTACATGTACTTGTGTAAAATACATGTCAGTGTAGTCTATAAATAGAGGAGGTATGTTCCTCATTTGACACACTCACTCACTTGTGAAAGATAGCGCACTTGTCTGGGAGATTTGCTAAGGAGACAAAGTAGGAGGGAGCACATCTTGTATTTTGGTTGATCATCTTATTGAGGAAAGCTTTGCTGGGTTTTCTACCCCATGAGGGTTTCCCAGGGTATATTCTGTGTCTATCTTGTGATTATGTTTCTTTCAGTGATCTTGATAGTCTATTTGGTTTAAACTTAACAATGCGGGAATATAGAAATAATTTTAGAAAGCCAGAAATGCAGAAATGAAATCCGCAATCCGCAATTGGAATCCGTTAAATTAAACCACTTCTGACTGTGTCGGTGAAACTTTGGATTGTCCTCCGACCGTTTCGGCGGAACATCTAATTATGCTCTGAAACACAGTTTCTTCAACAAAACCTAAGTGTTTCGGCGTCCAACTCGCAACTGCTCTGACCGTTTCGGCGAAAAATCAAAAGTTTTCCTGATTCAGAAAATGGCTTTTCTTTTCTCTTTCAAGAAAAAATCTAAGTGTAAAAAACGAGTATATCTAAGATGAAACAAACTCTGAGTAAAATAAAAAAAATAAAGGAGGGGCCCTACAATTTTATAAAAAATTTGGGGATTAGGTTGCAGCTGCAACATGTTAAGATAACACAAAATGCTATTCAAGAACGATTGAGGAGGGATAAGTTGGTTCACAGTGGGAATACATTTGATTTAAATATAAAGCAACTTTATAGACACACAGAAGGCCAAGAGAAGTATCAAATTAGGAAACCACATAGCTTGCATGTTCATAACTTGAAAGCATTGATGAGGCACAATCCCTATGCACATGTGGTTGACTACCTAGTTCTTGTTGACCCAAAATATGTTCATGTTAGAGATGCATTTGAAGAATCAAAATATTTTAATTACAAATACTATGTTTTGGGGGGAAATCATTTTGCAGAGGCTAGAAGAGAATTGATGCAAGAGTTTCCAAAAAACTGTATTTTTCAAACAGTGAAATGCATCATTTACACTGGTATAATAGATGTGGAAGCAAGACTATTGGCATGGGATCACAACAAAGATAGTGACTATATGATTTCCATGACATTCGTTCAAAGGGTTAGATTTATCCACAATGAATTTGAACAAATATGTGGTGGGGATGGATAGAAAGTTGATGCAGATTTTCGGAAACAATGTTGCATGGAAATAGGTATCCCTATTAAAGAGGACAATGTGAAACATAAAGGTTTGAAAGGAAGTGATACATTCAGAGATATAGATAACTATTTTTAGTTGGAATTTATAACGAACCCCATATGTGATTTGATTGATGACATATTTAGCATGTGCAAGAATATTGGCGTAAAAAATCAGAAGGTAAAAAAAAGTAAAGCAGTTGCATGGAGCAGTAGTCAAGGAGGCCCTGATGTCAAGAACTTGCCAGAAGATATGACTATAACACCTTGTAGATCATTGCAAGGTGGAAGGATGAAACACTTATATCTACAATACTGTCACATGTAAATTCAGGTGAATTATCCATGGAAGAAATGTGCAATGATTTTGAAAAGTCAGTTTATAGGTTGTTTTTATTATTTTTAAGTTTATTTTGTGAGTTTAAGATTTTTTATTAAATAAGCATTGTGTTATTATTAGATGTCATTGTTAATGCCATTTATTTTTACATCATGTAGCCATAAGGTTAACATGAAAATATAAGAGGATATGGTTATAATGTTGGGTGAGAAGAGTTGGGATGATGTTAGATGCAACTATCCAGATTCAAGCTCCATAAAAAGCTTAAAAGATTTTTTGGTTGCATACAAAAATGTATGATGATTTATGATATTTTCTATTTTATTTATTTCTAAGTGAATTCATTTCTATTTTATTTATTTCTAAGTGAATTCATCTATATTTTATTACTTATATATTTAATTTTGTTTTCAAAGACGAATACAGTACCAGAGTGTTTCAAAATTCATATTCAAAGAGCCAAAATAGAACGACAACGAAGACACTGTCTTGCAAATGTTGAACTTGATGACACCCTTGATCATCACGTTTGGAATGGGCTCGACACTATGCAATATAAAGTGATTTTGTGTGATTGTGCAAACATTGCAAATCTTGTTCCCAAAAAGGAGTACTTCCTAGTTATTGCATATATCCCTCATGGATACAATATCAAAAACATTACTTATGATTGTGAGCCTTATACATACCAGTCATTCAATAAAGTGGTTTCAGGATTTCTGGACGCCACAACATCACCCCTATGGATATTTCTTGTTTTCCATTCAGATGTACAAGGAGGAGCAGTGCTAACAACCTTCAAGGATAAATCAAACTCAAGGAAACAACTGTATTGGTAAGATATTTGTAGTATATTATTAAACATTTGAATTTAGAAACCAAAATTATTTTTCTATAAGTTAATTATATTCTTATCTATTTTTGTTACAGGCATAAGACTAACATTCATAGCTCCAACACTGAGCCATTTATGAGTGATACGGAAAACATACATCTTGCATCTTGGACAAAATATGAGACCTATGAAACTCTTTTAATCAATGAAAAGAGTGAAGGCAAATATAGTCAAATATTGTCTTATAATGTCATGGTTAACAGGTTGACATATGAAGAAAGAGATATGAAAGGAGAGATTGTAAACATCTACCAGAAGCCACAAGCATTGATTAATTATCTCATAGATACTTTTTCAAGAGAAGGAGATTGTGTTTTAGATATGTTCTCGAGATCATGTAATATTCCTGATATTACATATGAAACTAGTGCCATAATCCAAATTCAGTAATATATATTTTTTACATTTATGTTTCATTATGTTATTTAATGTTTTTTGTTTTGTATGTGTTGATTAGGTACAACAATAGCATGCTCATGACAAAAAGGAAGAAATTGCATATCCATTGAGAATGATCTACTACAGCGCAATTATATCAAGCAAAGAATTAATGCTATGAAATTTCTTCCAAATGAAATGCAAGAAGTTGGTTTGAAGAAAGTAGAGTTTAGTGAGTCACTTGTGGCAAAGATGTCAAAAGAGCCTCAACCTCCTTTAAAAGGGATATTCGGAAAATATCACTTTGGGCATTTTGCAGAAGTAGAGGACCCAACGGAAGAACACATTGAAGTCTAGTAAGAGAGCCAACTAGCATAAAATGTCAATTTCAATGAAGAGTTCGGGATGCATGATATTGTTGATTAGTTTCATATTGTTGAGGAAAATGTCAAAGTTGACAAATTTTTGATAAGATATTTTGTAATGTTTTGAATTGAAGATTTTATTTTGAGAATAACTATTATGTTTTTGATATGCTATTTAGAAATATATGGTATATGTTTTGTTGATTTTATGTGAATCATCACGTTATGGAAAATAATGTTAGAGAGTATCATTTTTATACATCAAATAGCAGAAAATACGTTGAAAAATGGTTTGAAATGTATTTTTTTCTCATTTTGTTTAGAAATTTTCCCCAAAATGACTTCTTTAAGATAAAAGTTTAATGGAAAAACTTTGAAAATGCATGTATTTTTTGTTCTAACTAGCTTCTAAATCTTACAAAAATTCAAAAATGTGTGTATTTTTTTACTATAGCTAGCTATTAAATGTAGATTTTTTTGTAAAGTTTGGAAAATGGCCCTTGTAAATAAAAGTTATAATTTTCTTATGACCAAGATGTTTCAAAATCACAAAACAATGTCTCAAAATGAAAAATGGTGCTACAAGTATACACACTTTTTGAAACAAAGGTAAAAACAACTACTAAAATTGACCCCCCACAAAATGAGAATAATGTCAGGTTCTTCTCAAGTTGTATAACATGTTGAAAGAGGACGGGTGCGAGGTACATCATTATTCTGATAGACTACTTAACAAGATGGACCGAAGCAACACCAGTGAAAGAATGCATAGTTGTGACAGCAACAAGATTTCTTTTCGACAATGTGGTCACCAGGTTTGAGTGTCCAAATATTTTGATGAGCGACCAAGGTATGCATTTTTTAAATCAGATCATCAAAGAAATGGCTGAGGAGTTTTAGATTCAGCATAGAATAAGTACTCCATACCACCCACAGGTGAATGGAGCAGTTGAAGTGTTGAACAAAATTCTGGAGAACGCGCTAACTAACGTGTGTAATATAAACCGCGATGACTGGGGCTTAAAGATTCCTACGATATTATGAGCCTATAGAACAACATGCAAAAGATTGACAAGCCAAACCCCCTTCAATCTAGTATATGGACAAGAAGCAATAATGCCTATGGGGTACATTATCCCCAGTCTGCGCATAACAATAGTGACAGGTATGAGCGACGACGGGGATATTGAAGAAAGATTGGCCCAATTACTACAACTAAAATAAGATCGCTTCATTGCGGGGTTTCAACAGCAAGTGGAAAAATATCAAGAGAAGGCATGGCATGATCACCATGTAAAGCAGAAGCACTTTCAGCGCGAAGATATGGTACTCCTATATGGCAACAAGTTTGCAAAACACCCAGGTAAGATCCAAATGCATTGTCTTGGTCGATATGTCATAAATTTTATTACTGATGGGGGCGTAGTTCAATTGCAAAAGTTGGATGGAACAATTTTGACGAGCTTAGTGAATGGGAGTCATCTAAATCCTTATTGGAATAGCCCGACGCACCTCCATTGATGAATATAGGAGGTTAAAAATAAAGTGATGAAACAAGTATACTGCACAGTTCGGGAGTCTGTCCATGAAACAATGACGAGGCTTGAGTTCATACATCTACCGATGGAACCGCGACAGGGATCGAGCTCATATATCTGGCGATGGAACGACGACAAGGATTGGGCCCTATCGACATCGACAAAGTATGAACTGGTCATATCGGGCAATAAATGAAGCATTTAAGACGAGGATGACGACGATGCAAGTGGACAGAGATGTATTTAATACCGCATCATTGCACCGGATTGGGTAAATCGATGAAGGATTTGGGTAAATCAACGATGGATTTGAGTAATCATTGTCCAAATCGATTCAATGGGTGAAACCAATGATATAAAAGGAAGCGCAGGGAAACATTCTGACCCATTGCACATTATGAGATTGTTGAAGGTGAAAGTATTGAAGAAATCGAAGAGCAGAGCTAAGTGAATTGAAGTCGAAGAGTTGCGATGGCTCATGTGATATCCAACACCAGTGCGCAGTAGCCACTCGCTGCAAGGGAATCCACTGTCGAAGAGAAACCAGAGATTGCATCTGCACTAGCCTGGATATTTTGAAAGAAGATAAGTGCTAACCAACTGGTGGATACGAAGAGAAGAGAAAAAACCACCCACAACACGAGGCGCGCTACAATGATAGTAGGAGAAGGGGGCACTTCAGGAACCACAAAAGAAGAGGCGACAACAGTTAGAAGAAGGGCCAAGCAACAACAAGTTCCAACCGTGGCGTACATTCCAGGTTATGTGTGGTCAAGAAGGGAAGGGGCTCCGTTGATAATACTTGGGATGAACGCCAAGTACACAATAGTGGAACTGGCGGCACCGGAGGGTGTTCACATTACTGGTGGATTATTGCAACGGCTGCACAAGCTGCAATACAACGACCATGACGTTTTAGCATATCCCGAGTGCACCCAATAGACATTCATGGAGAAAATTTAGGAGGAAGGAGGCCCAATTGCAAGGGAACCAATTCCAATGGCGTTGGGACTACAATGATCGGGATTGATGTCGATCATTCACATGCCGCATTTTGGGCTCTCGACGGAGGTCAATGCATGCACCAAGCAATTTCTTGTCTGTCTCCACGGTGGATATTTGTGGCTCGACAAAAGTATCCCCATTGACATGGATCTGATTGTGAGGATTACTAGGTTACCTAAGATGGGTGTAGACTCGTCACAGTACTTTCAAGGAAAGGACAACGAGAAGAAGTTCGTTGCGAAGGTGAAAGATAAATACGGGGTAGTAAAAAACAACCGTGGATATCTGGTCGACACAATTAACGACCGAGTGGTTAGGCTCGTAGCAAATCTTTTTTCCATCAAGGTAGTTCGCAAAAACTGCACCAACCAATGCACATCGGGGGTGATTGCATTAGCAGACCAGCGTGCGGCTGGGGTTTGGATGAACTGGTCGTTGTTCTTATTAAATGAGTTGATGGAGGATGCAGTTGCAGTACAGGAAAAGGGTAATCCCTTTACTTATTCTTGGATCCTACTATTAATTGCTTTGGTCGCATGGATGGAGCCACCGCAGTATCAAGGAATAGAGATGGAGAGTGTCAAAGTGTGATGAGGGGAACGATATCAAAATTTATGGGAACTAAACGACACGGACATGAAGCGTGGCAACAACATACAATTTTACATATACTTGGAAGAGCTGCGCGCACAAGCAGTGAAGGTCCTGCGATTGACGGAGGTCGCAGAAAAAAGATATAGGAGGATTGTGAGGCTCGCTATGGGGCCTCAAGCCATTTTTATCCAATCATGCGAAAACCCAAGGAAGCAGTGGCTAACAACGCAGTATAAGCTGAATGAAGAAGAGTTGGACTCCATCGTAAAGGAATGGATAAATGGATGGAAGACCCCAGTCGATGACGACCAATTATCGGATCCAGAGGATGGAAATCCGACGGATATACCAAAGACCCAGACCAAGATGAAGGAATCAGAGGATGAAGATGAAGGAGAGGATGAACAGTTAGGGAAACTGATTGAAATTCAGGATGGGTCAACCGACACTCTGACAGATTCAGAGTTGGAAGCACATCAATAGGAAGCAAGAACGAAGAGGAATAGGGACAAAGGACAAGGGAGTACCACTGCTGGTCTCTCTGACGAAAAAATGAACATGTTTCTTGACAGGATGACAACGGTGGACGAAGAAAACCAAGCAAAGGTGACACAACATTCGACTGAATATTTCCACCAAGTGTCGCAGTTGTTGCAAACATTGAGTAATGTTGTTAAGGAGACCAAGGTGAAGTCAGGGCTTGAAGAGGGTTAGTCAAAGGTACGACAGGAAGAGGTTGACATTGGCACTAAATAGCAAATCATGCAGGTGATACCGGTCACGACCGAGAACGAAGATCTATACCTCGCCCTACGTGGGCTTGACACTGTAAGTATCGACCTGAACATGTTATCTATGTTCATGCTTCACCGCACCCACATTGGGACCAGTGAAGAAATACACGAGCGAGACACATCGATACACAACCAACTGTAGCATTACAAAATTTTGTCATGAATTCTTCTTCTTGCAATAAAATCTTTTTAATATGTAGGCAAAAAATATTTTAAAAAACACATACTTACTTCAACACATACTTCACAATTTAGCAACCATCTTTTTACCTACCTTGAATTGAAATTTTAACACATGGATAGTGATATGAGTTTTGCTCTTTAAACACATGTTTATAAATCTTTTAAAATTGTTGTAAAAAGGGAACATGTACCAAATGATCAAGTTGTTATTTAAAACAAAAACAAACAATGTGAATTTAACGGATATGGTAATCAACATCATCAACGTTAACAATGGATAACACTTTGTTCTACTATACGTGATCATATATACTAAATGAAAAATAACTTTCATATATACTACATGAAAAATAACTTGCATATGAATATAAATGTGTGTTTGAATGGTTGCTTGATGCATTGAAGCGTCAAACGGTATTGTAAATCGATTCATTTCGGTCACCCAAACTTGTATTAAATCCCCGATTATATCTGAACCCCTAGTGAGAAGCATATCTCTGAACCCCTAGTGAGAACCAGAGCCTGAAGAAAACTATAGCCATGGCAATTGATGGCTCAGATAACCAGAGCGTAGCTACGGCAAGGAAGTGGAAAAATGTATTTGACAAGGTATTTGAGGCCGTGGTTGAAATTCAAATCACTATCACTCGGGCATTTGATACGGAAGTTGCACGATCGAGCAATGCCACCGGCTTTATCGTAGATAAAAAACGCGGCATTATTCTGAGCAACCGTCATGTAGTCACGCCTGGTCCTGTTGTTGCCCAGGCTAGGTTACTCAATTGTGAGGAAATTCCAGTTTATCCTCTTTACCGTGACCCTATTCATGATTTTGGTTTTTTCCGTTATGATCCGGCAACGTTACTCAAATGTGAAGAAATCCCTCTTGCACCAGAAGCTGCAGCTGTTGGATTGGAGATCCGGGTTGTGGGTAATGACAGTGGAGAGAAGCTTTCAGTGTCGGCGGGGATCCTGGCCCGATTGGATGGAAACGCCCCTTGTTATAGATTCGATGGATACAATGACTTCAATACCTTTTACATGGGGGCAACTGCAGGGACAAAAGGAGGATCAAGTGGCTCACCTGTAATTGATTGTCATGGACAAGCAGTTGGACTGAATGCTGGGGGTGGGCGTAGACTTGTTGATTGTGCTTCATATTTTCTTCCACTTGATAGAGTGGTAAGGGCGTTGAGAATTATACAGAAGTGCATGGACGAGTGCAACAGTCCAGTCCATGTTCCTCGTGGCACACTTCAGATGACCCTTCTTCACAAAGGATTTGACGAGGCACGTCGATTAGGGCTTCAACACAAGACTGAACAGCTTGTGAGAGAGGCTTTTCCTACAGGGTCTGGACTTCTTGTTATAGATTCGGTGGTGCCCGGAGGTCCTGCTGATAAGATGCAACTGGAGGCCAGCGATTTACTTGTACGTGTGAATGGTGAGATTATAACAAATTTCTTGAGTTTGGAGACAGTGCTTGATGATAATGTTGGAAAGACTATCGATTTAGAGGTTGAGAGGGATGGTGTGCATGTGAAGGCTATTTTTGAAGTCCAGGACTTGCATTCTGTAACACCTCATTATTTCTTGGAACTAAGTGGTGGCGTGATTCATCCTCTATCCTACCAACAGGCCAGGAATTTCCGCTTTAATTGTGGTCTAGTATATGTTGCTGAACCAGGGTATATGTTATCAAGAGCAGGTGTTCCTCGCCATGCCATCATTCAAAAATTTGGTGGGAAGGAAGTCACACAGGTTCAAGATTTTATAGATATTTTGTCCAAGTTCTCTCCAGGGGCAATAATTCCGTTAGAATTTGTGCACCATGTAGATCGTCATCAAACTCAGTTTGCTGTTGTGACTGTTGATAGGCATGAGTGGTTTGCAGAGCCTCAACTCTACACTCGAGACGATGCTACTGGACTGTGGGAAAAAAGGCCTGCAATATCGTCTTCGGTTTCTTCTGCTTTCAGCGATACAACAATCCAAGCACTAAGATCGTCATCAGATGGAGAAGTTCCAAAGGATTCATTTGATAGCAATATAGGCGATGAATCTCAAACATCTGTATCGAATCCTGAGAAAGTCATTAAGCCAACACTAGTCACGGTTAAGACAGATATACCACCATCTCATGCCCTTATTGACGGTGTGTATGGTAAGCAATTTTATGGAACAGGGGTGGTGATCTATCATTCTAAAACGATGGGAATAGTTGCAGTGGACAAGAATACAGTGCCCATTTCTATAGCAGATGTCTCCTTAGCATTTGCTGCTCACCCAGTTCAAATACCTGGAGAGGTTGTTTTTCTAGACCCTGTACACAATTATGCATTAGTAGCGTATGATCCTGCCGCACTAGGTCCAACTGGGGCTGCAGCTGTACGTGCAGCCGTTCTTCTTCCTGAACCTGATCTACACAAGGGTGATTCTGTACATCTAGTTGGTTTGACTCAGAGTTTACAACTTCAATCAAGCAGGTCCTTTGTCAGAAAAACATTGACTGCCATGAATATTCCTCAATTTACTTATCCCCGGTATAGAGCTATAAATGTGGACCTTATCGAATTGGATTCAGATTTTGGCAATCGTTTTTCTGGTGTAATAGCAGATAATCATGGAAATGTTCGGGCATTATGGGGCAGCTTCTCTAGGGAGATTGAGGCCAAGGATAAAAATGGTGAGTGGAAGAACTTCATCGAGGACTTCGTAATGGGAATTCCAATTTATTCAATTAATGAAGTGTTACAGAAGATTATAAATGGGACTGAAGGTCCACGTTTGCTTATAAATGGATCCAAAAGGTCCATGCCTCTTGTCAGCTTTTTAGGCATTGAATTTTATACAACAGTACTTTCAAAGTCCCGCAGCTTTGGCTTAACTGAGAAGTGGATTACAAAGTTAGCGACGAAAAATCCTGTGAAACGACATGTGTTACGGGTAAAGACTTGTTTCGCTGGAACACACGCCGAACGTATGTTGGAGCAAGGCGACATGCTATTAGCCATAGATGGAGAGCCAGTTACCAGTTTTCGTGATATTGAGAATGCTTGCCGACGCGTCGATCTAAAACTGACAATTTTCCGCGGAGGTTTAGAGTTGGATCTCTTTGTGCGCGCTGATGTAGAAGATGGGTTTGGAACTACACACCTAGTCAGTTGGTGTGGATGTATTGTACAGAAGCCACACTTGGCTGTTGCTTCCTCAGGATTTTTCCCAGAACAAGGCCATGGGGTGTATGTTTCAACAAGAGCGGCTGGTAGTCCTGTTGAGAGATCTGGACTTTCTTCTCTCCGGTGGATTGTTGAAGTTAACGGAAAACGAACCCCTGATTTACAAACATTTATAGATGTAATAAAAGAATTGGAGAATGAGGAGTTCGTCCGTCTTAAGACAATACAGTTGGACGGAAAACCTGGTGTCTTAACTTTGAAGCAAGACCTACATTATTGGCCTTCCTGGGAACTCATCTTTGATCGTGAAACTGCACGATGGCGTCGGAAAACCATTTAACCTTTAGCTGATAGATTTTAATATAATATTTCACACTTTTATTCTTCCCCCATATAATAGTTAATATATGTTTAGCATTATAAAGCTGTTGGCATAATCATGTTGAATCCCTGAAAGTTAAATGCCTAGGCTTACTCTGGCCAATTTCCATTGGAATAGTTCAGTGAAGGAGGATTTCTGTAGAGACTATTTAACCATTTTTAATATGCAACATGTTCTTTGTAAAAGAATGTCTTACTTCAATGAAACATGCATAAACAAATGTTTTTCATGGGAAAACAAGAAATTTAAGGGTGACATTTAAGTGCAATAATGGATGGTTATATTTTAAGTTCATTGAATGACTTTGATTGAACATATCATCATCAATGAAATCGATCTTTTTGTAAATGAAAATATAATAGCGAAAAATAAAAATAATTTTTTTTACTATAAATAAAAAAAAATAACACAAATCTATTAATTTACATTAATTTAAAAAAAAACCAAAGTTTATTAATTTACATTAATATAAAAAAAATTAAATCCATTTATGATACTCAATGTAATTGTTAGCTATGATGATGAAATCCGTTGTTTAGGCCATGTATTATTTAATTATGTATTGTTAAATTATGGTGCTTGTATCCATCTGGTATGCTAGAGATACCTTATAAATAAGGTTTTTATGTCCTGTTTAAGGACTATGATAAAAAATATAGCCTAAGAAGTTTTGTGTTGATTGCCATTCATGTCAATCTCTCTTCTACTTGTTCTCACCAATTTTGGATTTGATGCACTCACAATTAATGAAAATAGGGAGAAAAACATGTCATAAGTTGGGAAAACGATCACAATCTTGTTTTATTTTAAAGATAAATAAAGATACGTTGATGAAAATATTGAAAAACACATACATTATAACTTCAAAACAAAAACAAATAGACTTTCTAAAAAAACTAACTTCAAAGTTCATACACCCATTTAAATTTATAATTACATCAACATTAAACTCAAATGTTTATATAATAAATTCTAAATATATACAATTCTTACATTTCTAATAATGCTTTCTACTGTAATTAATTATTCTCAAATTCTTATATTATGAAATGTTCTTAGATAAATGACTTATTACAAAATTGGATTTATAAAATATCATATTATTTTATTTAATTAATTTAATTATATAAAATTATTGCATCGATATGTGCAGCTTAGTATAGGGAATAAAAATGTAAATGACTTAAACAAAAATAAATGATTATATTGATTTTATTTTAAACTTAGATATATCAAGGTCCGAGATTGATTAAATATCTTGAGATGTAAATTTTTTCTTATTAATGTAAAAATTTAAGATAAAAAATTACACCTCAAAAAATTGAATTCCTCTCGGTAAATGAAAGTAAATCGATCTATGCTAATTTTTACTTAATCACTTGAATGATGATGACTTACTTTAAATGGTGCATTAAGTATGAGTGACCCAACTTCTTAACATATTACATTGTAAAAGCTAAATTAAAACTCAAATAATTTTCTATAATATAATATTAAACAAGTGAAATTAATAACAAAGTTCCTTAATACATAGAAAAAGTTTGAATATAAATTGTTTTTGGATTGAGATTTAAACTAGTACACTTGAATTCTCATTTAAAAAAATATTAAACTTATAATATTAATTTATTTAATTGGTTTTATGTTTAGACCTGTGTTAATTTTTCATGCTCTTTTCGAAGTGATTATTTAATAAGATATTTAAATTTTCAAAATGATACAGAAACATAAATTCATTTGTTGGCATTTATTGGAGATGTTTCAAGTCCCGTCTAAGTCATAAATTCGGATTTTTATTTCATTACATGAATTTTTTAACTCTAAAATAAATAAGTGATAAAATATTTATATGAATATATTAATGACGTATTTTTTTCATTTAAATATATAATGTATTTTTATTATATTAGAATGTTTAGTTATTATTATAATAAATACATGTAAAATTTATTTCAAAATATTTTTTTTTCAAAATTTAAATAAAAATCTACTTATAAATAAAAACTATTATTAATATTAAATAAGATAAAAATTAAATATAAAAAAAACATAAATCATTCTCACTTTTGATATAGAATTTGTTGATTTATATTTATATTTTTAAAGAAGAAACTACATTTCTAAAAAGTGTGCAACTCTACTTTATTATTTAAACATAAAATAAGACTTATGGAAATAGTATTAAATATACTTGAAAATTGGATACTAAATTTTTAAAAATATAAAAAATTTACAATGTTAATCTATACGATTGAGAATATAGATAGATAGATAGATAGTGGTTGTGTTAGTTTGAATTTTTATTGGTTCATAGTGGTTGATATCAACCTCGGGATTAAGCGAAGGGTTTCAATTGACACCGCTTGAGTTTCTGCCGATTTGTGTAACGTATGATATGATGGCCTACCATGAGATTGATAGGAATGAGATGTAGACTTGACAATGTGCCATGAGGTAGTACTACCAATCCTTCTCCCATCTATTATTAGTACGTTTAGCTGGGGATCTTGGAGTTTCAATGATGGGTATATTTTCAGTAGTAGGCCCAAAGGTGGGATTCAGTCTTATATTTCACAAGATGAGACTCTTAGGAGATCAGTTTAGTGGGGATTTGATTGAGTGGTTTCAATATAGAGTTACTGTTCTTATGGGAATTGGTCAGGAGGCTTCCTATTCCAATGCTTTGAAATACCATACATTGAGTATTATATAATTCACCTCCTTTCGATTGGGTTGGAGACATGACATCATTTTCAGCCTTAGCGTGGTTCAGTTTGTGGAGAATAGAGTTGGTGATGTGGTCCACTTGAAGCTACAACCATATAAACATGAACCACTAAGGAAGGAGGAAAATACTAGAAGGGGTGAAGTGGATCACAATTTTTTTAATAAAATGGAAAAATATTCATAAATGAGGTGGCAATGGTCCAAGTCACCCAAGGAGGACGCATAGGAGGATAAAGTGGGCCCACAAGGAAGTTGTAACACCCCCAAATAAAGGAGAGAATCCACAAATTCAAATTATAAGGAAGAGTATCTCCCAAGAAGTTTCATGAAGATGCATCTGGATAAAAGTAGCAAATCTATGAAAATCTATGACAATCTATGACAACTACAACAACCTATGAAAGATTCCATGACAATTTATGACAAGCCTTGTCCTAAATTTATCCAAGGAAGGCACATGAGGGAAGAGTGGGCCCATAAGTTAGTGGTAACTCCCCAAAATCAATGGAGGCTCATTTATTAATATTTTATTGATATTTTAAAGAGAGAAAACTCTAGGAGGTAAAAGATGAATGAAGAGTTATAAAAGAAGGGTGAGGGATCATGCAAGAGAAATTTTTGGCTATTTTTATTTTTGAATTGAAGATCTCTTATGGATTTCAATCTTGGGAGATGTGCTCCTTGCATTTGTGACTAGTTTTGGTGGTGGAAGATTCCACCCTAGCTAGTATGAGAGGAGAGATCATCCATATATCTTCATTTGGGACTCATTACAGGTGTTGGGAGGGATCATTCATATGTCACTACTAAGCTTCATTGATCATGTTATGTGTGACTTTCATTTCATATCTGAATATTCATTAGTTTTTCTAGTGTTTATATTATATTGGTTTTCCAATGTTCTAAGTGTGGAAGGTGCACTTTCTCTCATATAGTGTTTCTGCTATTGTTTTCATATTTTTTGGGTGCATTGTGGAATATATCACATCGTTTGAGAGTTGAATATCATATTCTCAAATCTCTTTCTCATATTTAGCGTGTTTGGTCTCTTGTTGTGTGGTTGGAGTAGCTCTTTTATGAGAACCAATGTTGGTGGGACGAAATGGTGGATTTGGTTTGGATAATTATGAGAATTTATGGGATATGATACCTGTTACATTATTTCCAAAACATCGTTTCTAGTGGGAAACACTTTTTATTTCACTAAAAAAGGTTTATGGATGACCAAGATACACTCATTTTACCGGATCCACTCTATTCTGTATCTTCATCTGGTAGAGGGGCACACCTATGCAATTATACCCCTGTATTTCATGAGTTTCAAGCTGCCGTAAGAAAATATATTATTTTAATCATTGTTATTATTGTTCCATTCAATTCATAATAAATATTTACAGTGTTTTCTCCCATATTGTGTTCAATATTAAGGTTTTTGGTAAGTTTATGTGCAAATATGTTGTTATGGCTATGTAGTCTTAATGCAATGTGAATTAAACTTTCATTAGAGCTCCAAGCCTCCATGAAGGATGTTAGTGAATGAATTGGGTAAATTTGGGAGTTTTTGTACCAATTTGAATTTTGGATTTGTGTGGGAAGGATTTGGGTAGTTTTGGAGGTGTTTGGGAAAGGTTGGAAATCTAGACAATTTTTGCAATGAAATTCGAGCTAGTCTTCCTAGATTCAAATTGATGCTTGTGGGGCCTATTCATGCTTGATTAAATCTGATATATCTATATCTATATCTATATCTATATATCTATATCTATATATATATATAGTAACCTACTGCTACATTGAGTCAAGACACTTCCTTGAATTGGGTAATATGTTAGGTACTTCCAACGCTTCCAAATTGATGCTAAGGAGGTTGCATACAAACTGTTTGAAGAAGTTCATGAACCCAAATTAATAACCAACCACCTAAAATTTACATCAGTTCTGATTTGGGCATATTACAGTGGTCTCAAAGCATATTCTAATGGGATGCACACCTTTATTCAAATCCAAAAATTATATATAAAATACACTGTTATTAAAGCAAATACTTCTATTGGGAAAAAATGGAAATTGGTGCCTTCTTTGTGGAGAAATTTGGAGTTAATATTCCTAGTTTTTTTATTGGGGATATTACAGTCCACTATATTGTTATTATTAAATAAGGCCCACTGAGCTAGTAAATAAATTTAATGGGACCTCATTAAAAAATGTGCACTAGGTTCGGAGGTTAGTATTGTATGGTGATTCTATAATTAAGGATGAAGTCCTCCATATGAGGTGTCAATAAGAATTTTGTTTTTGGAGCATTATTTTATTAGGAAGAATTCCCCTTTTATGGGAAAGTGAACAGGGTTGGTTCATCCCATAAAAATAACGTTTTTTACAATAATAAAGGTTTGCGCTTATTGCATATCTCTTTTATTGCTTTGTATTTATTATTTCTCTTATAATTGATCTACCCTATTATCTGAGTACATAAAAATTAGTATTGGAGCCACCTAGGGCCACGAAATTGGAAAAAATCTCTTTTTTTTGTATTTTTTTCAAGAGAAAAAAAGGGCCGCAACACTTAGATGAATTTCGAAGTTTTTTTTCTACAAAATATCTCAAAACTAATAACATATCTATATTCCTCTTGAAAATTTAGGTGATTAAAAGAAATCGCTCAAATTCGAATCTGGGAGAGGGAGATATCGAAGTTTGAAATTTGCACAATTTCCAAGGTTTCATGAGACAACCACAAAAAAGTTGCAGAGATCATATATTTTAACATATTTTTTAGATTACTGCAAGACCAACACCATTGAAAATAATCTTTTTAGAGATTTCCTTTGATATATTATATTCCATAGCTACAACTACACTTTCACTCTCCATTGCAACATGGGAAAGTTGGGAACAATATAATGAGAGAAGTATGGGCCCGAAGTGGTCCATGCATGGGCATAATTTTAACCATATAGAGGTGGGGGGTGGATGTCACAGGGAAAAAAAATATTGATCACCAAACTTCTCGAAGAAAATCAAGTTCATAGAAAATCCATCTACCATATTGATCTAGTTGAGCTTGAAAACAATCTTTTTTAAAGGATGGTGGATTTGGTTAAATGGGTGGAATTTGAGGTTATATCGAACGATTATCACTGAGATATATATCTTCCTAATATGATTTAGAGGTTGATTGTGAATAATGGTATATGCATAGTTGCAACTTTTGGGATGACAATTGTTTCCACATCCTTTTTTATACCTCTCCTCTACCATATGGAGAGAAACTTGTGGAAGATGGAAAAAACAGGTGGTGCCTCCCAAATTCTAGTATTCTTATGCTAAAACTCTATCATTTTCCTACTCTCTTAAGGATTCAATTATTTTGGTTGGATATGATTATCTCAATCCATGACCATCCGGGGCATGTGCCACACAATGCTTGACAGTTTGTGGTACTTATTTGATCAAATTTGAGGTCTAAAATGGGCCTCCTAAGGAAAATAATAAAATAATATTTATGAATTTTGGAGGAAAAAAGAAAAAACTACTTTTTTTCTTCATATTTTCAACATATCTCCCTTTCATTTTACTCAAATTTCAAGCGGGAGCTTTTGTTGGATACAGAATTAAATTACGCATCCAACGAATACCCACACTGCATACTTTGAGGGACCCCACCCCATAGAACATGAGAAATACATAAAAAAAATGTGTTACTTCAAAGTAACACTTTTTTATTATTATGTATTTATCATTTTTCTTGGGGTGGGGTCCCTCAAAAGTATGCAATGTGGGTACTCGTTGGATGAGTAATTTAAATACGCATCCAACAAGTGCTCCCACTTGAAATTTGAGTAAAATGACAGGGAGATATGTTGAAAATATGAATTAAAAAGTAGTTTTTAATGTCAAATATGCCAACTCAACAATTATGGTTGACTCTTTTCTTGAAATTCTATTGGTTCTTGAATTCAATTGCTTGTTTTCTTACGAAGTGGATCGTTCTCTTATAAGGCCCATTTTAGACCCCAAATTTGCTCTAATGTCAGTTTCAGAGATCTAGTGCCAGCTACAACACATGGACATTAGCCTCATGCTTTTTATTGAGTCCCTTCAAGTACTTCACAGTGGCCATTAGTGCTTGTACATGTGACCCAAGCTTGTACAAGATTTTGTTGGACTATATCAATATGTTGGTTCTTAATACCGATTAAAGTAGGTTTGAAAATTGATTCATATAGTTAAACACTATTAAACATAAAACAATGAAACACAACACATCAACACATCACACATAAATTATCTTGGAAACCCCTCTCGTGGGGGTAAACCAAGAAACCGATGATATTTTTACTCTTCTATCAATCAAACGCTCATAACAGGTGTTCACAACCATAATTTTCTAGACCACAAATCACACTTCATTACATCACGCCACGATCATGCTACACACCCTTGCATAACCATTACATATTATTTATAGATTCAATACAAGAAACTGCTCATTAATGAAAATCCATAACTTCCTAACTACTTTTAGTTATTCTATTATAGGCGATTTGACTGGGTCAAATTTGGTTGATTTTCCATTGATCATTGGTTGTTCCATCGAATTCCCGTCGACTAGTCATATTCCTTTGACCAAATAACTATTCCAGTCGGTTAGTCGACTAGATCTCCACCATCTGTTGAATCCAACTTCAGTCGAATTATATTAGTTGACTATCGACCTTCCCAATCGATTTACATGCAAATAGTATAATATTCCCAAAATTCTCCCACCTGTTGTCTTCTTTGCATAAATATGAGATTCAGAACTTCAGTTCACTCTAGCAAGTCTAACAAGCCCATCATTTCCTTACACTAGGAAAAATTTTCTATGCTCACCGACTTGGTAAATGTTTCTGTAAAATTCTTCACCGTGTCTACCTTTTCCAGTAACAACTTTTGGTTCTCCACCATATCTTTCACAAAATTGTATTAAATATCAATGTGTTTCGTCTTCGACTGACATGTTGGATTCTTTTCTAGGAAGATTGCACTATGATCATCACAATCCAACCTAACAACATGCTGACCAAACCCAACATATGAACGAAATATCTGCATCCAAAAAACTTGCTTACATGCATGAGTAGATTCCATGTATTTAGCCTCAGTAGTCAACAATGCAATGACTAACTACCTCCTACTCATCCAACTGATTGCTCTGCCGAATAACTTGAACACATATTTGCTAGTCTACCATCTATGGTCGACATCTCCATCCATGTTGGAATTGACAAAACCATGCACATTGATTTCCTTGTTGTGCTCAAGTTCTTCACCATAGCAAATTTCATAATCTTTCACACCACGTAGATTCTTGAATACTCTCTTAACTACGGTTTAGTGCTCATTTATGTTAGAGCAAAATAACCCTCTCCATAGCATCATTCTCCTACCTAGTGACTTAGACTATGAATTCATGAATATTGTGGGTCAAACCTTATTCAATTTGACAAACATGAGTCACCCTAGTGTTTCATTCCTTCATTTGGTGGCATATGCCTTGATTTGGGAGAACCTTTTTTGATTTGGGGGTGCCTTCCTTGATTTGGGGAACTTTCCATGATTTCAAGAGTGTCTAAGTTAGTGGCTAGATAAGGACTAGATGCATCCCACTAATTTAGGTCCTAATTGATCCTTGATGATCCTATTTATACATTAGCACTCGATTTGATCCTTTTTAGAGATATTCATGTACATGCAATCAGTTTCATTTGCATTCTTTTGTTAGAACTAGTGCTCAGTGAGTTAAAAGTCGGTTAAAATCAATCTAAGAGACTGTGCATGGATAACTAAGGGTATTTGACTCTAGATAAGCCTTACTATCATCTCATGCATTTCATGAGCAATTCCAATTTCCTCCTTACCTAATTTGAATTTTCTTGCTATTTATATTGTTCACGTTCATTCATTAAAGCTTAATGTCATACAACATTCTCTCTTGCTATTTGCTCTATTATGTTTGTGTAATGACTTATTCTTTCACATTTTTTACATGAATGGTTGATTATTGATCTATTTTTCATATTATATCTCTCTTGCATTAGTTCCTATATCTATATTCTCAAGTTATACATGGTATCAAAGCTATAGTGGTGCTAAACTAGTTAGTATTCTAGGGTTCATTTTCAGTGATCAAGCTATTGCAGGTTTAAAAAGCTCATTTGCAGCCATCAAAGAGATCATTTACAGCCATGGAACTATCTCCCCAATATATTCTAACCCCATTCAACTATTATGAATGGAAATCAAGAGTATAGATACCCTTGAGAATGAAGGGGCTCTACTGGATCACAATGGACACCGAGGTAGACCCAATTTCAACGATTAAAAAGTCTAAATACTTGAATAGAATGGATAAATCACTTATATTGCTTTAATATTCTATTTATATAGACATACTCTATCACATTTCAACCAAGAAGACTCCAAATGAAGTTTGGACCATGATGTCCACCCTCTTCAAAACACAAGATGAAATGAGGGCCATCAATTAGAGGTGGAACTAATGAACTTGAGACCAACTAATTCTGACACTATTCAATAGTTTTTCACCAAGTTCAAATTAGTTCTGTTGCATATGGAGATGTGTAATATTGATAAGGATGACACAAAATTTTTATTTTATATTATCCCCAATTGGGTCCTAATTACAGTGTCTATGTTTCTTCTTTTCATTCTACTAGATTGGCTCTTGGAGCCTCCTTCACAGTGCCTACTTTGGATTTATTTGTTTCCTCCATTATTAAATATCAATATAATATATCACAAATTGGATTACAAAATAACTCAAAGGTGCATGCATTTGCATCCAATCTAGAGAAGAAGGGTGCAAGCAGGAAAAATCCCCCACACGAGGGAAAAAAAGGAGCAAAAACCAAGGATTTTTCATGAAGATTTTGACTCTAATGATGAAAAAATCAAAGAGGAGAAGACTTGGTGTGCTTGTTTCAATAAAGTCCCGAATAAATAAGAATATTACATGTACAAAATTATTTTTGAAGAAATTTTTGAAGAGGAGGAGCTCAACAAGCAAGTTGCCACACTAAGAAATGCTAGTTGCATGTATGCACTTTAAGTAGTTTCTACAGCATATATCCTTGAATCAAAAGCTTCACAACATATGTCCTATTAGGACATATTCACATCAATTGAGCCTTTCACACACCCTACCACAATGGGAGGTGCATCGGTTTTGATCCACTGCTTATAAGCCCAAAAGAAGAGGTGATCAACAATTTTTTACTATACATTGAATAAGACCTCCAGAATGTGTCTTGATACTTGGAAGTTGTCCCAAATCAGGTTCCCATTAAAAAATACCTCTAGAATGTGTCTTCATACTTTAAAATTGTCCCATATCAACTTCCCTTTGAAGAAGGCCTCCAAAATGTCTCTTCAAACTCATAATCTGCATGTTTTGCTCCTATAATTCACCAAATTCCACTTAAAATATTCTAGTTTTTTTTTTTTCCATTCGAAGCAAGTAATGGTTAAGAACAATCATTTAAGCACTTCAAAAGCTTTGGATCTCATTAATGGGCCCACTTACATTTATAGGAGTTCAAAAAATCCTTCTCTTTTACATTTTATTTTACGGAAGGGATTACTTTTCCCATGTGGTTTTTTCCCTCTTACTCAAATTTTAGAGAATGTTTTGTACATGGGTACATAACATGGCAAAAAATTGTTAGGGACTATCCTTTTTTAATTTATTTCACCTAGCCAGGCTTATGGGGTCACTGGTGTTAGAGAAAAATAATTCTCTCCATAGCATCATTCTCCTACCTAGTGCCTTAGACCCACCTTAGACCATGACTTCATGACTCTAGTGGGACAAACCTCATTCAGTTTGAAAACCCAAGTCATCATGACTATGGTCCAGTGCTCATTTCTAGGTGTTGACATGTTCCTACGCAATACTCCCATTGCAGGGGAAATATCTGGTCAAGTACAAACCATAGCATACATCAGATTACCTACAATATTAGCATAGGGCACACATAACATGTACTCTATTTATTCTTGTGTCTTAGGACATTGTCCAGTAGACAACTTGACTCCCACGGGAATAGGGACCTTGACTGGTCTACTCTCCTACATGTTGAAATTTTTTAGAATTGTCTCAACATATTTTCTCTAAATTAACTAGATCCTTATACATGCATGATCTATTTGTATTTCCATTCCAAGAATGAAATTTGTTTATTTGAGATCCTTCATGTTGAACTTGGAGGACTTTTATAGTTTTGCCTCCTTTATCATTTCCATCTTATTTCCGACCAACAACATGTCATCAACATAGAAAAATACATAGATGAAATGACCACTAGCTTTCTTCCCATAAACAAAATGATCAATCTAACCCTAGCTACTAGATATACATATCAAACTTTTGATAGCACATCCTGGGCGATTGTTTTAAAATATAGAGAGACTTCTTTAGCTTGTGGACCAACTCCTTTTTTTACACTGTAAAATCTTCAAGTTGCTTCATATAAATTTCATTTTTAAGATCACCATAAAGAAATGTTGTCTTTATGTCCATCTAGTATGTCTCAAGATCAAATGTTGTAGATAAAGAAATTAGTACCCTTATGGAAGTTAAATTACCAACATGAGATAAAATCTCACCAAATTCGACTCCCTCGACTTGGGGATACCCTTTCACTACCATTTTTATCCTTGTACTTCTCGACTTGACCTATTGCATTCAACTTTTGCTTGATCACCCACTTACTACTAATAGATTTCCTTCCATTTGGTAACACAACTAAATCCCATGTTTCATTCCTCTTCAAGGAATCCATTTCTTCTTCCATTTCCCTTTTACATATTTTACCCTTTGTCTATTCGATCACTTCCTTTACTAACATGGGATAATCTTCTATGGTAGATAATGCAAAAGAAGAGGGAAAATCGAGTGGACTATACCTTTCTAGTTGTTTCCTTGCTCGACCAGACCTCTTGACATCCAATGTATGTTGTTCCACCTCTTCGTTAGATTCAATTGACTCCCCTAAATCCAAACTTTCATCATTAGTTTCAAACTCTTTATTTTCTAGTTTTTCTATTATAACATCTTTCATCCTAGAAATTCCTCTGACTTCTTTTAAGATCACATCTCTGCTACAAAAACCTTCCTTATATCCGGATTCCACAGCTTATACACTTTCACTCCATCCTTGTACCCAATGAATTTTCATTTCTCCAACTTGTTGTCGAGTCTAATATTCCCTTGGGATATCCATAAAGGCATCACACCTGAAAAACATTTGAGATGTGCAAGAGATGTATTTTACTAGCTCATGCCTCATATGAAGTCTTCTTGACCAAAGCCGTCAATGGTGACCTATTCACTAGGTAACATGCTTTGTTGACTTCCTCTACCCATAATTCTTGTGTGTTATTCCTGCACCACTAAGCATGATCCTTTCTCTCCATCAATGTTCTATTCATTCTTTCAACAAATTCATTTTGGTGAGGCATATATCGAGTTGTGTTTTGTTGAGCTATACCATTTTGTCTACAGAACTGTCTGAACGCCTTTCCACAAAATTCTCATCCCTTATCAATTCTCAGCACCTTGATCTTTTTAGTAGTCTAATTCTCCATAAGAGATTTGAACTCTTGAGACTTCTCAAAAACCTCAGATTTATTCCTCATAAAATACAAACACGTCATTATGTAGAAATCATCCATGAAATAAACATAATACCGAGATCCTCCTAGTGAAGGGACCGACACATGTCCAAACACATCATTATGTATTAACTCCAGTATTTCCTTATCCCTAGTAGCACCATCTGAGAACCTTACATGAGTTTTTTTACCATTAATATAAAGTTCACAAAATTCGACTTCTTCATAATATCTAAGGAGACCTTCAATCATAGCTTTACTATGCATAGAACAAAGACCTTTCTCACCAATATGTCCCATCCGTTGATGCCACAACATGGTTAAGTCAACTAGATGAGAAGATATGTTGTCAGACTCAGGAAAGACCACATTATTACTTTCATCGATGTCTATTCTTCCCAATAGCTTGTACAAGGTTCTAGTTTGATCTCCCCTCATCAGTACCATTGCTCCTCACACCATCTTGCATGTATCTTTCTCCAACACAGACTACACTCCTAGATTCCCCATCTTATTTACTAAGATTAGGTTTCGAGCGAAAATTGGGATATGTAGAACTCCTGGAAGTGTTCCTATTATTCCATATTTTAGTTTCAGTTGAACTTTAACTCGTTCGATTATCCTGGTCAGTGAATCATACCCTAGTAGGAAATTACCACCATCAAAATCCTCATACTCACATAATCACTCTCTCTGAGGTGTCATATGATATGCCACGCTGGATTCAATCAACTAAGAGTCCCTATGTGGATGTGTACTTGTGGAGGCCAAATACATTTCCTCTTTCTCTTCTTGAAAGACTTAGCATCAGTTGACTAGCCTTCCTTAGACCCTTTTCCTTTCTTGTCTTTGGTCTACTTACAAGTTTTTCTATAATGCTAGACTTTACTCTGTCACTAGCATATTTATGTTGCTAGACCAAGGGATCTAGTCTTAGACCTACCCCTCGAATTTTATCTTCCATCGAAGGTTTTTCCTTTTCCTTTTTCTACCGGTTACTTCTTACCATCAAGATGTCATGTGTCGAACTTTCCATGTTCTTTCATATCATCGTTTTTGACAATAGAGATGCGACCACATTATCGATCTTCATTGTGGTAATATTGCTTCCAATAGCCATGACTAGGGTATATAGAAATCCAGAAAAGAACACAATAGGCTGATAAATTTTTCCTCCTTAGTGATTTTTATATCCACATACAAAAATTGATTGATCACAATGTTGAACACATTCATGTGCTTTTCAACTGAATCAACTTCACCCATCCTCAAAATATATAGCTTATTTTGAAGAAACAACTTGTTAACTAAATATTTCGACTTGTACAAGTTTCCCAACTTTTCCCATAGCTTATTTGTAGTGTCTTCTTCTGAGACATTCAACAATACCAAATCTGCTAAACAAAGTCGGATTACATACTCCTTTCCTTTCTGTCGATATTTTTCCAATATTCCTTTGACACACTAGCCAAAATCATCCCTAGGTCGACTACAACTCATTGTTCTCAATCCATATGGAGCTCCTCCATTTTAAGCTTCCAAAGCTAAAAAAATTTCCCATTAAACTTTCCAATTTCTATCCTTGATGTGTTAATCATTTGAACTATAAATCAGTGTTTGCAGAAACATCCACTGCAATAGGTATTCACTAGATCCATGATGAAGCCAAACCCTCAGCAAAAAATGTGTCCCGCTATAACCAAATACAACTTTGATACCAACTATTGGTTCTTAATACATATTATAGTACATTTGCAAATTGATTCATATAGTTAAACACAATTAAACATAAAGCAATGGCACACAACACATCAGCGCATCACACATAAATTATCCTGGAAACCCCTCTCTTAAGGGGAAACCAAAAAACCAGTGCGCTTTCTACTCATCTATTAATTTAAACAATCATAACAGGTGTTTACAACCATGATTTGCTAGACCACAAATCACACTTCATTACATCACGCCATGTCATCATGCTACAAACCTTTGCATATCCATTACATCTTATTTATAGATACAATACAACCAACTACTCATTACTGACAATCCATAACTACATAACTACTCTCAGTTATTTTGTTATAGTTGACTTGACTTGGTCAACTTTGATCGATTTCCCGCTAAGATTTGGTCATTCTGTCAACATCTCATCAACTAGTCATTTTCCTTTGACCAAACAACTATTCCAGTCAGTTAGTCAACTAGATATCCACTGCATGTTGACTTCAACTCTAGTCGACTTATACTAGTCAATTATAGACTTTGCCAGTCGATTTACATGCAAAGAATATAACGTTCCCAACAAAATAGAGTGGCTCATGCTAGTCCATAGGATATTGGTTCCTAATTTAGCGTGGCAGTTAACATCCTCCCATGAGACATTGGACAAGGTGTTGGAGATGACACCTTCTAAAGGGGAGTGGAGTGTTATGATCCTACCTAGGAAGTATTGGGGGGAACCGAAGGGCCCATTAGAGTAGAAGTGGAGGCCATTCAATGCAAAGTGGACTTGGTCAACTATATTGTTATTATTAAATAAGCTTCACTAAGTTAGTAAATAAATGTAATGGGACCTCATTAAAGAAGGTTCAATAGCTTAAGAGGCTAGTATTGTATGGTAATTCTATAAATAAGGATGGAGTCCTCCATATGGGGTGTGAAAAATAATTTTGTATGTGGAGCATTAAATCAATAGGAGGAAGCCCCCTCTGATAGGAAAGTGAACAAGGCTGGTTCATTCTATAAAAAAATTCATTTTCACAATAATAAAGATTTGAGCTTATTTCATATCTCTTGTATTGTTTCATATTTATGATATCTCTTGTATTTGATCTAGAAACTATTATCTGGGTTCATAACAATTGGTATCAGGGCCACATGGAGTCACAACATTGGAAAATTTTCTTTTATATACCCAAATAATACCAATTGTTATATACCCAAATAATAATTTAGATCGAAGACAGGAGGTATAAAAAATATGAAACAATACAAGAGATACACAATAAACTCATTTTTTCATTAATATGGAAATGGTTCTTTTGATGGGATGAACCAACCATGTTCACTTGACTTTCCAAGGGGCTTCTTCCTAATGATCTAAGATCCACTATACTTGATTTTATTCTTTACACTACATATGGAGGACTTCATATTTATTTTTGGAATCACCATACAATACTAACCTCCTAGCCTAATGGACCTTCTTTGATGAGGTCCCATTACATTTATTTACTAACTTAGTGGGCCTTATTTAACAATAATAATATAGTGGACCCAATGCACTTTACATTGAATGGACGCCACTTCATTCGCCCCCCATTACCCCTAGGTATAGTCATAACAAACACTCTAGCTAATATTAGTATTTTCAACTTGTTACTTATATCATATGGTATCACATATGTGTTCTTTAACTAAATACACTCCTACTACTCATCAACATACACATATCTTTTTACTAAGTAATTTTATTTTTCAGATTGCTACTTAACTCTTCACCTTCTATCATTCCTTCTCCGAACCCATCTAATTCTCTTCTACAAATTAGGCCATACTTCTCTTTCATAAAATGCACTCTCAACATACCATTTTCATTTTGAATACCTAGATTGAAGTTTTTTTTACAAAACCAACTGTAGCATTACAAAATTTTGTCACGAATTCTTCTTCTTGCAATCAAATCTATAGACAAAAAGTATTTTAGAAAACACATAATTACTTCAACACATACTTCACAATTTAGCAACCATCTTTTTACCTACCTTGAATTGAAATTTTACCACATAAAAAAGAATCCTAAAACTTGATAGTGATATGAGTTTTGCTCTTTAAACACATGTTTATAAATCTTTTAAAATTGTTGTAAAAAATATTCATGAACATGTAACAAATCATCAAGTTGTTATTTAAAACAAAAACAAACCATGTGAATTTAACGGAGATGGTAATCAACATCATCAACGTTAACAATGGATAACACTTTGGTCTAGTATACCTGATCATATATACTAAATGTAAAATAACTTTCATTCCATATGGAAAAAATACTTAATGAAAAAATCTAGTATGAATAAAATACGGAAGCAGACTGCTTATATATAATATTTTTTAATAAGTATTTACAAATATACGATAAATGTACATAGAAAATCATATAATAAAATCAAATATATTTAGAAAACAAAAAAATATAATTTCAACAACCTCCCATATGGCAAGTGTGAGTGACGACAACTAGTTATTAATAATTATTTTAATAAGAAAGTGTAAATTGAATGGTATTTATGTTTTATAGTGTTCTTTTTTCTAAATTGGTTTTAAAACTCTAATATTCCATTACTAAGAATCTGTATTTGTATTACACTTATGCTCGGATGTATTGAAGCATCAAACGGTATTGTAAATGTAGTCATTTCGTTCACCCAAACTTGTATGAAATCCCCGATTATCTCTGAACCCCTAGTGAGAAGTAGAGCCTGAAGAAAACTATAGCCCTGGAAATTGATGGCTTGGATAACCAGAGAGTAGCTACGGCAAGGAAGTGAAAAAATTTATTTGACAAGGTATTTGAGGCCATGGTTGAAATTCAAACGACTACCACTCGGGCATTTGATACAGAAGTTGCAGAATGGGGCTGTGCCATCGGCTTTATCATAGATAAAAAATGTGGCATTATTTTGAGTAACCGTCATGTAGTCAAGCCTGGTCCTGTTGTTGCGCAGGCTACATTACTCAATTGTGAGGAAATTCCAGTTTATCCTCTTTACCGTGACCCTATTCATGATTTTGGTTTTTTCCATTTTGATCCGGCAATGCTTGAGTATACGAAATGTGAAGAAATCCCTCTCACACCAGAAGCTGCAACTATTGGATTGGAGATCCGGGTTGTGGGTAATGACAGTGGAGAGAAGCTTTCAGCGTTGGCGGGGATCCTGACCCGATTGGATGGAGACGCCCCTTGTTATGTATTCGATGGATACAATGACTTCAATACCTTTTATATGGAGGCAACTGCAGGGACAAAAGGAGGATCAAGTGGCTCACTTGTAATTGATTGTCATGGACAAGCAGTTGGACTGAATGCTGGGGGTGGGGGTAGACTTGTTGATTCTGCTTCATATTTTCTTCCACTTGATAGAGTGGTAAGGGCGTTGAGAATTATACAGAAGTGCATGGACGAGTGCAACAAGCAAGTCCATGTTCCTCGTGGCACACTTTAGATGACCCTTCTTCACAAAGGATTTGACGAGGCATGTCGATTAGGGATTCAACACAAGACTGAATATCTTGTGAGAGAGGCTTTTCCTACAAGGACTGGACTTCTTGTTATATATTCGGTGGTGCCCAAAGGTCTTGCTGATAAGATACAACTGGAGGCCAGCGATTTACTTGTACATGTGAATGGTGAGATTATAACAAATTTCTTGAGTTTGGAGACAATGCTTGATGATAATGTTGGAAAGACTATCTATTTAGAGGTTGAGAGGGATGGTGTTCATGTGAAGGCTATTTTTGAAGTCCAGGACTTGCATTCTGTAACACCTCATTATATCTTGGAACTAAGTGGTGGCGTGATTCATCCTCTATCCTACCAACAGGTTAGGAATTTATGCTTTCATTGTGATCTAGTAAACAAACTACTTCTTTTGCTGCTTCTTTGGCTGCTCTATACTCTGTTTCACATGAAGATAAACAAAGAGTCTTCACCTTTTTGCTAGACTAAGAAATCTGACCTGAACCAAGTTGAAATATATAACCAGCAGTTGACCATCGATCAAAACTGTCACTTGCCCAGTCAGAATCTATATAAACAGAAAGTGAAATTGTAGTACCACTCGAATAAAAAACACCATAGTACAATGTCCCCTGTAAATATCTTAGAATTCTCTTGGCTGCCTGCTAGTGACTTTCATTAGGTTGCTGCATGAAAAGTGAAACCATACTGACGGCGAAAGAGAGATCTGGTATGCTAAAAGTTAAATATATCAAACTTCCCACGAGCTGACGATAAAGAGTAGCATCAACAAGAGGAGTAGTACACTCAACAGTTAACTTTACACCGAACTGAAAAGGTGTCGGAGCAGGTTTACAATCACTCATGTAGAAATGAGCCAATAAATCTATAGCATACTTCGGTTGAGAGAGAAAAATACCATCTTCCAGATGCCAAATTTGAAGACCCAAGAAATAGTGCAATATACCGAGATCAGTCATTTCAAAATGCTTTTGAAGATCACTTTTCATACTTTGAATGAGAACAAGTTGACTGCGAGTGATAATAAGATCATCCACATATAAAACAATAACAATGATATTATCATCAACATGCTTAACATACATGTTAGGATCAAGCATACAACACTTAAAACCATTATTCAAGAAATATGTATCAATTTTATCATACCAAGCCCTAGGTGTTTGTTTAAGACCATATAAAGACTTGTGTAATTTACATACTAAACTTGATGATTCAACATTAATAAAACCAGGAGGCTGTTGCATATAAATTTCTTCATTAATATCACCATTTAAAAAAGCACTTTTAACATCCATTTGGTGTATTTCCCATTTATAAGATGCAACAATAGATAAAATGGTTCTTATTGTATTCATTTTAACAACATGAGCAAAATTTTCATTATAATCTATACCTTCAAGTTGATTAAAACCTTTTGCAACTAATCTAGCCTTATACTTTTCAATCTGTCCTTTTGTAGTAAATTTAGTTGTATAAACCCATTTACAACCAACTAAATTCTTTCCCGAAGGAAGAGGAACAAGAGACCAAGTCTTGTTTTTCATAAGAGAATCATACTCAGCAGACATAGCTTGTTCCCAATGAGGTTTACCATTAGCTTGAGCATAAGTAGTAGGATCAGCTGTGGCCAAAAATTTGGTCATAAGAGCAAAGTTAGATCTAGTTCTATGAGTATCGAAAGGTATTCCGATATTACTTCCTGCAGATTCAAGAGTTTTCTGGGCCCAAATAGGAAGGTTTGAAGGGACAGAAGTCACTTCAGGAGCTTCGAGAGATTCAGGTGGAATACTTGAAGAATAATAAGAAGAAGATGAATGGAGATCAGTCACAGAACTGGAAGGAGTAACCGAGATAGGAGTAATAGGTGATAAGGGAATATTCAGAGTAGCATGAGGCTCAACAGAATTAGGTGGTGGAGAGACTTCAATAAATTGAACATCTCTTTTAATTATGACACTTTGATTAGAAGGACCAAACAACCTATAAGCCTTAGAATCCTCAGAGTAACCAATGAATATACACTTGTGAGACTTGGGGTTCTAACTTTTTTCGTTTTTCATCAGAAATATGAGCCCAACATTCACAACCAAACACTTTAAAGTTACTAATATCAGGTTTTATACCATTCCATTTTTCCTTAGGGGTAACATGCTTAACAGATTTTGTAGGAACTCTATTTAAAATAAAGTTAGCACAACTTATGGCTTCGGCCCAAAATTTCTTATGTAATCCTTTAGAATAAAGCATACATCTAGCCATTTCAACTAAAGTTTTGTGTTTCCTTTCAACAACACCATTTTGTTGAGATGTGTAAGGAACAATCTTTTGATGTTGAATTCCATGTTTAGCTAAAAATACTTCAAATTATTTCTTAATGAATTCCCCCCATTATTAGTTTTTAAGGTCTCAATCTTTTTACCAGACTCATTTTCAACCAAGGATTTAAAAGTTTGAAATTTAGAAAAAGTTTCATTTTTATGTTTCAAAAAATAAACCCATGATTTTCTACTAAAGTCAACAATAAAAATAAGAAAATAAACTGCATTAGAGATAGAAGGAACTTCAAGAGGACCACAAATGTCATAATGAATTAATTGCAAAGGTTCTTTAGCACGCCAATCTTTACCTTTATTAAACATTTCTCTATGATTTTTACCAATAACACAACCTTCACAAACACTATTAGTAGACGAAATATTAGGTGAGCCAAGTACCATTTTAGTTAACATTTGCATTTTACCATAATTCAAATGACCTAGTATTTCATGCCATAATTTACTTAGTTCTTCAGCATGAACAACATAGGAATAAAAAGGTTGTCTTTTAGTTGAATTAAAACCAACAAATTTATATAAACCAACAGTATGATCAACATGACTAGAAGAAACTACTTTAAAGTTATGGTTGATATCTTTAAGAACATATTTATCAGGCCAAGTTTCAAATTTATACCCTTTTTGACATGCACGATAAATAGAAAGTAAGTTGATGGACATATTTTCAACATGAAAAAACATCTTCCAATTGACCATTAGCAACATTAACATTACCAGAACCAATTACGAAAAGTTGAACTTACCATCACCTATAGATACTTTCTGAGATGTGTGTTTATTATTGTCATAAGATGCAAATAAAGAAGCATTACTAGTCATATGTTTAGAAGCACCACAATCCATTATCCATTCCACATTAGAAGAAGAATTACTAGAAGAAACAACAGAAGCACACAAAGCTACTAGTGATTCATTATAACCATTCCTTTTAGCTTTAGATTTTAAACGTTTCAATTTAAAGCAATTCTTTTCAGGATGATTAGTTTTACCACAATGCTTACAAGGATCATACACTTTATTCATCTTACTAGATTCATGATGTGCATTAGAAGCATTACTAAAATTATTAGTAGGTTTTGAAGTGTGTGAAAAAGAACCTTTAACATTATTAAAAATTTTCTTAGGATTCTTATTATGTGCCATAAGAGCTTTATTAGGTGAGAGTTGTCCTGAAACAATTAACCGTTCTTGCTCATTTATCAACCCTTTACAACAATCATCAAAAGTAGGTTTTGTGGTATTTGAAGACAATTCAAGAGCTCTATTCCTAGTTTGAATGAACATATCAAAACAAGATGGCAATTTTTGTTCTACAAGAATTATTAGAGCAGCGTCTGTTTTCTTGTAATATTTACCACAATTATTTAATTTTCCATTTAATGTTTTCACTTCAGCAAGATATAATTCTACTCTACCAAAGTTAGTAGGATCTAGATCAAAATCCTTTTTTTCAAGGTAATAAGCAGAAACATCATCAGATTTATCAAATAAAGAACTAAGAATTTTCCATACCTTAATGGGGATGTCTTATGCCTCTATACTTACCTGAAGACTATCTAAAACCGTTTGACCAATGATCCCTCTTGCTTGATCACATCTATCTTCCCATATAGCGAAAGCTTGAGCATCAGTAGGTTTCGTGTGTTCACCATTAACAATCCTCCATAGATTCTTACTCCGGAGAACATCAATCATTTTCCTCTTCCATGTAAGATAGTTAGGACCAACTAGTTCAGGAACATAAGCTACTTCTGAAGTCATAATGGTAAAAAAATAAAACCCAAATGCTAGAAATGACAAGAAAGAAAGTGAAAAATAGAAAACTGAAATAATTTACCGTACTGATATGAATCTGAAGAAACACAGTTAGAAAAATAGTAAAGGAAAATAACTTTTACTTACAGCCCTTTTGAAAAAAGTGCCAAGCAAAGCCACTCACGGGTCTTCCAACAGGAAACTAGCGAATAAACACTGATACTCGTGGGTTCTGCATGGCAAGAGTCATAACTACTCGTGGGTTGACAATATAGTCAGCTGCGGGTTCACGGGTTGCGGTGAAATGGAGTCGTGGCTACTCGCGGGTCTCTGTACTGTAAAGTGGTGGTTCTGCCGAAGGATTCACGTGTTCAGTACATGGAGGGTCAGGAATAAACTGAAGTAAACGTGGGTTTGGTAGTGGACCTGTCGCGAGTATGCATAAGCATGCGCGGGTCTGCGCACTAACAAGCCATGAGTTTACAGTGTATTCGCGGGTTCGCAGTAGGAACAGTCGTGGTTAACCATGGGTTCTATGAAGAAAAGTCACGAGTGTCTAGTTTAAGGCCGAAAACAGTGTCGAATCTACCGAAGACAGAAACTTGTACAAAGTCTACCAAAATTGGACGGAAATTTCCGTTTTGACAACCAGAAGATAGATCTCCTTGAGGAGAATCCAAAAATCATATAGGTGTACAAAAATAACATCAATAAACCCTTGAAAAATTTATGAAAAAACAAATTCACAACAAGGTTAGGGTTAGAAAAAAATTGCAAAAACATGCCCAGATCTGAAGAGAATCCTAATGGCTACCAGATAGAAAGAAAATCTACAAAATAAACAATTCCGATAAAATATTGTTTTGAAAGCAATAGAAGGTGCTAGATCATAGCAACAAGCTCTGATACAATGTTAGAGATATGGATCTAACTAAAATAGCTTACCTATATATGCAAAACAATAATATATCAACAATAAGTACATAAAGGGAACAAGAGAAAAGAGTACACTAGATATACGTGGTTCACCCAATTGGGATACGTCCACGGGAAGGTAGCCTTCTATTATCTCTAGAATATCTCCCTCACGCTTACAGGAGAGCAATGCCAATAACCCCAATACAATATAGCAATACTTGTGTGAATAAGTAAAGATTGTGTGTGAGTGATGTGACACCCTTGACTCTATTATATACTAAGAGATGAGGAGGAATTACTCTCATATATTACATGTGGGATAGTATAATTCTCCATAATAACATCTCTTTATATAATAATGAATATCAAGAGTATACTTTACCATAATGAATATGGGATATAATGTATTACTCTTTTACATAAGATTGTGGATATCTTTCGACATAATACAAAGACATTATTGCCTTCTAAGGAATATAAAATATTCCAACATTTTCCTTTCTTGTATTTGGTCGACTTACAATTTTTTTATAATGCCAGACTTTACTATGTCACTAGCATATTTATGTTGCTAGACCAAGGGATCTAGTCTTAGATCTACCCCTTTAATTTTATCTTCCATCGAAGGTTTTTCCTTTTCCTTTTTCTACCGGTTACTTCTTACCATCAAGATGTCACGTGTCAAACCTTCCATGCTATTTCATCTCATATGTTTTGACAACAGAGATGCGACCACATCATCGATCTTCATTGTGGTAATATTGCTTCCAATAGCCAAGACTAGGGTATCTAGGAATCTGGCAAAGAACACAACAGGCTGATAAAATTTTCCTTCTTAGTGATTTTTATATCCACATACAAAAATTGATTGATCACAATGTTGAACACATTCAGGTGCTTTGCAACTGAAACAACTTCACCCATCCTCAAAATATATACCTTCTTTTGAAGAAACAACTTGTTAACTAGATATTTCGATTTGTACAAGTTCACAAACTTTTCCCATATATTCTTTGCAGTGTCTTCTTCCAAGACATTCAACAATACCAAATCCGCTAAACAAAGTCGGATTGTACTCCTTTCCTTTCTTTCGATATTTTTCCAATCTTCCTTTGACACACTAGCAAGAATCATTCCTAGGTCAACTACAACCCATTGTTCTCGATCCATAAGGAGATCCTCCATTTTAACCTTCCAAAGCTCAAAATTTTTCCCATTAAAATTTCCAATTTCTATCCTTGATGTGTTAATCATTTAAACTATACATCAGTGTTTGTAGAAACACCCACTGCAATAGGTATTCACTACATCCATGACGAAGCCAAACCCTCAGCAAAAAATGTGTCCCCTATTACCAAATACAACTTTGATACCAACTGTTGGTTCTTAATACATATTATAGTATGTTTGCAAATTGATTCATATAGTTAAACACAATTAAACATAAAGCAATGGCACACAACACATCAACGCATCACACATAATATATCATGGAAACCCCTCTCCTAGGTGAAAACCAACAAACCAATGTGCTTTCTACTCATCTATTAATTCAAATAATCATAACAGGTGTTTACAACCATGATTTGCTAGACCACAAATGGCACTTCATTACATCACGCCATGTCATCATGCTACACACCTTTGCATGAGATCCATTACATCTTATTTATAGATACAACACAACCAACTACTCATTAATGGCAATCCATAACTACATAACTACTCTTAGTTAATAATTTTGTTACAATTGACTTGACATGGTAAACTTTGATCGATTTCTCGCTGAGCTTTGGTCATTCTGTCAACATCTTGTCAACTAGTCATTTGCCTCCGACCAAACAACTATTCCATTCGGTTAGTCAACTAGATCTCCATCGTATGTTGACTTCAAATCTAGTTGACTTATACTAGTCAATTATAGACTTTGCCAGTTGATTTACATGCAAGGAATATAAAATTCCCAACAAAATAGAGTGGGTCAGGCTGGTCCATAGGATATTGGTTCCTACTTTAGCATGGCAGTTAACATTCGCCCATGAGACCCTGGACAAGGCGTTGGAGATGACACCTTCTAAAGGGGAGTGGAGTGTTATGATCCTACCTAGGAAGTATTGGGGGGAATCGAAGGGCCCATTAGAGTATAAGTGGAGGCCATTCAATGCAAAGTGGACTGGGTCAACTATATTGTTATTATTAAATAAGCTCCACTAAGTTAGTAAATAAATGTAATGGGACCTCATTAAAGAAGGTCCGTTAGGTAAGAGGCTAGTATTGTATGGTAATTCTATAAAATAGGATGGAGTCCTCCATATGGGGTGTGAAGAATAATTTTGTATGTGGAGCATTAACTCAATAGGAGGAAGCCCCCTCTGATAGGAAAGTGAACAAGGTTGGTTCATCCTATAAAAAAATTCATTTTCACAATAATAAAGATTTAAGATTATTGCATATGTCTTGTATTGTTTCATATTTCTAACATCTCTTGTGTTTGATCTAGAAACTATTATCTGGGTTCATAGCAATTGGTATAAGAGCCACATGGGGTCACAACATTGGAAAATTTTCTTTTATATACCCAAATAATACCAATTGTTATATACCCAAATAATAATTTAGATTGAAGACAAGAGGTATCAAAAATATGAAACAATACAAGAGATATGAAATAAACTCAATTCTTCATTAATATGGAAATGGTTCTTTTGATGGGATGAACCAACCACGTTCACTTGACTTTCCAAGGGGCTTCCTCCTAATGAGCTAAGATCAACTATACTTGATTTTCTTCTTTACACTACATATGGAGGACTCCATCTTTATTTTTGGAATCACCATACAATACTAACCTCCTAGCCTAGTGGACCTTCTTTAATGAGGTCCCATTACATTTATTTACTAACTTAGTGGCCTTATTTAATAATAACAATATATAGTGGACCCAATGCACTTTACATTGAATGGTCGCCACTTCCTTCCGCCCCCAATTACCCGCCACATATAGTCATAACAAACACTCTAGCTAATATTATTATTTTAAGCTCGTTACTTATATCATATGGTATCACATATGTGTTCTTCAACTAAATACACTCCTACTTCTCATCAACAAACCGGTGTGCTTTCTAGTAATATATTAATTCAAACAATCGTAACATGTGTTTAGAACCATGATTTTTCAGACCACAAATCACACTTCATTACATCACGCCATGTCATCATGCTACACACCTTTGCATATCCATTACATCTTATTTTTAGATACAATACAACCAACTAATCATTAATGGCAATCCATAACTACCTAACTACTTTCAGTTATTTTGCTACAGTTGACTTGACTTGGTCAAGTTTGATCAATTTCCCGTTGAGCTTTGGTCATTTTCTTAACATCCCGTCAACTAGTCATTTTCCTTTGACCAAACAACTATTATGGTCAGTCAGTCAACTAGATCTCCACCGTCTGTTGACTTCGACTCTAGTCGACTTATACTAGTCAATTATAGACTTTGCCAGTCGATTTACATGCAAAGAATATAACATTCCCGACTCATGTTGGTCCATAAGATATTGGTTCCTACTTTAGCATGGCAGTTAACATTCTCCCATGGGACTTTGGACAACGATTTGGAGATGACACCTTCTAAAGGGGAGTGGAGTGTTATGATCCTACCTGGGAAGTATTGGGGGGAATCGAAGGGACCATTAGAGTAGAAGTGGATGCCATTCAATGCAAAGTGGAACGAGTCCACTATATTGTTATTATTAAATAAGGTCCACTAAGTTAGTAAACAAATGTAATGGGACCTCATTAAAGAAGGTCCGTTAGGTTAAGAGGCTAGTATTGTATGGTAATTGTATAAATAAGGATGGAGACCTCCATATGGGGTGTGAAGAAGAATTTTGTATGTGGAGCATTAACTCACTAGGAGGATTCCTATTGGTTGTGGAGCATGATCTCCAGATTCAGAAATATTATTATTCAGCCGTGTCTATACCCCAGGTTTGGTAATGATCCCGGCACGATCCCCAAGGGGTCCGGGGGGCGTGGGGGCCAGCGTTTTCGGTCCCATGGTTTTGGGTAACTCGTGGTTTTTTCCCATTGTATTTTCCTTATAAAAGAAAGACATTGTAATACGGATAGGGTTGATGTATTAGGTATTATGCATTGTAAAGATCTCTGATATCGGAAGAGAGACTATGAGACAACGAAGAGGAAGTGCATCGGTTGTGTTGCAGGTTGTATCCCTTCACTTTGCTAAACGGTATAATAATAAGGATTGAAAATTTCAGTGTGGTCGTAGCTCATCTTGGGGTGAACTACGATATATCTGTGTCTCTCTTGTAATGTGTGTGTGATTATATTTGCATTTATGTTTATTGTTATTGCTCTGCGATCCTGTTTTTCTAACAATGCCCCCTCTGATAGGAAAGTGAAGAAGGTTGGTTCATCCTATCAAAAAAATCATTTTCACAATAATAAAGATTTGAGCTTATTTCATATCTCTTGTATTGTTTCATATTTTTGGTATCTCTTGTATTTGATCTAAAACTATTATATGGGTTCATAACAATTGGTATCAGAGCCACATGGGGTAACAACATTGGAACAATTTCTTTTATATATCCAAATAATACCAATTGTTATATACCCAAATAATAATTTAGATCGAAGATAAGAGGTATCAAAAATATGAAACAATACAACATATATGCAATAAACTCAATTCTTCATTAATATGGAAATGGTTCTTTTGATGGCATGAACCAACCATGTTCACTTGACTTTTCAAGGGGCTTCTTTCTAATGAGCTAAGATCAACTATACTTGATTTTCTTCTTTACACTACATATGGAGGACTTCATCTTTATTTTTGGAATCACCATACAATACTAACCTCCTAGCCTAATTGACCTTCTTTGGTGAGGTCCCATTACATTCTTAGTGGGCCTTATTTAATAATAACAATATAGTGGACCCAATGCACTTTACAATGAATGGTCGCCACTTCCTTCCATCCCCCATTACCCCTAGGTATAGTCATAACAAACACTCTAGCTAATATTATTATTTTCAACTCATTACTTATATCATATGGTATCACATATGTGTTCTTCAACTAAATACGCTCCTACTACTCATCAACATACACAAATCCTTTTACTAATTTTATTTTTCAGATTGCTACTTAACTCTTCACCTTCTATCATTCCTTCTCCGAACCCATCTAATTCTCTTCTACAAACTAGGCCATACCTCTCTTTCATAAAATGCACTCTCAACATACCATTTTCATTTTGAATGCCTATATTGAAGTTTTTTTTACTAGGCCATACCTCTCTTTCATAAAATGCACTCTCAAGATACCATTTTCATTTTGAATGCCTATATTGAAGTTTTTTTTACAAAACCAACTGTAGCATTACAAAATTTTGTCCTGAATTCTTCTACAAAAAGTATTTTAGAAAGCACATAATTACTTCAACACATTCTTCACAATTTAGCAACCATCTTTTTACCTACCTTGAATTGAAATTTTACCACATAAAAAAGAATCCTAAAACTTGATAGTGATATGAGTTTTGCTCTTTAAACACATGTTTATAAATCTTTTAAAATTGTTGTAAAAATTATTCATGAACATGTAACAAATGATAACTTTCATTTCATATGGAAAAAATATTTAATGAAAAAATCTAGTAATAAAATACTGAAGATATATAATATTTTTTAATAAGCATTCAAAAATATATGATAAATGTACATAGATATTTATATAATAAAATCAAATATATTTAGAAAACAAAAAAATATAATTTCAACAACCTCCCATATGACAAGTATAAGTGACTGCAACTAATTATTAATAATTATTTTAATAAAAAAATATAAATTGAATAATATTTATATTTCATAATGATTTTTTTTTTAAATTGATTTTAAAACTTTAATATTCCATTACTAAGAATCAGTATTCCTTTGAAGCATCAAACAGTATTGTAAATCGAGTCATTTCGTTGACCCAAACTTGTATGAAATCCCCGATTATCTCTGAACCCCTAGTGAGAAGCATATCTCTGAATCCCTAGTGAGAAGCAGAGCCTGAAGAAAACTCTAGGCATGGCAATTGATGGCTCAGATAACCAGAGCGTAGCTACGGCAAGGAAGTGGGAAAATGCATTTGACAAGGTATTTGAGGCCGTGGTTGAAATTCGAAGGACTACCACTCTGGCATTTGATACGGAAGTTGCAACATGGAGCTATGCCACCGGCTTTATCGTAGATAAAAAACGCGGCATTATTTTGAGCAACCGTCATGTAGTCAAGCCTGGTCTTGTTGTTGCCCAGGCTACGTTACTCAACTGTGAGGAAATTCCAGTTTATCCTCTTTACTGTGACCCTATTCATGATTTTGGTTTTTTCCATTTTGATCCGGCAACGCTTGAGTATACGAAATGTGAAGAAATCCCTCTTGCACCAGAAGTTGCAGCTGTTGGATTGGAGATCTGGGTTGTGGGTAATGACAGTGGAGAGAAGCTTTCAGTGTTGGCGGGGACCCTGGCCCGATTGGATGGAGACGCCCCTTGTTATGAATTCGATGGATACAATGACTTCAATACCTTTTATATGGAGGCAACTGCAGGGACAAAAGGAGGATCAAGTGGCTCACCTGTAATTGATTGTCATGGACAAGCAATTGGACTGGCTGCTGGCGCTGGCGGCGGAGTTGTTGATTGTGCTTCATATTTTCTTCCACTTGATAGAGTGGTAAGGGCGTTGAGAATTATACAGAAGGGCATGGACAAAGGATTTGACGAGGCACGTCGATTAAGCCTTCAACGCGAGACTGAAAAGCTTGTGAGAGAGGCTTTTCCTACAGGGACTGGACTTCTTGTTATAGATTTGGTGGTGCCCGGAGGTCCTGCTGATAAGATGCAACTAGAGGCCAGCGATTTACTTGTATGTGTGAATGGTGAGATTATAACAAATTTCTTGAGTTTGGAGACAGTGCTTGATGATAATGTTGGAAAGACTATCGATTTAGAGGTTGAGAGGGATGGTGTTCGTGTGAAGGCTATTTTTGAAGTCCAGGACTTGCATTCTGTAACACCTCATTATTTCTTGGAACTAAGTGGTGACGTGATTCCACGGGGGGTTCATTAGCAAGGCAATATCATATCACGTCCATTCATATTGGGGGTTTGAATACTCTTAGAAAACTCAAAAATATATTTCCCCATATTAAGGGGTCAAGGGGAGTTTTTAATTTTACATAGTAATATAAATATTGGGGGTTATTTTATTTGGGCGTGGGATGGATTCATATCTCCAAATCATGGGCTCAATTCATACCCACCTAAAACTTAAGGACCCTCCATTTTTATTTGATATTGCTTATGATCCTAAGTTTTGCATAAATATGATAATAGTGTACCAATGATAATATCGATGGAAGTCTCTTTGGATTACTGGCTTGGTTTGAATTGATGTTAAATTGTTTTTCATCTTTAAGTTAAGAGATATAACTAATTGGGAGTTGTGGATTTGAACAATTGTATTGTATTTTTTGTAGGCATTTGAGTACAAGATCTAACTCTTCATTTTCTAGGTCGAGGTTTAGGTGGGTATTGAGATTCAATCAAGCCTTGTTCCATGACAACCAAGAAAAGTGAGATTGATCTTTATTGGCTCACTGGAACCAAGAAAATTTAGATCAATATTTCTTGACTAATTATTTCTTTCAACTTTTTGTATTCTTATTTAACATTTTCACATTGCCAGTTAGGAATAGTTGTTAGATTGAGTTATGTTTGGCATATTCATAATTGTAGTTTCAATTGTTATATGCAAGGCATCCGTCTTAATATTGTATTGGAACTGATATAAATAGAGCTGAAAATCTAAATCCTTATTTACATACCCTATGTGTTATTGCCACCATGAAATGGTATCATATAAGTTTCACCATTTGTGTATCTTTATAACTATTGCATACTTGAAACCTAACAATGGAGATTTTTCCCTCTCCTGTAAAGATTAAAAAAAAAACTAGATATAACCCAAGAAAATGTAACTAAATGTTTCTAATTCCCTTGATTGCAAGAATAAATGTAGAGGAGGTGGAGGAAATTCATATATTGCATCTTGTGAATGACCCAAGTCCAAACTATGCACATGATCATATGGTGTTATTGGAAAGTAAGAGAAATTTGTCTATGTTCATTTGGGTTCAAACATCAATGATGTTTTTTTTTATAGGAAGGTAGGGGATTCCATCCATGAAGGGTTTCAATTTTGCATTTTTATGGGGTTTAATTTATTAAGCTTATCAAAAGCATGATCTCTCTATGGCTATAATTATATTTACATGATATAAAATTGGAAGATTGGCATGCTGTGGTATGAAACATTTGCAATTCTCATCTTTTCTAAGCATTGCACTAACTATTGGACTATTAGCCTTTTACATTCTTTGTTATGTTGATCTCTTCACTGGGTTTCTTTTAATGTATTTTTCCTTTCCAGTACTATTTCATTGGGTCTTCCAGTATCCAATGCTAGAAATTGATCAATCACCCCTGCAATCTTGGTGGGATCATTATTAGCATTATATTATCATGTTTGATTATACTAATATGTTTAAAGGCACATGTTTGTTACAACTTGATAATATGATATAAAGGGGGTATTAAAAATGGGCTGATAAAAATGGATACATACAATATTTGGTGAAGTTAGGGGTTTTCTTAATTGGAAAGGCATATTGGGAGGGGGGTTCAACAATAAAATTTTAGGAGGAATTTTCCAATATTTAGTGAAATTAGGGATATTCTTTAATGTCATGCGAACGATCGTGCTATGTAACAAGTTTTCTAAGTGAACCCCCCGTGCGTGATTCATCCTCTATCGTACCTATAGACCAGGAATTTCCGCTTTAATTGTGGTCTAGTATATGTTGCTGAACTAGGGTATATGTTATCAAGAGAAGGTGTCCCTCGCCATGCCATCATTCAAAAATTTGGTGGGAAGGAAGTCACATAGGTTCAAGATTTTATAGATATTTTGTCCAAGTTCTCTCCATGGGCAATAATTCCATTAGAATTTGTGCACCATGTAGATCGTCATCAAACTCAGTTTACTATTGTGACTGTTGATAGGAATGAGTGGTTTGCAGAGCCTTGAAACTCTACACTCGAGACGATGCTACTAGATTGTGGGAAAGCAAGACTGCAATGTCGTCTTCTGCTTTTAACGATACAACAATCCAAGCACTAAGATCGTCATCAGATGGAGAAGTTCTAGAGGATTTATTTGATAGCAATATAGGCGATGAATCTCAAACATCTGTATCGAATCCTGAGAAAGTAATTAAGCCAACACTAGTCACAGTTAAGACAGATATACCACCATCTCATGCCTGTATTGACGGTGTGTATGGTAAGCAATTTTATGGAACAGGGGTGGTGATCTATCATTCTAAAACGATGGGAATAGTTGCAGTGGACAAGAATACAGTGCCCATTTCTATAGCAGATGTCTCAGCATTTGCTGCTCACCCAGTTCAAATACCTGGAGAGGTTGTTTTTCTACACCCTATACACAATTATGCATTAGTAGCATATGATCCTGCCGCACTAGGTCCAACTGGGGCTGCAGCTGTACGTGCAACTGTTCTTCTTCCTGAACTTGATCTACACAAGGGTGATTCTGTACATCTTTTTGGTTTGACTCAGAGTTTACAACTTCAATCAAGCAGGTCCTTTGTTAGAAAAACATTGATTGCCATGAATATTCCTCAATTTACTTATCCTCGGTATAGAGCTATAAATGTGGACCTCATCGAATTGGATTCAGATTTTGGCAATCGTTTTTCTGGTGTACTAGCAGATAATCATGGAAATGTTCGGGCATTATGGGGCAGCTTCTCTACGGATATTGAGGCCAAGGATAAAAATGGTGAGTGGAAGCACTTCATCAAGGACTTCGTAATGGGAATTCCAATTTATTCAATTAATGAAGTGTTACAGAAGATTATAAATGGGACTGAAGGTCCAAGTTTGCTTATAAATGGATCCAAAAGGTCCATGCCTCTTGTCATCTTTTTAGGCATTGAATTTTATACAACAGTACTTTCAAAGTCCCACAGCTTTGGCTTAACTGAGAAGTGGATTACAAAGTTAGCGACGAAAAATCCTGTGAAACGACATGTGTTACGAGTAAAGACTTTTTTTGCTGGAACACACGCCAAACGTATGTTGGAGCAAGGCGACATGCTATTAGCCATAGATGAGTTACCAGTTTTCGTGAAATTGAGAATGCCTGCCGACCCATCGATCTAAAACTGACAATTTTCCGCGGAGGTTTAGAGTTGGATCTCTTTGTGCGCGCTGATGTAGAAGATGGGTTTGGAACTACACACATAGTCAGTTGGTGTGGAGGTATTGTACAGAAGCCACACCTGGCTGTTGCTTCCCAAATTTTTTTCCCAGAACAAGGCCATGGGGTGTATGTTTCAACAAGAGCGTCTGGTAGTCCTATTGAGAGATCTGGACTTTCTTCTCTCCGATGGATTGTTGAAGTTAACGGAAAACGAACCCCTGATTTACAAACATTTATAGATGTAATAAAAGAATAAGAGAATGAGGAATTCGTTCGTCTTAAGATACAATATACAAGCCACTTGACTTGACTTGATTGGTTCAAGGGTTTGAATGTTTCCTATGACGTCCCTCCCCAATAATGAAAAGACATTATGTTTGATTTTTATATATATATATATATATATATATATATATATATATATATATATATATATATATATATTTTATCATTTTTGAGATTATTCAATAAGGAGACCAGATGAGAAATCGACTGATTTAAGTCCTAGGAGGACTGTTGTAAGAAAACAATTTTTATTATTTTAATATATAAGGATGAGCAGGAACAACCAAGTTAAATGAGGAGATCATGCATGGAGAAGTGGGGGACAAGTTAGAGTTAGCCTCTGGGAAACCAGAACAGGTGTCAGAAGTGTATTTAAGACACTAGACACACCCTGAAAATCAGGGATTTAATTAGCTGCAAAAATTCCATGAGGAATTGGCTGCTAATGGAAGACCTAGGCAAAAACTATAAAGGGACGGCATGTGTGAGGAGGCAGGACGCTGCTGAGTATGTCAGAGAGAATTACACTTGCTGTGTGAGCACTCTGTGTTAGGCAAGGGATTTCGGAAACGTGATTGAGTTTTGAGGTTAACTGTCCGCACTTTCCATGCATGCATTTGGCTCGGGGGTGATTACGGTCAGACTTGGTGTTTGAACCTAATCTACGATTGGGTGGAACGTGGCTGTTCCGACTTCATTCGGGTAACTAGTCCCAGGTTTTTCTGATTCCTGATTTCAGTATTTTCCATTATTTTATTGGTCCAGATTATTTCAAATAAGATTTTTGCATAAGGAAACTGTTAGTAATCCCGCTGTCAATAATATTAGATGAAGATTAACTGCTGTCAATAATATTAGATGAAGATTAACTACTGTCAATAATGTTAGATGAAGATTAACCTGTTGTCAATAATGTTAGATGAAGATTAGCTTAAGACAGGTAAATTCCATCTGTGTTTGTACCCAGGAATTAGCAAAACTGATGGATGCAATTTATAAATTACCCTCACAGTTGAATCACAGACATATTGATTCTTTTTATTTATTTGTAATTCGATCTAGGGTTTGACCCATGTGTGTATCCATATAACTTTGTTCTCGAAATTTCTGGTGGTTGGGTGTAGTTTATTTACATTTATAAATTACCCTATTGATATTGTGTTATTACGAATTCTGGTGATTAGGTATAGTTTATTTTACGCATATAATTACCCGACTGTTGGTTGCATGTTGCCACGGATTCTCGTAGTTATTTTCTGTTGCAGCATTGCAACTGAAGCTAGCAAGCTTATATCGTATTTTTACATTCATTGTATTTTTTTATATATAATTGTAAGGAAGGGCGATATCGCAGACTGGCGAGATATTTAAACCTCTGTCAATTTGAAATGTGTATGAGATCTGCTAGGAAGGCGTGCAAAATCTTTGAATATATGTTTAAGCGTTGGGCTCGGCGAGTCCCTCTCATACCAATCCATTTTTATGTTACATAAATCTACATTACTGAACAAAAGATTTGTTGAAACAGATCTTTCAGGTTTTATCCCTAACCTAGGGTTGGCCGAGTTGCATTCCGGGAAACGAATGGGAGAGGGCATTTAATGAATTAGATTCCAAAGGAATGGGGTGTCGAGACTTTGATAGCTAGGGCTAATATTGTAAACGTTCAACCACTAAGGTTTCTAGACCCTGAATTTCGTCCTCCTCAGACCCAAAGGTTAGTTCTTGGTGAGATCCGAATGCCACAATTTATTTCCACATTTAAAACTGGAACAAAACAAAAATATAACTGAATCATATGAGAATCACTTTCAATATAGAACTTCAGAGGTCATGGAACCATGGAATTTATTCCCAGATAACTACAGTAACCTAAAACAGTATATTAAAGTTCATTTAAAACACAGTAATGGAGAGCCCGTAAACTTAAAAGTATACAGTCCTTCACGCCATCTTAAATCCTAGGAGTTTAGTAATATAAGATAATTATTACATTTGGAATTGTGGCAGCAAAACCCTAGACCACATCGAACCCTTGAAGCTTCGAAAGACTAACCATGAGAGGAATTACAACTCTCTTTTATCGTTGAGGAAGAATCTTGCCCAAGTCTTTCCTGCCATTGTAGGAAGATGAAGGGATCAATGCCACTTACCGGACATAAAATCTCCTTCTAAAGCTCGTGCCATTCCAGCTGGAGGTGTCTACTATCACAAATAGTCTATGCGTTATTACCATATAATGATAGGCTGTGTAAAAAAAAAAAACAATAGAAAGGAAAGAATTCTGCACCATGGCTTTCAAAAAAATTTACCTCCCAGGCCTCATTACGCAGTGGATGCTCTTCAGGATTTAAGGAAGCTATTCCTGTAGCACCAAAATGACAGCATAGAGATAGCAATAGACTGCAGCATGATTGTATCGCCTGTTTTCTTTCAATGCAAAACTGCCAAAACCCATTTCGGATGCCATAAATTAAACAACCATCAGAGGAAAATGAATGCAGCTTGAGGGGGGTTATTACACTCCAAGAGCCAGGACAACCAAACAGTAATTCCAGGGTGCAGGTGGCACCTGTACATTCAACAATCTTAATTAAGGTCACATGGCCAGTCTTACAAACTACTGCTGGAAAAGTTTTGAAATTATACACCCAGTACGGTGTAACCTGTCGGGGTACAGGTGGCGCCTTGCCGGTAGTCAAAGGGTATGGTATCACAATAGAGCTTCGTAGTAGATATGGAGGTACACCTTACACGCTACCCTTTAAATATTAAATCATTATCCCTGCAAAAATGCGTGCCAATCAAAGATCATAATCTAGCTTACTTTTCAAACACATTAATGTAAACCTGCCATTTCACCAACACATTTGTGGAACCATAGTTCCCATTAAAGTAGGATTCGAATGTTGATAAGAAACGTTAGGAGGTTGTTCATTACTACATGTTATGGATATACGTCATGATTCCATTAATATAGAGAGATCTTATTATATATGGGACTAGTAATGTTAAAAGGTTTGTCCTGCTACTACACAAGAACGAGATGTATGTGGAATTGTTCCATTACTATACAAAGAATTTATTTATGAATATGATAAGAAAGGGTTATATTACTTTGCCATGAAGTTGTGGCAATCAACGAAAGCATGGCACCTTAGTTCTCCTTCCTTTAGTAAAATGGTATTATATTTGAGGAGTGGGACCAATACAAAGGTCTGTAAGTAGCCCATAGCAAATAGTTATGATTGTGTGTAAGGCATACCTTAAGCCCAGCCCCAAACTATAAGAAAACCTTAAAGGGCATCTTATTAACCATTCCTTGTTACCTGTACGTCATGAGAGATGCCGGAAGCAGAAGTGGACCTGCATACCAACAAATGAAGAATAGTTAGCCATAGCTAAGTAAGTGGCATGACAACCTTAATACCTTCTAACTAGTAGGAAAATACAAGGGAATTACATAAGCAGGAACAATATGCGAAGGGATTAATTGTGTTATGTGTCTGATTAACATAGAAATTCCAATTGCTGCTCATTTACAGTACAGTAAAAAGAAAAATCAATAAAAGAGAAATTTAATAAAAATATTTTTTTTTATTTTTATGGAGATGTAACATATGGTATCAAAGCGAGGTTCAACCCTGTCGCCTTGGAACCACCTAACTTTTGCTGCACATGAAATAAAGATTTCTAATAATGAATTCGGATGTTGTATGCATATGTCCCAGTTTGATTTTTCAGATGACTTCGCACGAAGAATACGGAGAATAGCCTGAAGGAAATGAGCAGGCACGAAAAGAAGAACATTCTGAAGCAAGTCAGGTACTTGAAACCATGAAAAGCTTGATCGTGGAGATACAGAGCTTCAAAGCAGACAATGAGCAACTAAAGAAGGCTCAGGAAAAACAACAAGAAATCAATGAAATTTTGCTGCAGAGTCTTCACGAAAGGAATAATGGCGAAAAACAAAAGGAGGAGACCAAGAGGAAAGAAGAAACTGACGACAGTGCTGAGAAAAAGGGAAACTCCTCCAATGAGACCCAGAAATCTGAACATTAGGACAAGACCATGGGAAAGAGGAAGGTTGAACACCTAGAGGGTGAATTCAAAAAAATAAAACCTACCAGCTTCGATGGAGAATCAAAAACTGGCGAAGAAGCGAAATCCTGGCTACTGGACATAAAAAAATACTTTCAAATTTACAATTACTCCAGCAATATGAAAGTCAGAATGGCTGTGTACAATTTGAAGGGAAAGGCCAGCATATGGTGGCAAGACCTTAAGATTTCCCAAGGACTGAAAGAAAAGAACCTTGAATGGTCAGAATTCAAGAAATATTTCAAGAAACAGTACTTATCAGAAAGTTATTATGAAAGAAAAACCAAGGAATTCTACGAATTGAAGCTGGGTCAAATGACAATGGAAGATCTTATCAATAAATTTCTAGACTTGTTACGGTTCGTTCCATATATCAAGGAAGAAAAATTGAAGGTACAACGGTTCTTAAGCTGTCTGCCACAGTCATATAAAGATCGAATTGAATTCGACAATCCAAGAAATTTAGATGAAGCACTGAGAAAGGCCAGACTATGTTTTGAGCAATACAAACAAAGGAATGATACTACTAAGGCATGGAAGGATAAGAAACAGGAAAAGTTTAACCAGCGGAAGAAAGGTTTCAAACCCCCACCTTTTAAGAACATGCCCAAAAACTTCCAAGGAAATTCATTCCCTAAGAATGAACAGTTGCAGCAGAGAACCTTTAAACCCTCTAACATGGGAATACAAGGAAGTGTTGGTAATCCTAAGGAACCACTGAAGTGTTGGGAATGTGGTGAAGCCCATTTACGCAGAAATTTTCCACGTTACAATGAAGCAAACAGGACGCTGCATAATATACAAGAGGCATCCACGGTGGGAGACATTGGGAAAAGTTATCACCAAATTAATGCAGCCTTGGAAGATCGACAGGCAGATCATCAATCTGCTATTGTGGAAATTGAAGGTAAAATTTATGACCATGTTTGTATTGTTTTAATTGACCCAGGGGCAACTTTAAGCTACATCACTCCCAAGATGATGGAGCATTGTCAACTCACCAAGGTAAAGCATCCAAAACCCTGGTTAGTTCAGTTAGCTACAGGAGCAAAGAGGAAGGTAACTGAATATATATCTGATTGTGAGCTTCAAATACAAGACCACAAAACAAAGATCAATTTAAATGTGTTACCTTTAGGATCATACGACATGATAATAGGTATGGACTGGCTGGAAAGATATAAGGTAGTACTGAACTGCTTTACCAAAAACTTTACCTACATTGCTGAAGACCAAATTCTAAGAACAGTGAGTGGAAAACAAAAACCTGTCTCTGTTAGGAAGATTTCTGCCATGCAGTTAAAGAAGTGCATGAGAAAAGGATGCAAGATTTACGCAGTACGAGTATCCTATTTAATCCTCAATGGAAGCCAAGCTTCCATAGCAGAGCATCCTGTCTTAGGCGAGTTCCTAGACGTATTTCCAGAAGAAATACCGGGGTTACCCCCTCAACGAGAAATAGATTTTTCCATTGAACTTCTACCGGGATCCGCACTAGTGTCAAAGGTACCTTATAGGATGAGTATTCCAGAATTGACGGAATTAAAAATTCAGATTCAAGAATTACTAGACAAAGGGTATATAAGACCTAGTGTCTCGCCTTGGGGTGCACCGGTCCTATTTGTCAAGAAAAAATATGGGACTCTAAGACTATGTATTGACTATAGGCAACTGAATAAGGTAACTGTTAAGAATAAATACCCCTTACCACGAATTAATGATTTGTTCGACCAAGTAGGGGGAGCCAATGTTTTTTCTAAACTGGATCTTTGATCTAGGTACCATCAGATTCGTATTAAAAATGAAGACATAAGTAAAACCGCATTCCGTACTCGATACGGACACTATGAATTTGTAGTAATTCCTTTTGGTCTAACCAACGCCCCTGCCACATTCATGTGTTTAATGAATGGTATCTTCAACAAATATCTAGACCAGTTTGTGTTGATTTTTATCGATGATATCCTGATATACTCCAAGTCCAAGGAAGAACACGAACAACATATCAGAATTGTATTGCAAACCTTGAGGGATCATCAGTTGTATGCTAAGTTAGATAAATGTGAATTCTTCAAAAAGGAAATTCAGTACTTAGGCCATATCATTTCTGAAGAAGGAATTTCGGTCGACCCACAGAAAATAAAAGCCATAGCAGATTGGCCAATACCGAAGGATGTAGCTGATATTAGATCTTTCATGGGACTCACCGGTTATTATCGGAGGTTCATTGAGGGATTCTCAAAGATCGCCTATCCCATTACTTCACTACAGAAAAAAGGGATTAAGTTTGTTTGGTCCTGCAAGTGTCAAGAAAGTTTTGAACGACTTAAGGATTTGCTAACCAAAGCACCTGTTCTAAAAGTAGCAGACCCGTGTAAGGGATACACGGTTTGTACGGATGCTAGTAAAGAAGGAGTGGGAGGAGTACTGTCCCAGGACGGACATGTAGTGTGTTATGAATCACGGAAGCTAAAAGAGCATGAACGGAACTACGTGGTCCATGACTTGGAATTAACGACAGTAGTACACGCACTAAAAATGTGGCGTCACTACCTGCTGGGAAAGAAATTTCTGTTACTAACAGATAACACTTGTGTCAAGAACTTATTTAACCAACCATGACTCAATGCCAGACAAGCAAGGTGCATGGCCTTCTTAAGTGAATTCGACTTTGATGTAAAACACATAAAGGGTAAGGAAAATACGGTGGGAGATGCACTTAGTCGAAGAAACCATGAGGTGTACGAAATAATAATGAGTCAACCAGAGAGTAATCTCATGGATAAAATAAAGACGGCAAGCGAACAGGATGCAGAATACATAAATCTGCAGAGTAAGATTCAGAAAAATGAGATAAACATGAACGAGACAGATTTAAGTATTGATCAGAAAGGTCTAATTTGGTTCAAAGATAGGCTGTACATGCCTAATGTTGCAGAAATTAAATTATTTATTCTAAATGAGATGCACAAACCCCCTTTTGTAGGTCATCCTGGTTATCAAAAAATGATAACAGCCCTTAGAAAACAGTTCTTTTGGCCTAGACTAAAAACTGATCTAGCTGATTATTTATCTAAATGCTTGGAATGTCAACAGGTGAAGGCAGACCATAGACATCCTGCGGGTTTGTTACAACCATTACCAATTCCTGAGTGGAAATGCGAAGTGATTTCATTAGATTTTATCACAGGCTTGCTGAGAACACAGTGACAACATGACTCTATAATGGTGGTGGTTGACAAATTTAGCAAATTTGCACACTTCATTCCTGTAAAAACCACATTTAGGGCAGCAGGTATTGCGGGAATATTTCTAAAAGAAATATTCAGATTACACGGAGTACCAAAGATGGCTATTTCAGACAGGGATGCAAAGTTTACATCCAAATTCTGGAAGTCTTTATTTGCAGGTTTGGAAACAAGAATTAATTTCAGCACGAGTTATCACCTTGAAACGGATGGACAGACTGAATGTACCAATCAGATCATTGAAGATATGCTGAGAATGTACGTCATGGAAAGACCCACCAAATGGGAAGACTACTTACATATGGTAGAGTTCGCTTACAACAACGGGTACCAAGCATCATCAAGAATGAGTCCATTCGAAATTCTTTATGGGAGAAACCACTTATACTATGAAACGAGAACTATATACTATGAACGAGAACTCTACTCATAAAAACGATGATTTTTGCAAAAGAAACACCAAAAACACCCCCCAAATAGAAAAGTGTTGATGCCAGTATACACGTATTTTTTTTTAGGGTAAAAAATAGAGCCATGGCCTAAACATCCCATATTGTTGTTTAACAAAACTTTAAAATCAACCTTAAATTGGAATTTTTTTCTTTTTCTTGAAGAGATAAATTACAACTTTCAGGAAAATTGCATATTAAACAAAAAAACAAATTTCTCTAATAATTTCACCATTATAACCATATAAAAACAAAGGAATTATGATGCGATTCATAATGAGATAATATATTAGACCATACAAGAACAAATGGTTCATATAAATATTCAAAAACTCCTCTAGAGTTTCAATTACAAAAATCATACTAGTAAAAAGCATCTAAACTGCTTCTTCAAATTCATCCATGGATTCTGACACCCCATCATCAAAAACTCCTCTAGAGTTTCAATTACAAAAATCATACTAATAAAAAGCATCTACACTGTTTCTTCAAATTCATCCATGGATTCTGACACCCCATCAGAATCTACATTTTCTGCAGATGAAGGACTTGATGAAGATGTAGATGACCCATACTCTTCTCTATTATCAATGGGCGCACAATCTGAGTCTACATCTATACCCATCATTTCAGATGTCATATTCCTTCGGGATCTACGACTTGGTTTAATACACTCCCATCTTGCACGAATGCTCCCTATTCCACGAATATTAGCTTTGAGTTTTAAAAAAAAAATTAAAAACAAATTAAACTAACATTTAAACTAATGTTATAATTAAAAATTAAAAAAAAATAAAAACAAACTAAACTAAAATAACATTATAATTAAAATTTTAAAAATACATTAAAAAAAATACTATATATCTATACTAAACTAAAATAACATTATAATTAAAAATTTAAAAATACATTAAGAAAAAATACTATGTATCTATATACTAACCAAACTAACATTATAAAAAATTAAAAAAAAAACTATACAAAAACTTAAAAGCAATTAAAACAAAAATTTAAAAACAATAAAAAATCAAACTATGCAAAATTTTAAAATAAATTAAAAAACAAAATAATTAAAAAAAAAATAAACTATACAAAATTAAACAAACTTTAAACAAAATTTATAAAAAATTAAACAAAATAAAATTTATAAAAAATTAAATAAACATTAAATAAAATTTATAAAAAACATAAACTATACAAAAATTAAAAAAAACTATAAAAAATTAAACAAAATTTAAAAAAAAAACCAAAATTTAAAAAAAAAAACCAAAATTTAAAAAAAAAAACCAAAATTAAAAAAAAAAAAACCAAAATTAAAGCCCGCTCGGGCGCCAATGGGCGGCCCTCGAGGCTGGTCCTCGATGCCGGGCATCGACGGCCGGCCTCGAGGGCCGCCCGTTGGCGCCCGAGCGGGCGGACGTCCGTCGCTCGGGCGCCAACGGGCGGCCCTCGAGGCCGGCCGTCGATGCCCGGCATCGAGGGCCGGCCTCGAGGGCCGCCCGTTGGCGCCTGAGCGGTGGACGTCCGCCGCTCGGGCGCCAACGGGCGGCCCTCGATGCCGGGCATCGACGGCCGGCCTCGAGGGCCGCCCGTTGGCGCCCGAGCGGCGGACGTGCCCGTTGCATTGTTTTGAGTTTTTTTAAATTTTGTTTATTTTTTTTTAAATTCTGTTTAATTTTTGTATAGTTTTTTTTTAATTTTTTTAATTTTTTTTTTTTTTTTTAAATTTTGTTTAATTTTTGTATAGTTTTTTTTTATTTTGTTTTATTTTTTTTAAATTTTGTTGAATTTTTGTATAGTTTATGTTTTTTTAAATTTTGTTTAATTTTTTTTTAAAGTTTGTTTAATTTTTTTATAAATTTTGTTTAAAGTTTGTTTAATTTTTTATAGTTTAATTTTTTTTTTAATTATTTTGTTTTTTAATTTATTTTAAAATTTTGTATAGTTTGATTTTTTTATTGTTTTTAAATTTTTGTTTTAATTGTTTTTTAAGTTTTTGTATAGTTTTTAAAAAAAAATTTATAATGTAAATTTGGTTAGTATATAGATACTTAGTATTTTTTTTTAATGTATTTTTAAATTTTGTTTAAAGGTCGCTCACTTGGGCACCAAAGGGCGGCCCTCAGGGCCCCCGTCGATGCCCGGCATCGAGGGGGCCGTGAGGGCCACCCTTTGGCGCCCAAGCAAGGGAGGTCACTCGCTTGGGCGCCAAAGGGCGGCCCTCACGGCCCCCTCGATGCCGGGCATCGACGGGGTTAGTTTGATTTGTTTTTAATTTTTCTTTAAATTTTTTATTATAATGTTGTTAGGAATTTTTTATTATAATGTTGTTAGGGGTTAGTTTAATTTGTTTTTTAATTTATTTTATTATAATGTTAGAGGGGGGAAACATGCAGCAGAAGAGGACATGAATTTGGCCTCCATGATATTGTTGATTAGTTTCATGTTTTGAAAAAAATGCTAAGTTTGATAATATTTTGATAAGATATATTAGTAATGTTTTGACTTTCAGACTTAATTTTAGAAATAAAATTTCTATATATAATGTTTGAAATATGTTTTTTACAAATAATTTGTATAGTTTTTCTTGAATTTATGTGAATCAACACTTTTCAGAAAATAATATGAAATAGTATCATTTTTACACAAAACATATCTGAAAATTGATTGAAAATGGTTTTAAATGTCTATATTGTCTGGAATTTTTTACAATGTTGTCAATAAAAGTGTCTTATTTTGTCCATAAAAATGTCTTATTTTATAGAAAAAATTGCAAAATGTATATGTTTTTCATTATAAATTGCTTAAAAATGTATGCTATTTTGCTAAATTTCTAAAAATGTACCTGAAAATGGAAACTAATTTTTTTTTACGATAAAGATAATTCAAAGGTCCCAAAAAATGCCTCGAAATGAAAATGTGTGATACTGGCATCACCCCTTTTTGAAACGGAGCTAAAAATACCTACTAAAATTAGGAGAGAGAAAAACGAGAACTGTGTCGAGTTCTCGTTTCATAGTATAAGTGGTTGAGAAAGTGCACTACCCCAGTTAGCTGGGATAGTCCGGTCGATCATTTATTGGTAGGACTGGATTTGCTGAAAGTCATGGAACAAACAGTCCAAAAAGTATAGAAGAATTTAAAGGTGGCCCAGGACCGCCAAAAGAGCTATGCTGATCTAAAAAGACGGGATAAGGAGTTCTCAGTTGGAGATCATGTATACTTGCGGGTTAAACCAAAGAAAAGCTCACTCCGGCTAGGGAGTTGCACTAAACTGGCACCACGATTCTGCGGGCCTTTCCAAATAATTGAAAGGATCGGACCCGTAGCTTACAAACTGGCATTACCAGCACACTTAAAAATTCATAATATTTTTCACATTTCGTTACTGAAAAAATATATTCATGACCCCACTCATATTATTGATTGGAATTTGATACAGGAGGCTCTAGAAGGCGAATTTCAAGTGGAACCTTTACGCATTCTGGACAGGAAAGAAACAGTACTTCGGAACCGAGCCATCGCTCAGGTAAAGGTGCAATGGAAGCACTTTAGTCCTGAGGAGGCAACCTGGGAATTGGAAAGCGAAATACTAGAAAAGTACCCAAATCTATTCCCAGAACCGATGGAGGAAGACTAGAACACTGAGGACAGTGTTCACAATAAGGGGGCAAGGATGTGACGTCCCTCCCCAATAATGAAAAGACATTATATTTGATTTTTCAATATATATATATATATTATTTTATCATTTTTGAGATTATTCAATAAGGAGACCAGATGAGAAATCGGTTGATTTAAGTCCTAGGAGGACTGTTGTAAGAAAACAATTTTTATTATTTTAATATATAAGGATGAGCAGGAACAGCCAAGTTAAATGAGGAGATCATGCATGGAGAAGTGGGGGACAAGTTAGAGTCAGCCTCTGGGAAACCAGAACAGGTGTCAGAAGTGTATTTAAGACACTAGACACACCCTAAAAATCAGGGATTTAATTAGCTGCAAAAATTCCATGAGGAATTGGCTGCTAATGGAAGACCTAGGAAAAAACTATAAAGGGACGGCATATGTGAGGAGGCAGGATGCTGCTGAGTATGCCAGAGAGAATTACACTTGCTGTGTGAGCACTCTGTGTTAGGCAAGGGATTCCGGAAACGTGACTGAGTTTTGAGGTTAACTGTCCGCACTTTCCATGCATGCATCTGGCTCGGGGGTGATTACGGTCAGACTTGGTGTTTGAACCTAATCTACGGCTGGGTGGAACGTGGTTATTCCGACTTCATTCGGGTAACTAGTCCCAGGTTTTTCTGATTCCTGATTTCAGTATTTTCCATTATTTTATTGGTCCAGATTATTTCAAATAAGATTTTTGCATAAGGAAACTGTTAGTAATCCTGCTGTCAATAATATTAGATGAAGATTAACTGCTGTCAATAATATTAGATGATGATTAACTGCTGTCAATAATATTAGATGAAGATTAACTGCTGTCAATAATGTTAGATGAAGATTAACCTGTTGTCAATAATGTTAGATGAAGATTAGCTTAAGACGGGTAAATTCCATATGCGTTTGTACCCAGGAATTAGCAAAAATGATGGATGCAATTTATAAATTACCCTCATAGTTGAATCACAGACGTATTGATTCTTTTATTTATTTGTAATTCGATCTAGGGTTTGACCCCTGTGTGTATCCATATAACTTTGTTCTCAAAATTTCTGGTGGTTGGGTGTAGTTTATTTACATTTATAAATTACCCTATTGATATTGTGTTATTACGAATTTTGGTGATTAGGTATAGTTTATTTTACGCATATAATTACCTGACTGTTGGTTGCATGTTGCCACGGTTTCTCGTAGTTATTTTCTGTTGCAGCATTGCAACTGAAGCTAGCAAGCTTATATCGTATTTTTACATTCATTGTATTTTTTTTATATATAATTGTAAGGAAGGGCGATATCACAGACTGGCGAGATATTTAAACCTCTGTCAATTTGAAATGTGTATGAGATCTGCTAGGAAGGCGTGCAAAATCTTTGAATATATGTTTAAGCGTTGGGCTCAGTGAGTCCCTCTCATACCGATCCATTTTTATGTTACATAAATCTACATTACTGAACAAAAGATTTGTTGAAACAGATCTTTCAGGTTTTATCCCTAACCTAGGGTTGGCCAAGTTGCATTCCGGGAAACGAATGGGAGAGGGCATTTAATGAATTAGATTCCAAAGGAATGGGGTGTCAAGAATTTGATAGCTAGGGCTAATATTGTAAACGTTCAACCACTAAGGTTTCTAGACCTTGAATTTCGTCCTCCTCAGACCCAAAGGTTAGTTCTTGGTGAGATCCGAATGCCACGATTTATTTCCACATTTAAAACTGGAACAAAACAAAAATATAACTGAATCATATGAGAATCACTTTCAATATAGAACTTCAGAGGTCATGGAACCATGGAATTTATTCCCAGATAACTACAGTAACCTAAAACAATATATTAAAGTTCATTTAAAACACAGTAATGGAGAGCCCGTAAACTTAAAAGTATACAGTCCTTCATGCCATCTTAAATCCTAGGAGTTTCATAATATAAGATAATTATTACATTTGGAATTGTGGCAGCAAAACCCTAGACCACATCGAACCCTTGAAGCTTCGAAAGACTAACCATGAGAGGAATTACAACTCTCTTTTATCGTTGAGGAAGAATCTTTCCCAAGTCTTTCCTGCCATTGTAGGAAGATGAAGGGAGCAATGCCACTTACCGGACAGAAAATCTCCTTCTAAAGCTTGCGCCATTCTAGCTGGAGGTGTCTACTATCACAAATAGACTATGCGTTATTACCATATAATGATAGGCTATGTAAAAAGAAAAACAATAGAAAGGAAAGAATTCTGCACCATGGCTTTCAAAAAAATTTACCTCCCAGGCCTCATTACGCAGTGGATGCTCTTCAGGATTTAAGGAAGCTATTCCTGTAGCACCAAAATGACAGCATAGAGATAGCAATAGACTGCAGCATGATTGTATTGCCTGTTTTCTTTCAAGGAAAGACTGCCAAAACCCATTTCGGATGCCAGAAATTAAACAACCATCAGAGGAAAATGAATGCAGCTCGAGGGGGGTTATTACACTCCAAGAGCCAGGAAAACCAAACAGTAATTCCAGGGTGCAGGTGGCACCTGTACATTCAACAATCTTAATTAAGGTCACATGGCCAGTCTTACAAACTACTGTTGGAAAAGTTTTGAAATTATACACCCAGTACGGTGTAACCTGTCGGGGTACAGGTGGCGCCTTGCCGGTAGTCAAAGGGTATGGTATCACAATAGAGCTTCGTAGTAGATATGAAGGTACACCTTACACGCTACCCTTTAAATATTAAATCATTATCCCTGCAAAAATGCGTGCCAATCGAAGATCATAATCTAGCTTACTTTTCAAACACATTAATGTAAACCTGCCATTTCACCAACACATTTGTGGAACCATAGTTCCCATTAAAGTAGGATTCGAATGTTGATAAGAAACGTTAAGAGGTTGTTCATTACTACATGTTATGGATATACGTCATGATTCCATTAATATAGAGAGATCTTATTATATATGGGACTAGTAATGTTAAAAGGTTTGTCCCACTACTACACGAGACCGAGATGTATGTGGAATTGTTCCATTACTATACAAAGAATTTATTTATGAATATGATAAGAAAGGGTTATATTACTTTGCCTTGAAGTTGTGGCAATCAACGAGAGCATGGCACCTTAGTTCTCCTTCCTTTAGTAAAATGGTATTATATTTGAGGAGTGGGACCAATACAAAGGTCTGTAAGTAGCCCATAGCAAATAGTTATGATTGTGTGTAAGGCATACCTTAAGCCCAGCCCCAAACTGTAAGAAAACCTTAAAGGGCATCTTATTAACCATTCCTTGTTACCTGTACGTCATGAGAGATGCCGGAAGCAGAAGTGGACCTGTATACCAACAAATGAAGAATAGTTAGCCGTAGCTAAGTAAGTGGCATGACAACCTTAATTCCTTCTAACTAGTAGGAAAATACAAGGGAAGTACATAAGCATGAACAGTATGTGAAGGGATTAATTATGTTATGTGTCTGATTAACATAGAAATTCCAATTGTTGCTCATTTACTGTACAGTAAAAAGAAAAATCAATAAAAGACAAATTTAATAAAAATAATTTTTTTTATTTTTTTATGGAGATGTAACATTTCCTTCCCAATTCCTTGTAAAATCATGCCCCCATCTCTTGTTGCATTGCATAGCTAGTTGTGGGTATTTTGTTAAAATGCATATTTACATTATGTTTGAATTCGAATGTGCCTGGCTAGCACGCAAACCATATGCATCAATAAATTGATGGCGGGGCCTTAGCCTTGAGCTCCTCACCGTGATTTTATAACAATATTACACCATTTACAAGTTTAATGCAATAGGGTCAAGATGGGGACTTGACAGCATATCTTTTGTATTCTTTCATATTTATGATATCTCTTGTATTTGATCTAGAAAATATTATCTGAGTCCATAACAATTGGTATCAAGGCCACATGGGGTCATAACATTAGAAAATTTTCTTTTATATACCCAAATAATAATACCGATTGTTATATACCCAAATAATAATTTAGATCGAAGACAAGAAGTATAAAAAATATGAAACAATGCAAGAGATACACAATCAACTCAATTCTTCATTAATATGGAAATGGTTCTTTTGATGGGATGAACTAACCATGTTCACTTGACTTTCCAAGGGGCTTCTTCCTAATGAGCTAAGATGATCAACTATATTTGGTTTTCTTCTTCACACTACATATGGAGGACTTCATCTTTATTTTTGGAATCATCATATAATTCTAACCTCCTATCCTAATGGATCTTCTTTGATGAAGTCCCATTACATTTATTTACTAACTTAGTGGGTCTTATTATACCTGCCAAAGGAAAAGTATATAGCGATGGCTTTGGAGTCAATTTCAATTGACTTTTTAGTTAATATGCATTTTGTAAAATATTTTTCCCATAGTTTTCAAATGTTTTGTTAAAAATATAATATTAAACTAAATATTTTAAAAAATAAAAAGCAATTTTTAAATTTTGGAAATATAAATTTCTAATTTCTTATTGGAGGAAAGCCATAATTTCTATTTTTTAATTGGATTTGAGGTCTGATTTGACAAATACGCCCTGCTCGGATGTGACTTTTGTTAAATAAAAAATAAAAAATAAAAATAAAAAATTTAGAAAAATTATAAATTTGCTACTTGTATTTGGAGGCTGTGTGCATTTATTGTGTGTACTAATAAGTGCTAAGTGCTATGTACTGGCTAATAATTTTAAAAGTTTTTTCTTCCTTTGAAAAAATTAAAAAATTATTATCCATGTAAAGGGGTCCCCTGCCATCATTACCTTTGAATACGAAATCTGCTTTGTAGCATGCAATTCACCAAGTTTATGGTGGAAATAATTCAATCACGGATTGAATGTAGTCCCATCGATATTTATTGTGGCCTTTATATACGGAATAGACTTTTAGAAAGCTATTGGCCGCTACATAGGAACCAGGGTTGGAATTTCATTTCATCTTTTCCCTTCAAGCTAAATTTTTTTGACGTTTTGAACTTTAATCTTTCCTGTCACGTAAAGTTTTGTTGAAAAAATTACCCTTCACTAAAACTACCTTCTGTTAATTTTTTTTTTCTCAAAACGCAACCAAAAGCCAAAATTACCCTTCAACAAAACTACCTTTAGTTTTATGATTGATTTCCCCTTGTCCTCCCAAGATTGCCATTGGGACAAGCTCCGTACTCCTCCTTATTCTAGTCACAATAATACTATAACTATGAAAACAAAGAAACCCATGCGATAATCCTTTGAGTTTTATGCCCTGTGTTTTGATACTCTGCAAATGGGTGACATTTGTTATTATTGTGTAAGGATTTATGTCCGTTGGATGGTGAAGAGAGCTCTGCCATGACATGTATTGCATTGATATCGTTTTATTCATTTGCCATAAAAATTGTTATTAGATACACTTATCTTGTTCTCAATATCCTCTTTGTCTTTCAATCTTGTTCTAGTTGTTCCTACTCGTTCCTCTTTCTCTACGCGAGTATACAAATTTATGGTAATACAACATATGGTTTATGCCCCGTTAGCCTGTTTTTCGTGTACTGCTTGATCAGGTCTTTATTTTCAAGAGTTGGATGATTCCTCCACTCTCTTAATACAAAAATAATGTTTTACTATTTAGAAAATCTATATTCATGTTCCTCAAAATATTATTAAATCTATATTTATGTTCTTGAAACCCTTGTGATAGGGGCTTCAGAATCCAGTCCTATTCATCAGTATGAATTTTCATGATCTCTATAATAGATTAGGCTATGGATTTTTCTCTAGTTCTTTTAGAAGGTTGAACACCTTTCTAATTAGTCATATGGAATTTTGCAAGAAATGTTTATATTCATCTCTGTATGAGAAGAATGAAGATGATGGTCTTCATCTGAACAATGTTCCATGTAATTCAAACCGAGTCTTAGAAGAGTTGGGTACCACATGCAGAAACGGGTGTGTTTGGTCCTGCAGAGAACCAAAAGTCTGTAAAATCTTGTATCCATTCTCGAGAGGTTTGGGTTCCTCTCCACGCCACTAAAATATCCCGCCTACCCAATCTCTGTATCTCTTGAGCATTATTCTTGAGAGGTTTGGGTTCCTCTCCATGCCACTAAAATATCTAGCCTACCCAGTCTCTGTATCTCTTGAGCATCTATGCAGACTGCAATAAAGCCAATCCAAATAGATCGCTTTATGGGCCTCCCCAAGATAATAATGACTGCAACTACTTATCAACAAATATTAATGACGTTTTATAAAAAAAATGACCATCAAAAACACGTTATACTTAATTATTTACCTGTTTAAGTGTACGGCTTGGTAAAAAATTTGGCCGTAAATAACGGGCAAAATGCCCATCAAATTCCAACCCTGATAGGAACACATTGAAGTTTATTGAGGGTAGCCGACAGATAATTGAATTGTCGAATAAACACTCTCTCATCCATACTGTCTTTGTAGAAACCTGTTGACTCAACTTTCCATCCATAAAATTAATATATAATATTAAAAAAAACATGGTCATGCTTTGGGCTCATCAAGACTATAGGACCCACTTTCATAGATGGACATAAAATATCTGAGTGGATGTGTGGATTGGAAAGAAGTTATAATTTAAATGTAAATGTTTTTAGAGCGGCTCTAGACATTGTGTCAAAGTTTTTTGGATTTTTAAAGTAAAATTTAAAAATTTAAAAAAGTAAAATTTAATAAAAGTAATTTTGAAAATTTCAATATTAATATTTTTTTAACTTTAAATATAATTAATATAAAAAGTAAAATAATAATATAATTTTAAAAATATATAAATATAAAAGAATATAGTATTATTTTAATTTAGCATTTAATAAAAATAAAAATAGAAAGAAAGAATCAAAGTTTTGGAGGTATAATTTTTTTTTAAGTGTAAATTTTGAAGAAATGTTTATATTTAGAAGAATTTGATTTCTTTTTATATTTAGTAGATCAAGAGATAAAATCGATATACTTTGGTTTAATTTATTACTAGTATAAATTTATATTAAACCCTAATCACCATATTCAAGTGACTACTCTTAATATAATAATAATTGTATTTTATATTTTTTAGACAATTTTCTAATAATTAATTTATTCCTATCACATGTATCTGACATAATTCTAGATGCATTTAATTACTTCCTACAATGCCTATACTTACACCTACTTACTTTATATAAGATAATTAAGATAAATCATAGATGCATCTACTTACTTCATACAATGCCTATACTTACGCCTACTTACTTTATATAAGATAATTCAAATAAATCATAAATCTTAATATTGAGTAATAAAATTTAATAAAAATTTATTTAATAATTGTATATTAATAAAATTTAATAAAAAATTATTGAATAATAATATACATGTTCAAAAAATTATAGATCTTTGTAGCAACACAAGCTTGAGTTTTTGTTTATCACTGGTTCAAGAAGCTTGCGGTGGATTGTGTTTTAAAATTCTGTTGGATTTTGTTTTAAAATGGGTGTATTCTAATCCAACTAGTAAAGACATTGAAACTAAATTCTAATCCAACTAGTAAAGACATTGTGACTAAGAATAATTAGATGTTGCTTCTTCCTTGCTTTTAGGCTATGTATGCACAAGTTTAATACATTATTTTTTTAAGAACTTCAAGCTTTAAAGACACGAGACTAAGAATAATTAGGCACAGCTAGTTGTTGCTTTTAGGCTATGAGAAAGTTTAATACATTTAAACATTTTTTTATTAAAATTTTCTGAAAAGACTAGTGCTAAGAAACTTTGTTGCTCATTCTACAGATACCAACACATCCCCTCATGATTGATCCACTAATTCACAAATTCACTATTGTTAATATAGTTATTCATGATTAACTCTACTAACTCAATAATATCTAACCAACTAACCAACAAGATTATTTTGTATTAACTTTTTATAATACAAAATATTTTTTTTTGTACAACAACACCCCTTAATTTTGGTGGGGGACTTATATTTTATCACTCCCTGGACATGTCACTATGAGGACTCCCAATTTTGGATGCTAACACCCTCACTACAAAATAATATATTTTAATGAGTTGCATACTTAAGAATGTATTGAATATATCAAACATATTATTGAGAACAATTCTTGAGCTATATATCCTTAGCATACAATAAAACATTTTTTTATTTTACTAATTATTTTTATTATCAAATGCAAAATTTATTTATTTATTTGTAAATTAGTTTTATTATTATTTTATTTTCTTCTTAAAAAACACGTATAAACAGCTTTGCTGCTGTTTTCACTTGTTTAATAATAACAATATAGTGGACCCAATGCACTTTATATTGAATGGGAGCCACTTCCTTCAACCCCCAATTACCTCTAGGTATAGTCATAACAAACACTCTAGCTAATATTATTATTTTCAACTCATTACTTATATCATATGGTATCACATATGTGTTCTTAAACTAAATACACTCCTACTACTCATCAACATACACATATCCTTTTACTAATTTTATTTTCAGATTGCTACTTAACACTTCACCTTCTATTATTCCTTCTCCAAACCCATCGAATTCTCTTCTACAGGCCATACTCCTCTTTCATAAAATACATTCTCAACATTCCAATTTCATTTTGAATGCCCCTTTCATGAAATGCACTCTGAACATACCATTTTCATTTTGAATGCCATGATTGAAGTTTTTTTTTTTTACCAACTGTAGCATTACAAAATTTTGTCACGAATTCTTCTTCTCACAATCAAATCTTTTTAATCCATCATATGTACACAAAATGTATTTTAGAAAACACATAATTACTTCAACACCTACTTCACAATTTAGCAACCATCTTTTTACCTGCCTTGAATTGAAATTTTACCACATAAAAAAGAATCCTAAAACTTGATAGTGATATGAGTTTTGCTCTTTAAAAACATGTTTATAAATCTTTTTAAATTGTTGTAAAAAATATTCATGTTTTATAGTGATATGAGTTTTGCTCTTTAAAAACATGTTTATAAATCTTTTAAAATTGTTGTCAAAAATATTCATGAACATGTAACAAATGATCAAGTTGTTATTATTTAAAACAAAAACAGGCAATGTGAATTTAATGGAGATGGTAATCAACATCATCAACGTTAACAATGGGTAACACTTTGGTCTAGTATACCTGAACATATATACTAAATGAAAAATAACTTTCATAACACTTTGGTCTAGTATACCTGATCATATATACTAAATGAAAAATAACTTGCATATGAATATAAATGTGTGTTTAAATGGTTGATTGATGTATTGAAGCGTCAAACGGTATTGTAAATCGAGTCATTTCGTTCACCCAAACCTGTATGAAATCCCCGATTATCTCTGAACCCCTAGTGAGAAGCAGAGCCTGAAGAAAACTATAGCCATGGCAATTGATGGCTCAGATAACCAGAGCGTAGCTACGGCAAGGAAGTGGAAAAATGTATTTGACAAGGTATTTGAGGCCGTGGTTGAAATTCGAATGACTATCACTCGGGCATTTGATACGGAAGTTGCAGGATGGAGCTATGCCACCGGCTTTATCGTAGATTAAAAACGCGGCATTATTCTGAGTAACCTTCATGTAGTCATGCCTGGTCCTGTTGTTGCCCAGGCTACGTTACTCAATTGTGAGGAAATTCCAGTTTATCCTCTTTACCGTGACCCTATTCATGATTTTGGTTTTTTCCGTTTTGATCCGGCAACGCTTGAGTATACGAAATGTGAAGAAATCCCTCTTGCACCAGAAGCTGCAGCTGTTGGATTGGAAATCCGGGTTGTGGGTAATGACAGTGGAGAGAAGCTTTCAGTGTTAGCGGGGACCCTGGCCCGATTGGATGGAGACGCCCCTTGTTATGAATTCGATGGATACAATGACTTCAATACCTTTTATATGGAGACAAGTGAAGGGATAAAAGGAGGATCAAGTGGCTCACCTGTAATTGATTGTCATGGACAAGCAGTTGGACTGGCTGCTGGCGCTGGCGGCGGAGTTGTTGATTGTGCTTCATATTTTCTTCCACTTGATAGAGTGGTAAGGGCGTTGAGAATTATACAGAAGTGCATGGACGAGTGCAACAGTCCAGTCCATGTTCCTCATGGCACACTTCAGATGACCCTTCTTCACAAAGGATTTGACGAGGCACGTCGATTAGGGCTTCAACGCAAGACTGAACAGCTTGTGAGAGAGGCTTTTCCTACAGGGACTGGACTTCTTGTTATAGATTCGGTGGTGCCCGGAGGTCCTGCTGATAAGATGCAACTGGAGGCCAGCGATTTACTTGTACGTGTGAATGGTGAGATTATAACAAATTTCTTGAGTTTGGAGACAGTGTTTGATGATAATGTTGGAAAGACTATCGATTTAGAGGTTGAGAGGGATGGTGTTCCTGTGAAGGCTATTTTTGAAGTCCAGGACTTGCATTCTGTAACACCTCATTATTTCTTGGAACTAAGTGGTGGCGTGATTCATCCTCTATCCTACCAACAGGCCAGGAATTTCCGCTTTAATTGTGGTCTAGTATATGTTGCTGAACCAGGGTATATGTTATCAAGAGCAGGTGTTCCTCGCCATGCCATCATTCAAAAATTTGGTGGGAAGGAAGTCACACAGGTTCAAGATTTTATAGATATTTTGTCCAAGTTCTCTCAAGGGGCAATAATTCCGTTAGAATTTGTGCACCATGTAGATCGTCATCAAACTTAGTTTGCTGTTGTGACTGTTGATAGGCATGAGTGGTTTGCAGAGCCTCAACTCTACACTCGAGACGATGCTACTGGACTGTGGGAACGCAGGCCTGCAATGTCGTCTTCGGTTTCTTCTGCTTTCAAAGATACAACAATCCAAGCACTAAGATCGTCATCAGATGGAGAAGTTCCAAAGGATTCATTTGATAGCGATATAGGCGATGAATCTCAAACATCTGTATCGAATCCTGAGAAAGTCATTAAGCCAACACTAGTCACGGTTAAGACAGATATACCACCATCTCATGCCTTTATTGATGGTGTGTATGGTAAGCAATTTTATGGAACAGGGGTGGTGATCTATCATTCTAAAACGATGGGAATAGTTGCAGTGGACAAGAATACAGTGCCCATTTCTATAGCAGATGTCTCCTTAGCATTTGCTGCTCACCCAGTTCAAATACCTGGAGAGGTTGTTTTTCTACACCCTGTACACAATTATGCATTAGTAGCATATGATCCTGCCGCACTAGGTCCAACTGGGGCTGCAGCTGTACGTGCAGCTGTTCTTCTTCCTGAACCTGATCTACACAAGGGTGATTCTGTACATCTTGTTGGTTTGACTCAGAGTTTACAACTTCAATCACGCAGGTCCTTTGTCAGAAAAACATTGACTGCCATGAATATTCCTCAATTTACTTATCCCCGGTATAGAGCTATAAATGTGGACCTTATCGAATTGGATTCAGATTTTGGCAATCGTTTTTCTGGTGTAATAGCAGATAATCATGGAAATGTTCGGGCATTATGGGGCAGCTTCTCTAGGGAGATTGAGGCCAAGGATAAAAATGGTGAGTGGAAGAACTTCACCAAGGACTTCGTAATGGGAATTCCAATTTATTCAATTAATGAAGTGTTACAGAAGATTATAAATGGGACTGAAGGTCCACGTTTGCTTATAAATGGATCCAAAAGGTCCATGCCTCTTGTCAGCTTTTTAGGCATTGAATTTTATACAACAGTACTTTCAAAGTCCCGCAGCTTTGGCTTAACTGAGAAGTGGATTACAAAGTTAGCGACGAAAAATCCTGTGAAACGACATGTGTTACGAGTAAAGACTTGTTTTGCTGGAACACACGCCGAACGTATGTTGGAGCAAGGCGACATGCTATTAGCCATAGATGGAGAGCCAGTTACCAGTTTTCCTGATATTGAGAATGCTTGCCGACCCATCGATCTAAAACTGACAATTTTCCGCGGAGGTTTAGAGTTGGATCTCTTTGTGCGCGCTGATGTAGAAGATGGGTTTGGAACTACACACATAGTCAGTTGGTGTGGATGTATTGTACAGAAGCCACACCTGGCTGTTGCTTCCTCAGGATATTTCCCAGAACAAGGCCATGGGGTGTATGTTTCAACAATAGCGGCTGGTAGTCCTGTTGAGAGATCTGGACTTTCTTCTCTCCGGTGGATCGTTGAAGTTAACGGAAAACGAACCCCTGATTTACAAACATTTATAGATGTAATAAAAGAATTGGAGAATGAGGAGTTCGTCCGTCTTAAGACAATACAGTTGGACGGAAAACCTAATGTCTTAACTTTGAAGCAAGACCTACATTATTGGCCTTCCTGGGAACTCATCTTTGATCGTGAAACTGCACGATGGCGTCGGAAAGCCATTTAACCTTTCGCTGATAGTTTTTAATATTATGTTTCACACTTTTTAATCATGTTTTGGGTAGATTTGAACAAGCTCAAATTTTTATATAAAGTCGTAATTTTAAGGAGACTTGGGGAAACAGCCCGTTGAGGCTCTCGATAGCCACCGGTCCGTTTTCTCAAATTTAATTTACTGCTCCCGGTTTCAAAAAATTTCGCTCCGAGTTAAGATTTTTTGTATGTGAGTTAATTTTTTATTTTCTACAATGTGAGATTGTTTTGAGATTTTAATATTAAATAGAATTTTGGAAATTTATTAATTATACCAATAGGTGATTTTACATCGATAGGTATTTATATCTTAGAATTTGGGGTGGATTAGTATCTATGCTTTTCCTGGATTGTAGGAGGATGTCACACATGTATTGTCTAGATTACTTTTATGTCCGTCGTTCAAAATTCCAAATAGAAAATTATTAAAAAAAGAAATATAAAAAATAACGGGTAGCTAATGCATGGATAGCTCATAGCTCATGCATGGGTAAGTTGTTGCCTTCCAATATCGATGTCCACCACAAATTCTTCCATGCATCTGATCTGTGATAAGCTTTGCTTCATCTGAATTAACACACCTAAGAAGGATTCCTGCTGGATCTTTCCAAAATAAAACATGTTCAGGAATACAATAATTCATAGCCTTTAATTTCAAAGTTCTGGATTTTCTTTTATCAAGATTTGGTGGAGACTGAAGAAATAAAAGAAAAAATACAATATCACTGTACCAGGATGAATCTGCAGATTTATCATAGATTTGTTTCTTACTTCTCTCATACTGTGTTTTTTCTTTTTTAGAAGGCTCATGAAATATAGCATTCAACCCTAATGCTTCACAATTAGAATCTGCTAGCAGCTTTGCTTGTCCATGTCCTTTAACCAATTTTGTTGCCTTGATATCCACATCATATTCCATTATTTTTGCAATCCATCGACCTCTTTTCCCTTTAGTATCAAGCTGTGTCAAAATCTCTTTTACTGCTGCATTAGGAACATAAGCCAATTTTTTTGAATGCAATAAGTATATTCTGAAGAATTTGAGAGCTTTTACAAGTGCATAGGCCTGTTTCTCTAAGGTACTGTATTTGAGTTCTGAATCTCTTAGAGTTTTGCTAAAGAATGAAATAGGCTGTTCCAAACCTTTTGAGTTCTTTTGTAGGAGTACTGCTTCTACAGTATCTTCAGAAGCAAAAGAAAAATTAATAAAATATATAGAGAAATTAGGGCTTACCGGAATTGGTGCCTCAGTGAGAGCTTGCTTTATATTTTCAAAAGATAATCTCGCTTCTGGAATCCATCTAACTTCTTGATCCTTTCTTAGCATTTTAGTTATTTGCTTCACAATCTCTGCAAAATTAGGAATGAACCATCTAAGAAAATTGATCTTCCCAATGAATGATTGAATTTATTTCTTATTCTTGGCGATGCTCATCTTCATAATAGCTTTCACACGCTCTAGATTAATCTTGATGCCATTAGTAGATACAATATGACCAAGTAATTTTCCTTCCTACATTGCAAACAGGGACTTTTTGGATTTAAAGACAATCCAAACTTTCTACACTTCAAAAATGTCTGTCTAAGATGCTTGAGGTGGATTTCATCAGAATCTAAAAATACTATAATGTCATCTAGGTAAATTACCACAAACATTTCTCTTTCACCTGCAAACGCATATCCATTGCCCTCTGAAAAGTTGCACCTGCATTCATTAATCCAAAAGGAATTTTATCATACATAAATGTCCCCCATGGAGTAGTGAAGGTTGTTTTGTCTCTATCTTCAGGCTGTACAGCAATTTGATTATAGCCTGAAAACCCATCTATCATGGAAATCCTCTGTGCACCAACTACTTTCTGCAAAATCTGCTCTATCTTAAGTACAAGGTAGTTATCTTTTAAAGAAGACCTATTTAAATTGTGAAAATACACACAAAGTCTGATCTCGCCATTCTTCTTTCTTACTAGAACTAGATTGGCAACCCAAGTAGAGTATCTGAGAGGTATAATGATCTTGGCATCTAGTAACTTCTTCACTTCCTTTTCAATGACAGGTAAAAGTGCTGGATTGATTCTTCTCAACCTCTGTTTAAAGGGCTTAACATTAGGTTTGAGTGTAATTTTATGCCGGATAATGCTGGTATCATATGTTTTCAGATCCTCATAGGACCATGCACCATGCAAAAATATCCACAAATTCTTTAAGAGGTTTAACATATTTCCCCTTTTCTTCATCTGCAAGCTTTTTTGAAATCCTGACCATTCTACGTTCTTTCTAAGTTCCTATATTAAAATTGCTTACATTTTCTTCAGCAGATTGTATAACAGGTCTAAACAAGGTATCATCTTTTGAAAACAGTCTTTCTAGAGGAACTAAACCTTTTGGGATAAAATTTCCTTTCAACTCAATTATTTCATGTTCTGCAATGATATTTTTTGAAAAAATATCCATCTCTTCTATTTCATCCTCTGGATCTTCATCAATAAGTGAAGAAGAAAATTCATCAGCCAGCTCAAGGAAATTTTTTATCTCTTGATCATCTTGAAATACTTTCTAATGCTTTACATTATCAAGTATGGAAGGTCTGTACTTGACTTCTATAGGATATCTGAGCTGAGTTTGCTGAGGAATTCTAAAGTGTGTAACAACAAGGGCTAATGAATCTGCAGTTTGATTTTCATTTCCTGGAATGAATGAGATATTGAATGCCAAGAAGTAATTATCTATGAGATCCCATGCTTCATTCCTATAAAATTTTAACAATGGCTTCTTTACCTAATAAAGATTTCTGATCTGTTGAACCAATTGTTGTATTTTCAAATCCTTTGCATCTTTTAAACCTAGAATAAGAGCCTCACATTCTGCAATATTATTAGTGGTTTGAATGTCAAGTTTATACATCAAGGAAATGATTTCATTCCATGGAGAAATAAGAAGAATTCTTGCTCCTGCTCCTTCCTTACAAGATGATCCATCAAAAAACATTTTCCACAAAGAATCTTGTTCTACCCTTTTTGGACATTCCAAAATTCCTTTTTCTACCTAAATTGTTCCTATGGTTTCATCACTGAAATGTAACAGACAAGACCCAATGTCTTCTTGGACTGCATAAATAGGATGATTGGTTTGGTTTTCATGATCACTTACTAAATATGACAACTGAAATTCCCTGTACAATCTTCTTTGCTCACCTCCAAATACTGGGACTGTTGCATATGACAAATCCATCTGTAATGTGCCACCAAGCTTCTTTGTCCATGACCTTGATAAAAGCATCCCATACCTAGGAGGTATATCAGCTACTACAGTGTCCTTCAAAATACTCTTCATAGGTAATTGAGTCAGGATAACTACAAGATCTTTTATAACTCCAATACACTTCACAGCTTGGGAGTCAAATGAATAAAGATCATGATAGGGCTTGGTAATATTTAGACCTAGGGATTCCATTACTACTTTGGGCATCAAATTATGTGAAGCACCAAAATCAAGGAGACAGTTATGAAGCATTTTATAATGGACCATTAGTGAAATGAAAAAAGGAGGAGGATAGTCAGACTTCCCTTTTGTTTTAAGACCAAATATGATGGTAGGGTTTTCATCTTGTATATTCACACTATCTGAAGGAGAGGCTTTGTTTATTGAATAAAAAATATTAAGGGCAGACTGTCTATAAGATGGATTTTTAACAAGTTATGATAAAGGAACTCGAATCTTGATATTATTGATTTCATTTTCAATGTTAAAACTTGTAAAATTCTTCCCAAAATCTTCAATTCTCTGTTGTTTATCTTCCACTGGTATCTGAACCAATCTCTTCTCTGAAATTGGTTTCTATGGCTGCTTCTCTACATCATTATCTCTTTTCTGTTGATTTCAAGGAACTTGTCTTCCCATTCTGAGACCATAACTTTGTCGAGGAGAGGCTTGACAAATCTTATGGGAGCCTGAAACTTCTGGTACAAACTCTTCTTGTTCTTCTAAAACAGCTAAAGAATATTGATAATCATATTTAGTTAGAAAAATCAAGGAAGATTCCTTTTCAATATTGTTCATCTCTTGTCCTGATCTTCTATCTCAACCTCATCAAATTCTTTTAACTCATTCACCATGTTATTCTGAAATGGAGGCTGAACTCTTTGGTCTTCATTGTTTCTTCTCTCTCTTGGCACAAACCTTGGGTTGAATGGTCTTCTAAATTTATTTTGGTTCCGATTATCTTCTTGCATGGGTCTATTATGATTCTTTTTCTCTATTTCCATCCTATCTACTTTTGCAGACAAATTTTTTATTAGTTTGGTCATTTCATCCATCTTGTTTTCTGATGTTTTTGATGTAGATGTTGATGGAATTATTTCACTTTTACCTTTTTTTCATATGTTTGACCAGCTGGACTATGTTTAAGTTTGCTAGAAGCCAATATGTTCGATCCCACCTTTAAGGCAGCTTCCTGCATGTTTAAAAGAGATGGAGCTCTTCTTTCTCTTAATAACAGGGAAAAAGCATGATCAAAGGAATTTGCATAAGTCAACTTTGCTGATGTTTATGAAGGTTTGATTTTTGCTGAAATTTTCCCATACATTTTATTGACTCATTTTGAAAATTCAACCACTGTTTCTTTAGAATTTCTTTTTAATGCACCAAATTCTGTTATGTAGTATAAGTAGTCTTTGGTGTCTCCCCATTCTTTCATAAAAGTCTCTTTTAGGGATGGAATTCCATCTATGGAAGCAACTGGTAATTCCCTAAACCATTTTCTAACCTCCCCATCCAAACTTTGAACAAACACTCTCATCCATACATCTTGATTTTCAATGTTTTAATTGTCAGCATAGCTAAAATATGTATTCCAATGCTCTTCTGTTGGAGTTTCCCCTTGTCCATTAAATCTTGGGAGATACATTTGATAATCTCCACCAGGGAAAGCATTAAGGGGTTGAGGGAGGACTAGTGGTGCATACCTAGTAGCCACAATGACCTGCATAGGATCAAGGGGCTGACCAACCATCTGAGAAATGACTTGATGATTATTCTGAGGATTTAAAAGAGGTGAACTTTTAGTAATCATCTGACTAATAGGAATTCTACAAGTAAGAGGAGTATAAGGTGTTGTTTGAGGTTTGGAACTTGTGAGTTCTAATTTCACTATTGAAGATAATGGATTTGTATATACCTCAAACCTATCAAACTGAGAAGAAGGATCTGAAACTTGAAATTTAGGAATGGAAATAGACAAAACTTGTTCTTTTTCTTCTTTTTCACAATTTGATAAATCTAAAAATGGATTCTCTTGATCTAACTCACCTAGAAATTCTGAACTTGTAGAGGACTGAAACCTTCTTGAAGTAGAAGCAAACCTCTACCTGGCTTCTCTTAGTATTCGCTCTGGGTCTGGAACCCCTATGTGAAATGGAGAGGAAGGATTTGCTCTAGTTACGATCTGCTTCGGAGCCACAACTACTTTTTTTGAAACTCAGTGAATGACTGTAGTCTACAAAGATTTCCCAACTTTGTTCACTATCAAAATTAGGAGAAAAGATATAATATCCGGGAAAATTTTCAATTTCGTCCCCAGTATGGTCAAAATATGTTAGCCATAAATTTTGCTTGACTACAAGAAGGCAAAGTTTAGGCACCTCAAAGGAAAATTGGATTTTGTTTATTTGGATAACAAAAAGGGATAAACAATGAAATTATAAAAATCATGAACAATCTAGTTTTTGTATTTGAAAACATCAGATATAAAGAACATATAAGGATATAACTTGAAAGATAAAATGGATGATAAGAGTGGAAAACAAATTCAAAACATAAAATGCCCAAGACTAAGAAAACAAGTAGTTCTTGTCTGGTAACATCATATGGAAATCAAATGTTTAAAAAGACATTTCAAACATCAATTTGCAGTAACATTCATATACTTGCATAAACACATATACAGAAAACATCCATATACAAAAATGCAAATATCATTTCAAACAGAAATACTGAATCTCAAAACAATAAATAATTTGAATTTAGATCCCAATCATTAAGACCATTCATAAACAGAAGGTATCCTCACATAAGTATATTAATATAAACCAGACTGCAAAATCATAACATCTGTGTTCTCGACCCTCATAAGTCTCTCCTTTACTTTAACATAAAATGTACATTATATAGAGAATAAGTCTATAACCGAACTATCTCTTGATCCATTTTTTCAGGATTTGAATATACCAAAAATAGAGAGAAGGTATCAAAATAGTAAACTATCAAACATCTAATTTATGACATTTGTCTTTTGAAGAGTTCTAAAACAAACTAGAGTCTTCTAGCAGCCTCTGCCAGCACAGCTAATCCATCTAATGCATTAGCCTTTTTCTGTAGTCTGGTGCATTCGTTTTGTACTTGATTAAGCTTCCTTTCAAGTTCTTCTTTGTCTTTGGCCAGTTGAATGATTTGTTCTTGCACTATCTTCCTTTTCTTGACTACTTCATCGGCTACCTGAATCAATTCAGAATAATTCGTGTTCACTTCTTGCAAACCTTGTTTTAACATTCTATTTGCTTGCATCAGCCCATCATTTATTTGGTTAATATGTTCATTTTGGGATTTGAATTGATCAATTTCCCTTCTCTGTTTTTTTTTCTCCAAATCTTTCATAACCTCATCTGAAGGCTCCTGTATTTCATTCATAGCATTTTCCAGATTGATATTCATCTGTTCTTTTGGGACTTTCTCTATTGCAACAATAGAACTACACTCTCCTTTGTCATTTGAAACAAGATATGTGAAATTCTCTTCCCAATCTTCTTGAATACTAGAATCACCAACATAATTTTTTGGGGTCAAATCTAGAACATTCTTTAGACCCTGCTCAATATTGTTAAGGACTTGATTCAAAGCTGTTTCTAAAGCCTTATCCTTTTATCTTGCTCATCATCATCAGATGATTATTCTATACTGATGGTTTGATTCTTATTAATTTTCTTATCCAACAGAGCTCTCATATTCAATATAAGTTTGTTGGCAAGATGAGTTTTTGACCTCCAATATGCTGGTTCAACTGGATTTTCTACAAGACCTGACAAGTCACCTAAAGAATGATTGAATTCCTCTTTGTGAACATGATCTTTGTTTGTATCAAAACCCTTTAATTCTTCATTCTCCATTATATTTTGTTCAAAATTAGTAGGTGTTTGGACCATCATTTCTTCATTGAGGATTTTAGACTGATTTTCCATTTCCTTTTCCTAACAAAAACTATGAGTATCAATTTTCTTCTTTTCTAGAGGGGTTTTAATACCTTTCTTCTTAGATGGGGTTTTCTTTCTACTACCCTGCTCGGGTTCTCTAACTTCTTCCTTGAAACTAGACCAAAACAAAAAATGGTCCCATGATCTATTTTTATTTTCCAATTCCTTTGTTATCGGAAGCTTGATTAATCCATGATGAAATAAATTGCGACTAGAAATTTCAGAATGACTTTGTACCCTTCTAGCCATTTTTCTTAAGCTTTCCAAAAGATAATAGAGTAAATTCAATTTTTTAATGCTTGATATGTGTTGCAGTAAGTGCATGTGATATTGGTATATGGTGGAAAACCTTCCCTCACAAGTCACATACTTCTGAACAATTTTCAATACATTACTCCAACAATCCAACAAGTAACACCTTGGAATACCCTGACTCCAATCTGGACTTCAATGCGCAGGCAGCAAAAACTCTTTAAAATCCTCATCTGTCAACTGTCCTTTGAACTAGTGTTCACCTTTAGGGACGATACCAATTTCTTGAGCAATGGTTTCTTCAATAACAATGAATTCAAGGTCATTAAATGTTACAACTGTCCGTTTCAAATTTAGAGAAAACTGCTTTGAGACTTCTGTATTATGACCTTTTATTCTTTCACAGAAAGGGAACCATCCCACCTCTCTCAATTTCACTGCCGCATATGGAAAATCCTTTTCCCAATCTATATTCTGAGGTTCTTTACGGAGCAATATACCACTAGAATCACCCTGATATTTCTTCTCTAGAACCTTGACGGAATTTGAAGCCATGGAAACAACATCGAATGTAGAATCTTCAGAATGAAACATGGAGTAACTCGCATCCTTATGAGACTAACAGGTGCAGAGCATTTGATTATTCTTCTTGGACATGGAGCAGTCTTGCCTCTCTGACAACGGTAAATTTTAGAGCCAAATGTCAATTAACTAGACTTCATGATTTTCATTTGGTATCATTACATGGTATTGTGTTGAAACCTGCAAATAGCATTGTTGATGATCTGGCAGCTCGTATGCACATGCACAATATATCACATGCTACCATATGTATTAAACCCTAAAACATCCAATCAATCACTTTCAAAACTATCTCACTCATTAATCAGAATGGGAGTTAAAAATCGAAATTATATTATTTCGAAAAACAAATAATAAATCAAAAGATTGAAAAACAAAGACATAAGAAAAAATGAAATATGTAACAAATGAGAAAAATAATCAACATTGTAAAGGGTAATGAATAATTAAAAATTAACAAACCTAGGACTAACATATGGAAATGGGAAACCGCTCATAGGTGTGATTACATTTAGTAAACAAGTGAAGAGATTTTGGTCTGGATATATTCATGTGTCATTACACTGCATTGGATGTAGAATGGGGAACTAGGTTGCATTGGAAGGGAAATATTCCTTAATGGTTGAATGTTTTAAAAAACAATTATTTGACTGGCATGTTAGCCTAACATTATAGAGTATTATCCAATTGTGCTTAGCTTAGATTCAACCATCCCCTTTGTTAAATATCCCAGGTACCCAACCTTTGTGTGTGTTCAAGGGTTGGGTATGTTACAGTTTGTTTTCTTGCCAAAAATATATTTCCTTGAGCATCAAAAAAGATCTTGAGGTAACCAATATTGCATTTACATTAACAGTACCTAGATACATTTCCTTCAATTATAAAGAAAATTGACTAAATATAGGACTAGAGGAACAACCACAAAATTGATATGTAACACAATCCACATAGCATGTGGCTAGGATGAGTATTTGATATCTAGATTGTTGTGGAGATTGAGTGTATGCATTGCCTAAACTTGTTGATTTTCCTGCAATTTCCTTAGCCAAGTAGGTTGAACTAACAAATATTGATTAACCAGAAAGGTTTGAGTTTCCCATACTTACTTGAGGCTAGTTTGTGCCTTGCAGCAAAGGAGGAATTCAAAAACCATAGTTCTAACTTGTGCTAAATACCCATGTATTAACTACATGTGTTGTAGTAGCATTAGGTGCATAGACCCTTGTGCTCGTAGGAATAAGGGGTGTAGGTTGACTAGATAGATGATATTGGGGGATATAGATGTTTATGAGGTCTTGGAAGAGTTGTATATTTTCTGCAAGTGGATCCAATGAGTTGGAAACAATTCTCCCTCCATCACTTTGAATATTATGTTGTTCCTTTCTGTGTTCCCTTTCCTACCTTGCCATATATTTTTGGTGCTCTTTTTCTCGTTTCTTTGTTTCTCTTTGAATCCTTTCTTTCCTTCAGTGTTCTACTACAACAATATTGGATTCCTTCTTCTCATTTTCCTCATCCTTATTCTATTGTTTTATATCTCACATATCCCTCTTCTTTTGTTCTGCCTCAACCAATAGGTTGTTGTAGTCCTATGAAGTGAGCAAAGATGAACTCCTTCCCAATTGAAGATAATATGGTGTTCTTGTTGATTGACGCACTTGCAATCTCTCCATTGGTAGCTTTAGGAATTGTCGAATACTGGTGTGGTACCTAGAGTATCAACTCAGAGCAATATCATTGACATTGTCTTCTCCATTTGGTCCTTCGATATCTCCAACGTGTTCCTCTACACCCCCATCATCCACATAGTAACGGATTGTTGGTTGTGAATGCATGTTAAGGATTTGATCATTAGTGTTGGTCATAATATTTATGTTCATATTCATCATGGAATCTACCAACCACTCAAGCCATTCAAATTAGCTTGGCATTGTCAATTTATCCTCATTGCTTCATGTTGCTTGACCACCTACAACCACATTCAACTTAGCATGGTCGACATTAGGAATATACTCTATAGAATTTGATGGGTTTCATATGACCCAAAAACTTCCATGTTCTATTCATCTTGTTCATTATCATATTAAGTAGTGTTGACCTGCTCAAACAATGACACAATAGGTATTTGAGATAGGGATAACATGTTGTCTATAGGATCTGTAGCTTCCTAGGCATGTAAATCAAATGTTTCGCTACACCCAGTATCATGGATAAGAGCATCATAATTTAGTGTCCAGAGTCTAGTCCTCCTAAATCCAACCTTGATATTCAATGGCATGAGAGCCGTTTTAAAAGCTTTGCTTCCTATTTTGGGTGATTCAAACCTTTTTACCTCTATCCTGAGGTACTTTTCCATCCATGTTGATCTCTAAGACCTGAAGTAATTCTTGAAAGGCCCAAGCACACTCACATCGAGAGGTTGCAACCTGTGAGTAGTATGTGCAAGTAAATTCATTAAGTCAATGGCAAGTCTATTTGCCTCCTCAATGGTTTGTATAGATATGTGACTTCCATGACCATTAAAAATCAATAAGTGTTTATTTTTGGGTTAGACATGTCTAGGTATAAACGTAATAAATTGAAAAATCCAATTAAAAAAAAACCTTTAGTCATCCATACATGGGGATGTGCAGCAGTGCACGCTCTTAGTTCACAATTTTGGATATATTTTTTTAGCTAATAATTCTTTCCCTTGAACAAATGGAACCCTGGGATTGATGGATCGATTGCATTTACACAACATATAATAGTTATCCATTCCCTGATCTTAGGAATAATATTTGACATATTTATGCTCCCTCTCTCAGTAATTACCCTCATGCCACAATTTGTCACTACTTGTAAACCAATTTCGTCGCAACTTGATATATGGTTTGGACTATAGGCACATTTCTCATATACAATGGATAGTGTGTCACAGAACCTAGACTTATCTATAGGACACTGATATATAACCCTGTCTATATCGAGGCTCTCTATTGTTCATAACATAAGCTCTATATGCCTCTTTTTAAACCCTAGCCACCATGATTTGAGAAACAATGGATTTTAGTTGTATCAATTCTATCATGTGACCCAATTGAGCCATCTCCTTGCACCAAACAACCACTTCTTCCTCCTCTTCTATAGTCATCACTATAAGAGGCCCTTTCCACTTTGTATGAGTGAGGTCATTTATGTAGTAATGTAGTGATGTGGTCGTAATCCTATGTTTTTTTACGGTTGCTCCAATAGAATATCCATTGAATTCTACACCATCAATTGTCATGAGCATATCATATTATGTCCACCCTATGATGGAATTGATATTCTTGGTTACACTCATGCCTTACACCCTAGTTGGCTATGGAGCAACACCACCAACCTCCGTCTCATTATGATGTCCATCTGTTGAAATATTGTAACTTCTAAGAATATTATATTTGTATTTTATTATTCCGGAGATTTTGCATTCCTCCGATGGGACTTTGTCATGTATCTGGAGATGATTATTCTTCCGTGGTAACTTCGGTTATTAGAATTCCCTAGTGGGGGTTGGACCTATATGTGTTATGTGGGTTAAAGGGTTATTAGAGCACCCTAGTGGGGTCAGCCCTGTCACATTATGTAAAGTGGTTAAGTTGGGGCTGACCTAGCTTGTGTAAAAGACAAATCAGAGTTGTGTATAAATAGAGGAGGTGTGTTCCTCATTTAACACACATTCACTCACTTGTGATTAGCGCATAAGTGAGAGAGAGATCTGCTGTGGAGGAGAAGGATGTCATGGTTGTGGATTACATCTTTTTATTTGCTGGTCATCTATATTGAGGAAGCTTTGTTGGGTTTTCTACCCCATGAGGGTTTCCCAGGATAAATCTGTGTCTCTTGTGTTTATGCTGTGCTTGTTGTTCTTTTAGTAATCCTGTATATGCTATTGTTGTGAAATGGAATGCAATGCTGATATTTTCTGTCTTATCATATTAAATATTAACATGGTATCAGAGCTAACCTGAAGGAAGGCAATGTATGGCACTTACGACACTTGCTTCACTTGCGACAATTTGAAGGTTAGGGTTTTATATATCAAAAACCAGTCATCGTGGCACTTTCGCTATAAATCCATTTTGGAGAATGTTTAGGATATGAAACCTTTACAGGTGGTAGATAACATCCCCATGTACCTTGTGTCCAAAGGAAATCCTCATATTCATTGTACTTTGTGATTTGTGATCAGTACAAGTTAGGGTTTTTGCCTCTTCAAGATCTCAGTCATAAACAAGTGACCTAGGAAAAAACATCACAAATTGGGATAGGAAGCTCCAAATGAAATTTTGTAAAACGCGATAGGTATACCACGGACTTTAGTTTCATAGGTAACGTTTTCAGAGGCTGAAGTTTAACCAGTGACACGTGGCACTCTGTACAAGTTCGCTCTCCTGTTTTATCCCATAAATAGGTCACGTTGCGACACTTGTCATAACTCTCTCTCAGAGAATCCAATTGAGGTCATAACTATGGGGTTGGAAAGAGGGCAGGTCGGGATACCACAAGAAGAAGTTTCAGACCCTATGTATTTGTAATTTTGGAATTACACCAAAAGCAATCAGGTGCATATTTCTATCAAAACAAATTTGGATTTTGAGCACCTTCATTCTTGAATTGTCACTGCTGTGGGAAATTAGGGTTTTAGAGAAAGTTGTAATTTTTGGAATCGGAGTCCACGGCTGAATGCTCCTTATCAAAATCTAAATTTAGAGACCAAGATCGAAATTTTTGGTTGGTCAGAAGGGTGGGCTTGATCAAACCCTAGTTTGGGATTTTGATCGGAAAGGTGGAAAAATTAGGGCTTCTGCAAAAGTTGGAATTTTTGAAGTCTGTGACCACGGCTGGAAGCTCCTTAGAAAAATCAAAGTTTAGAGATTTGGATCAAACCTTTTGATTGGGCAGAAGGGTGGGCTTCATCAAACCCTAGTTTGGGATCCTATCCAGAAGATCCAAAAGTTTCAAAGGCAATTTTGAGGGGTCAAATTTTGGAGATTTCAAAATTGAAGTATGCTAGCTTGATCAGCTCAGCAAGGCGCATCTTTCCATCCATTTAGAAGTTTGAATTTTGAATTTTTAGGGTTTCTATGAAAAACCCTAATCCAACTCCAAATCCAGTTTCAACAAATCAAAGTGGATTGGGTTAAAAGGAATCTTGACAGGTATGACTTGAGGAGATACAGGTATGTGTTGAAATATGTTCATGAATAAGTTTATGTTTTTCTTCAGATTATTTAGGTTAGTACAATATTTATTAATGTTAGAATTGTCTTATTACCCTAGTAAAAGTAAGAATGCATTGGAATGATGGAATACATTTATTGATTAGGGTTATGATACTTATGATTGTACTAATGCACCTGTGGTGTTGTATGAGGATGATGTTGTCTGCTAACAAGATATAGGCACATCAAGAAATACAAATCAAGTTCTATGACCATGATGACATGAAGACAAAGACTCATCCATAATGTTTGACCATATAGAATCTCTACTTACGAGGTATGTATGACTCTGTTCTACTATGCTTAACTTATGAGATATGCAGGTTCTAGCACAAGGTCTCTAAATCATTGAAGAGAACAAAGAAGATATTGTTTAGGTATGTTAGACATAACTAAGCATGTATACTAATCCAGGTATGTTTTCCTATGTCAAGTTAGAATCCTACTTTGTGCTAGGATCTTAGTATACCCATGTATTGAATGATCATGACCATACATATTCAAGATTACTTAGAATCATAATGTTGTGATAATATTGAGCTTATACTAATGAATGTATAATTATGTATGAGATCATGATGATGACACTAGTGCACACTTAAGCATGCATAGTGGTCAAGGATGGATAGAAGCTCATGACATGGAAGGGAAGTAGAGACCAAGAAGGAAGCAACCTCACAAGACATAAAAAGATAAGTATTTGAATTGTTATTTGAATTACTGAATAGTCTATGATATTGCTCGTAATAGTTGTATGCATATTTGTATTCCTAGAATATATCATGCTAAGTATTCATACAACATTGAACAGTATACTACTAAAATGCATATGATTGGTAAGTTGGAAAAACATTCCATTGTTGCTTGTCTAGAATGAAACCTATTTGCTGACATGCTGAGAGTTGTGCACGCTCTCGATAGTATGTTCTGGTAGAGATGGAAGGCATAGAGATAACCACTGTATGCATACAAGATATGGAAAAGTGTTGTGCCAAAGTATTGATCAAAATAGTTGCATAACCATGTGAATCATATTTGTATGCATAAAAGGTTATCATGTCAACATGATTTGATGATTATTAAGTATTCCTAATCATGTAATTAACTTTGATTTGTAGAAAAGATCATGAAGAATGATGAACACCGAACAAGTGATGGATGTTCAACAAGAAGACTTACAAATCAAACATGCTATAGAAGGCTCATGGCTTGAAGATTCTCTTAGAAAGAGGAAGAGGATCATGATGAGCTGTTTTCTCCAAGTGGCTAGATAAGACCATTCTCTTAATGGTGTAATTGAAGAAGAAGTGTGAATCGAGAAAACTCCTAGGATTAAATTGAAGAAAGCTCTATACAGGTACCCAGGATCGATAATCATTTGATGAGCTTAATGATCACCATGGGTGATGCGGATTTCAACCTTTCATATAAGGTTGAAGATGGTGTATATATTCAGATGACATTCCTCTCTTAGATGAATGCAAGAAGGAACTCACCATAGAGTTCGAATGATATTGAGGCTCATATCAGGAGACCCATCTGACGAGAGATGGAACAGATAGATATGCAGAAGATCACTCAATACAGAGTGTGAATGATGTTCAGTCACAGAGGGAGAATTGGTAGTTTCTTGACAAGCTTGGGCTTTACCAAAAGTAAAGTTGATCCTAACCTTTACCTGAAGGTTATGGATGATACTATTATTGTATGTGGATGATCTCTTTCTGACAGGGAATGAGAAACAAATCATGGAAAGAAAGAAGAAGCTAGCTACAGAATTTGAGATGAAAGATATCATATTGATACATTACTTCCTAGGTATGGAAGTATGGCAAGGCTCAGAAAGAATCTTTCTCAACTAAGGAAAGTATGTTGTGGAAATCTTGATAAGATTTGATATGTTGGAATGTACAACCATGGCCACTCTCATGGGTTCCGACGTGAAGTTGTTAGCTGATGACTCATCAGAGTTAGTGGATATGACTCTGTGCAGACAAATTATTAGGTCATTGATGTATCTGAAGAATACTAGGCTAGATATATGCTTTGCTATGAACACCTTGAGTTGGTATCCAGTGGAACCTAGGCATGTTCACCTGATAGCTGCAAAGCATGTGATGAGGTACCTAATGGGTACAATAGACTTTGGTCTATGTTATCGTAGAGATCATGACTTCGGATTGTATGGCTACACAGATGTTGATTGGGTAGGAAGTGTATCAGAAAGGAAGAGGACATTAGGTGGATGTTATTGTTTGGGATCTCCCATGGTCTCGTGTTTTAGCAGGAAGCAGTCTAGTGTGTCTCTCAGCACAGTTGAAGCGGAATACATAGCTACTTGCTCTGCTAGTTGTGAAGCAGTATGGCTTTGGAAGTTGTTATCAGGATTGCTTGACTTAGATATGGACTCGACTATGATCCTGTGTGACAACTAGAGTTGTATCAAGATGATAGAGAATCCAGTGTTCCATGATAAGTCAAAGCACATAGAGATCCAATATTTCTATATATAGGATATGGTGCAGAAAGGAGCTATCAAGCTCGAGTATGTGAGCACTAAAGAACAAGTTGGTGATGTATTGACCAAACCTCTGTCTCGAGCAGAGTTTGAGTATTTCAGAGACAAGCTTGGTGTAGTTTAGAAGGACCCTCCTCAAAAGGGGGAGTTATGTGGTCGATGATGATATTTGGATACTGGTATTGATGTGGATACCTATATCAATGATGAGGTTGCCTATATTGACGGTAAGGTCAATGATGAGGATACTTGTATCGATGATTAGGATACTTGTGTCGATGATATGGATACTTGTATCGATGATGAGGATACTTGTGTCGATGATATGGATACTTGTATCGATGATGAGGATACTTGTGTCGATGATATGGATACTTGTATCGATGATGAGGATACTTGTGTCGATGATATGGATACTTGTATCGATGATGAGACGATGAGGTTATTGTATGGTCCCTAGTGGACGTGATAGGACTGCATCGTCCCTGAATGCTTGGTTCAAAATGTACATGATGGGGATTGTATCATCCCAGAACCACTAGTTCAAAATGGATGAGAGGGGATTGTATCATCGTTGGAATTCAGTCCTAAACTGATCCGCAGATAGATGTCTCCGAGAGTGAGGGGATTATATCATCCCTGGACTTCAGTCCTAAACTGATCCACAGACAGATGTCTCCGAGAGTGAGGGGATTGTATCATCCCTGGACTTCAGTCCTAAACTGATCCGCAGATAGATGTCTCCGAGAGTGAAAGGATTGTATCATCCCTGGACTTCAGTCCTAAACTGATCCGCAAACAGATGTCTTTGAGAGTGAGAGGATTGTATCATCCCTGGACTTTAGTCCTAAACTGATCCACAGACAAATGTCTCTGAGAGTGAGAGGATTGTATCATCCCTGGACTTCAGTCCTAAACTGATCCGTAGAGAGATGCCTTCGAGAGTGAGAGGATTGTATCATCCCTGGACTTTAGTCCTAAACTGATCCGTAGATAGATATCTCTGAGAGTGAGAGGATTGTATCATACCTGGACTTCAATCCTAAACTGATCCGCAAACAGATGTCTCCAAGAGTGAGAGGATTGTATCATCCCTGGACTTCAGTCCTAAGCTGATCCGCAGACAGATGTCTCCGAGAGTGAGGGGATTGTATCATCCCTGGACTTCAGTCCTAAACTGATCCATAGATAGATGTCTCCGAGAGTGAGAGGATTGTATCATCCCTAGACTTCAGTCCTAAAACTGACCCACAGATAGATGTCTCCGAGAGTGAGAGGATTGTATCATCCCTGGACTTCAGTCCTAAAACAGATCCGCAGACAGATGTCTCCAAGAGGTGGTCCTTAGACTTTGTCTAAGTTGACGAGTTGACTGCATCATCCCTAGACATGATATGGTGTCTTAAATAGATCATGTGTGTTGCAGGGTATGCTTCCATTGAGCTGTTGATCGAGAGGATCCAGTTGATGCTATTGTGATGATTATGCTACTAATCATGATGGTCTAGATGACGATGCTGCTGATCGTGATGATCTAGATGACGATGTTGTTGATCGTGATGATCTAGATGACAATGTTGCTGATCGTGATGGTCTAGATGACGATGCTACTGATCATGATGATCTAGATGACGATGTTGTTGATCATGATGATCTAAATGATGATGTTGATGATTGTGTGATGACGATGTTGATGATCGTGTGATGATGATGCTGATGATCATGTGATGACGATGTTGATGATCGTGTGATGACGATGCAGATGATCGTGAGGATCCAGATGTTGATGTTGATGTTGCTATAGTTGTTTGAGTGCTGCAGAAGATGAAGACTCAATACTGGAGATGTTGATGTTCCAGTATTGAAGATGTTCCAGTAACTGCTTGAGTTACTAATGATGTTGAGAAAGCTTCCAATGATTTATAGACGTATCATGTATGATGTTGATGATTCCTTGCTCCTGCAGATATTGTTATAATATCCTTCTCGTTAAGGGGGATTGTTGAAATATTGTAACTTCTAAGAATATTATATTTGTATTTTATTATTCCGAAGATGTTTCATTCCTCTGATGGGACTTTGTCATGTATCTGGAGATGTTTATTCCTCCGTGGTAACTTGTTATTAAACTTCCCTAGTTAGGGTCGGCCCTATATGTGTTATGTGGGTTAAAGGGTTATTAGACCACCCTAGTGGGGTTGGCCCTGTCACATTATGTAAAGTGGTTAAGTTGGGGCCAACCTAGCTTGTGTAAAAGACAAGTCAGAGTTGTGTATAAATAGAGGAGGTGTGTTCCTCATTTAACACACATTCACTCACTTGTGATTAGCGCATAAGTGAGATAGAGATCTACTGTGGAGAAGAAGGAGCTCATGGTTGTGGATTACATCTTTGTATTTGCTAGTCATCTATATTGAGGAAGCTTTGCTGGGTTTTCTACCCCATTAGGGTTTCCCAGGATAAATCTGTGTCTCTTGTGTTTATGCCGTGCTTGTTGTTCTTTTAGTGATCCTGTATATGCTATTGTTGTGAAATGGAATGCAATTCTGATATTTTCTATCTTAGCATATTAAATCTTAACACCATCCACACTAAAAGTGTTGTTATCAACCTCTTGGGGTAATTCTTCATCCGTTGAAGTGCATTTTAGCTATGTAGCCCTAGTAACTCACCTCCATGAGCTCCTTGTATGAGCATAGGCACACACTCTTGGCATGACTACAATAAACCTTCACACTACTTACACAATAATAGCAATAAAGCAACAATTTGTAAGACAATAGTTTGTGATGCTTTTAATTGATAGATATGTAATAATGATGCATAGTGGGTACCCATGGAATTCTATTCAATGTCTCAAGCATATATATCGCAAGGCATATACACCAGATATTCAATTAATGTCGATTACTATTTCATTCAATTTTGAATGTGGGGTAACTTCTTTGTTGCTGTATTTGTTGGGTTGATTATTGTGGGTATACGAAGTACATATGTTGGTTGGCTTAACGAACATGAGTTGATGCATTTGGATAACAAAGTTATCAATAATATTTTTGAACATATGTTGTTTTTTATTCAATTGGTAGAGCCATGGAGTTACTTTTTCTATTTGTACAATAAAAAGTATAGAGTGTGTTTTCTATTTTGCCATAGTATAGCCATATAGATATAATTAGTCTTGTTTTGATTTTTTGTTATAATCCTTGGCACCATTGGAAGAACAGCTATTTCTTGATTGGGTGGAGTCATGGCATGCTCTGATTCTTTGTACAATAGGATATACAAATTGCATTGTCTATTTTGGCATAATAAAGCCATAGAGACAGGATTGGACTTGTTTCCATTGTCTACTATTAGCCTTGGCACCATTAGAAAAACAACCATTACTTCATTAGGCGGAGTCATGGGATTACTTGTTTTGTTTTCCCAATAAGATATGCATAATGCATTGTCTATTTTGGTATAATAAAGCCATAGATACAGAAGTGGACTTATTTTGCTATAGGCCTTGGAACCATTGGAAAAACAACCATTTCTTGACTGGGTGGAGTCATTCCATGTTCTGATTCTTTGCATTGTAAGATATACAAAGTACAATGCATATCTTGAAATAATATATCAATAAAGACATTGGCCTTGGCACAATTGTCTTCTAGAATATAAGAGCACTACATGAACATATAACATATAATGAAACAAGAACAAGTAAAGAGACTAGCGTACACTGAAACATGTACAATTAACATGCATATATTATGTAATCCAAATTGAATTATGAAGATATTAGCAACATTGTTAATACCTAAACTAGAGTCAATACATCATAATGACTTATGGGTACCTGCATGAAGCTGGTACCCAAAAAGACCGCAACAGCAGTGCATGAGCGGAAAAAACAAAGCGATGCGCACGCGCATCTGAATGTGCGCACGCGTCGCTGCTTCGGCAATGCCGAACGTCCATGTGGTTGATCCCAAATGGAAAAACGGGCGCGCACATGTCTTTGACGCATACACACAAAATGGCGTGCACGCGTCAATGATGCATGCATGCCTCTATTTTTTAATTAAAAAAACAGAGCTCACGGGTTTGTCATTTTCGACAGACCTGTGAGCCCATTGTGCAATCCCGCGAGCGCACTGTGAAACCCCGTGAACGCATCTTCGAGCACCAAAATTCTCCTCAACACCAAGAAATTGCCCCTACACCATGGTGCCATCCATTTCTCTAGGTAGGTGCTTCTCAAAGAACAAATTTGTGTTTATTTCTTTTGTTGTTCTATTTTCCATTTGAATTTGAAATTTTAAAAAAATTTACAATCCATTAAAAAACCAAGGAAATTTAATTGTAGGCCATCTACACCTGACAAGATGTCAGACACACCTGAACCATCTGATGAAACCAATGAAACCGAACCTCCAGAAGACAATATGGGAATCGACAATGAACCGAATGAAAACCCCGAAGATCAATTACACCAAGACTTAAATCAATTGAGGGCATTAAGTAATGAATTGAATAGTACCAAGGAACCCTCTCGGGTTTCCTTGGCTTCATCACTTCAAAACATTATTGAATCAATCAATATTACACACAGTGAGATAACAAACTTGAGCCAATACAGGGCTCAAATGAGGGAACACTACTCCACTGGGTTGTCCAAAGAGCAGATAAAAGGCCTCAACATCACCAAAGCCCACTTGTATAGCAAGTTCATAGTTCCCTCGACAGGATAGCCTCCAGCTGTGATGAGGCCTCGAGTTTGCATGGACTGGTGCATTTACCAGCCATGGAGAGATAACTAGAGAAAGAGGTGGTTCATGGTGTTTGACAGGCCCCTGTGCAACAATTTGGAGGTCCCACAGTATCTACTTCGAAAATTGTGGGCTGAGTTTGAGGTAGGGTACCATGTGAATTATTTTGACATCATCGAGTTTCGGGGTGTCAGTCTTGGCTCTGCCCAAGATTGACCTCAGGCACACCGCAACCAACTTAGAGGACCTCCTGCACCCAGGAGATCAGAGCCAAACCCCCCTCCTCAGCCACCTGGGTTTGGTAGCGGCCTAGATGAGATTCATGACTCCGTTAGACGTGCCACACATATCTTGCTTAGACATACCAAATTTGCGGCCATGTCTTCCCAGAGCCGGGAGGACATTGATGAGACAAAGATAGTTGCACAGTCTATGGGTGGTGGCTGGGACATGCCGGGTATAGGTGGAACCCAAGCGGGGCCTTCTAGTTCTGCTGGAAGAACAACACATCGTTGTCCTCATTGTGGTCATTCTTGCCATGGTGATACGTAGCAGCATGCCACAGGGAGCTTCATGGATCAGGTTTTATATTGTTTGATTTAATGTTCAAGTATTTGTTGTATTTTATTTGATATTGCATTGTTTAATATATTTAACTTTGAATTACACATTGTTGACTTTATTTGTTTTAATGTACAGTTATTCGGGGCCGGGTCTCCATCCCCCAGGTGGAAGGATGTCGATTCCTTTGACCTCGATGGAGCCATGGCAGCAGCAGAGGAGATTGCGGCATCATACACACAGGTAACTTCTTTACTTTGAATAATTAGATCCAGTTACGAGTAATTTGTGTTCAGTAATTACAAATTAATTAGCACTGAGTAATTACCATATTATCATCTTATTTTACAGTTGTGTTTATAATATTGTCTAATTTATTTGAGAGCTATAAATTCGTATAATCCCACCCAAAAAAAATGAAACCTTATAAAACATGAAAACCTAAGAAAACTAGAAACATTTGTCCATGTTCGCTTTAGGCATCCTAGACCTCTGATGATTATACAAATGGGAGAGAAATTTCCAAAATATGTCATTCTTACTTGACCAATGATGAGCCCACAGCTGGGGTTTTGGTGATGCATGCAATGTCCTTCATCCTCAGACTACCACCCAATGCTTGCTTGCTCTTCCTGTGCTTGACCAATGCCATGTGTGTTATTGTTGCTTTTCCATTTTTCACCATGTCATCCAAGTTATCTTTTCCATGTACTCTCCTTGTCCAAATCATCTTCAAATGACCACAGTATGGGTCATTTGACTCTTGGCTCAATAGGTGTGCCAATGGCTCCAATGCCCATCACTTTGTCCATCAAATCAACCTTTGCTGCCATGCCCTTATGCCATGTGTTCTTCAAGCTTAAACTTTGAGAATATATTACCATGGTAATTATCACTTTCCCCCGTATTCTACTAATAGGTTCTTTTAATGGTAAAGGTGGTCAAATCACTTCTATGCTTCTGCTAATTTTTTTGCATCAATTGAGTTCACTGAGATGTTGTACTTATCACTTTTGCATCCACCAAGACCAATAGGAAAACTATTTATTGCTATGAATTTTCACTGCATTGTGCAAAACTCTTGGGAAAAAGAGAATCATAGTGGCCAAGCTTATAGAAATTCAAGAACTTGATGTTTCTCATGTCCTTATTACCCTAGTTTATTATCACGGGATTTCCAATTTATTCTAATACTTGAGACTGAAAGTAATCATACTACTACTCCTAGAACATGCTATTAGGAAAGACATATAAACAACATAAAACAACTTATCACATGTATTGTCACTGAAGTTTTTGAAAATAATGTAAGGCCCATAAGGAAGAGCGATAATCTTACAAATATGGTCTATGGGGCCTTGCTATTATCTTGATTCAAATACAACTTGGTAAAACATTTGGCATCAAGAATACTCATTTAACTCATTTCACTCAAGATTTCTTTGATTTCAATCAAGTGATATCATTCTGACAACATAGCTATTCAATCAAGAACACACAATTACTCATTCAATGCAAAAGAACATGGCACATTCAAGCTTGTAAGTAAGTTAATCATGAAAAAATTTTCTCTTTCTTCCTTTTTCTAACGATCAACACTCTAAAGTGTATTAAATAACATGCACACTAACTTAACTGCTATTTAGAACCTCTTTGCAAATTGAAACAATGAGATGCCATTTTATTTGATGATGTAAATGTTATGGAAATAAATTAGGGACTCAAGATCCTCACTCTAGGGATGCAAATACTTTTCCACTGGGTGAATCAAGCTTGTAGGAAACTACAAATCTATAAGAAGACATCAAAACCTAGGAACTCTTCATCAAGAACCCAAACACATTACATAGGTTTCCAATTCAAATTTGTAAATGGACATGAATTCCATTCACTTATGAGGCACTGCACATCTCTCTAGGGCCAAAGGAAAAGCTCACCTACTCATGGGGATGACTCTAGAAAAGGAAAAGCTCACCATGTCACCTTCTATGCCCTGTCACCTTATTTAATTTTAATTTCATGCCATGCCACCTTCTATCCTTTCAGAATATTGAATATCATTTAAATTGAATAGAAATTAATTGTAGTCATGTTTTTTAAGTACCATCATTGTCATTCTCATTTGCATTGTGTTTAATATTGTTAATATTGTTTTTTATAAATTTAGTCTAAAAATTGTAGTGTTCGCACAGGTGTCCGTGGGCTCCAGTGACCATCCACCGCCACCGGGGACTAGCAGTTCTCCATGTGCGCAGGTATCGTGTGTATTAAAGCATAAATTTAATTTCAAATATGATGACTTGTCCGTGTATATTTATATTTTTCTATATTAAACTATGAGGTTATAAATGTGTATGCAGGTGCGAGCACCTCGGCCTGCCAGTGCCGTTATTCCTCCCTCCCCAACCTTTCGGCCACCTTATATGCCAATTGTATCCCCTGGCATACATGCCCCATTACCCAACCCATTCCATCGAACCCCCCCCTCCTATATAGCACCATAGTTCCATCCATATACCCCTTACGTTTCATATCCAGCTCCACCTCCGTATCAGTTTCCCATGTTCCCACCCTCCCCCATCCGACCACGGCACACCACCCATCCATAGTCACCCATCCCTCTACCGCAACATAGACCTCACCCCCCCTCCTACATTCCCCCACCACACTCACTTCCCCTTCCAGGGTGACCCAATCCATACTACAGCCAGTTGGGGTTTATAGCCCTAGATATCCATCTCCACTTCGCCCACTCCAGTCCATGCCTCCTTCTGCCACCCCCCCCTTCTTCCATTGTTCCCCCTAGTGGTGTAGCCACCGTCGATGTGGCTACATCCTCCCCTTTACTGTCCACCCTAGCATTGGAGCAGGCTGTCTAGCCGACTGCTCCATCTGCCAGCTCCAAAGACCAGCAGATTTTGTTCATGGCGAGATTGACTAGTTTATGAAAATCTCATTCAATTTTAACGGAAATGACTATATGCATCTAGTTTCAGCATTTATATTATTGTTCTAAATGTTGCAGCTGGGTGGCATTTCCGAGAGACTAGGATCACGGAGGAGGGAGACCCCCTCACGACTTATAGTCTCGCATGTGGTGAGTTATCCAACATTTGAAAACTATTTTTATTTTGAAATTATGTTTTATACTTGTATAATTGCAAGGAAAAGTTGACATATTATTGTTGTCGTTTTAGGGCTCAGGGGGACGTGCTCAAAGATGCCAGAAGGACCCAGCTTCCTATAGCACAAAGAAGAGGAAGATCGATTTTGGAGATGCACCTGGGAGCTCCGAGGGTGGGCAGGAGGATTGAGAGACCCTCCTATGTACACTAGCCATGATGTGGCATTTTCGCACAAGTTGCCATATTTTGTAAAGGGCACCATGGGCCATATTTTGTATAGGGCACGGGTTGCCTTTTTTTGTACGGGGCACGAGTTGCCATTATATAGACACTAGGAACGATGTTCCATTTTTCCAAAAAGTGTACATGATTGGATCATTTTTGCATATTAATAGATGGATCTGCACTTGTGTATATGAGTTTGTATTTGATTACATTTTTGCATACATGATTTTGTCTTCAATAAGAATGTTATGGAAAAGTTATCACATACATATAGATGTTATTTCTAGACACCAAGTGACCTCAATATGAGTCCCTTGTATTTGAATGGGTCTTGCATCTTTTCCTTTTAGCAACAACTTACCTAACCAAGCAAACTAAGGAGTGATATTTACATTACAAAGTGTTGTGACTTTAGGGCTACAAAAAAATATATAGGAGACGATGACTTCTTCCATACTTATCCTTGTAATGGTTATAATAGTCAATTCTAACAAGCATTGCATCATATATTATATCAAATTAACCTAGATATATGAGAAGTTCATATGTGTGCTTGGATGGAAGGGTTAACCATATCACTTGAATTAGTTCAAACATGAGGGGTGTGCATAGGTGAAATTGGATTGAGCAATAAAAGAGAATTGTTAATGTAGTTACATATGGATCGTTCTTTGTGTGTTAGTATGTGCCTTTAATGAAATCATGGTTAATGTGTTGAACTACTACTTGCACAAGTTGGTATAGACCCTTGGTGTTGATAATGTCTTCAATGTTTTGGTAATATTGATAATCACTCTTTGCAATTTAAGTATCTTGTATTTTTTGATCTTAAGACACATATTGAACATAGTCAACTCAATGGTTCAAGACATCATTTTACCCCATGATCCATGGAAGATTCATTGGAGTCATATGAACCTCGTTGTCATCACCTCAACCATGGTGCCTCTCTTTAGATCCCTCTCCTTAGCAATGCATAAATTATATCCTCTACCTCTACTAGAACCCTTATGGCCTTTCCCTTCATCACTACTACATATGGCTCAAAATTCCCACGACGATCGTCGCTATAGCCACAGATGTATTTTTTGTCTCTATAGCCATGAACTTTCGTGGCTATAGCCACGAAAAGTACATATGTCGCTATAGCCATGAAAAATACTAAAGTGGTTGGTGTCCAATGTGGATTACAACCTTCTTCCCCTAAAGAGAGTGTTCCCATCTATTCATTGCTTGTACAAGGGCACATGGTTTTGGTACCTTCACTGCTCTACCCCCTCATTAGACTTCCATCCATTGTTAGTCCTCAATATCACAACCATTGGTTGGCTAACTCTCCTTACTTGCTTAGTTTCTTCAACTCTTGTAATCTTCCTCCATTTATTCCCTCATTGGTGACCTCCCTTTGCAACTGCTCAATCTTCTTTTTAACTACACACATACAATTAATCCAACATCGGTCTATGATCTATGCCTTTCTTAGAACATGTTCAACCCTCTCTCTATTTCTTGCTTCCCTCATGATATTGTCTCTTATATGCCCTCAACATTGTCAAAACCACTCCAACCACCCCCATGGTGCAAGGTTTTGATGTTTCCATGCTAATGGGTTCAAAAGGTTACCCTCCTTTACCAATAGTATTTTGATCCAAGTTGAGTTTTTTGTCACTAGTCTCATCCTCATGCCCCACTTCAACTCTTCCTCCACCTTTGAATATCATTGGTATGCTTCTACAACAAACTATTCTACCATTGTTTTCACCCCAAAATCCATTGCTTGGTTTATCAAGTGGTCTACTTGCCAAAGCATAATTTGGTTCTAGATATTTCACTCTACTATCTTCTCCACCTTCTAGATGTATTCCACTGCATCCTTAATCAGTTGTAACCATTGATATAGACTCATTAGGATGTCCACTTAGAAGATATTGTACTCATTTCTAGTAGCATTGCCATACAAAACTACTATATACAGTTTTAAATATCTTTCCCTCACAACTCAACTTCCTATTTAATGAAAACTCCAAAATGTGTTTCAAACCACTCATCTAACCATGATTTAAATAACCCTTGTCTCATCTTGCGACAACTCCTCCCTAATGAAAGTGAAAGTCAAGGAAAGGTGGAAAAATGATGCTAAAAAGCTTATCACTCATCTACCTAGTGATGGTGTATGGTTTATAGCGAGTGGTTTGATCAACTTATTGGGTCTTGTAAGTTGCTCTTTTTGCAAGTGAAATAAGACCTTGTTGCCAACATTGTGATGTTGAACCCAATAGTGATCATTTCATTTATTGTGCTTTCCAGAACTTTGATATAGGATGTCATCTACCTGTCATTAAATGTGCTAAAATCGTTTCAAAACCAATTTGTTTGTTTGTTTCTCTATGAGCATGGGAATATACTTGTGTTGATGTAATGGGAAAAACTACATCAACTAGTGAAGCCCAATGCAATTTTTGCATTGGGGAATTGAGAGAAATTAGGGTTACCTTAGAGATAGAGTTGAACTAGAAGGAAACTATGCCAATATTCATCATCTAGAAGGAAAATTAGGTGTTGAATCTTATATCTAGCCTGATTCTTTTCAATGTCATCCTCATCTCTTGGTTCCCCTCTATCTTCTAACCCTTATTTGAATCCTTAGATGGAATTAAGATTGGGAATAATACTTGCCATTGAGGTGGTGCAGATATTTTAGGAAGGTGTGCAATTAAGGGTGTCTTTCTCTAAGACAAAGTCCACATGTCACGCTATCATCTCTTTTGTGTATAAGTATAAGTCAAAATCAAGAGACTATGTAGTCGTTTAACTCTCGGGGAACCCTATGTCTAGGATGATATCCTCCAATTCCTAGTCAATTTTCTTGTTGTTGGAGGAAACCATTCTACCTCGATCCTTATCCTCCAACTTTTCCATTTTTCAGGCTATGGTGGCCAACTGTTTGAAATATTAATTCCAATTGAAATATGACTCCATAAATCCATCTTAAAAAATACCAAAGAATTTGATTATATCATTGAATCATATACGTAAAAAATTTGAGGATTTTTGTCTAAGTTTCATACATAAATCTCTCCCTCGTTAAATCAAATACCTTTTTAGCATGATTCAAAATTTCCACCACAATAATCTTAGTCTAGATCTACTATGCTTCTATATATTATTATAATTTTATAGTATTTTTATTTCATAAATACTCCCACTACATACTCTACTCAAAGGTAGTTTTTATAACTTTATAATGTTTAGTTCATTTGGTAAAACGAATATCTATACTCTAGCTAAAGGAAACAATAGAGATAACTCTATTGCACTAGTAACTATATAGTTCACACTCGCTTCCACCTCTACACCAATGTGGTTTGCAAATAATGAATTCAATCAACCTCCCTAACCGAAAAGTAATTTGGTTCCATTTTTGGCTTCCTATTGCTTTAGCTCTGCCATTTCAGTTGTGATATATCCTGCAACGGTTCCTAGAAAACACATAGGAAAATGGAGGAACCAACATCGATGGACATCAACGAACAATTTCCTTCTAAAAAACCAACAAAGGAAAAGGAAAAATTGGGAACGATGCTATTCAAAAGGCATGCCCATGGGTCGAAAAATATCGCCCTCAATCTCTCGCAAACGTTGCAGCTCATAAAGATATCATCGAAACAAGAGAGATTTTGCTACCCATTTTGGTTTTTAGGCTTTTTTGAGGGTCAATCTAGTGTTTAAGATTTGGTTTTTGTGATTTAATGATTTTCAAGGGGAAGATTTGGGGTTTAATTTCAAGTTCCCGGCTTTAAGGATTGGGAAATGGTCTCCCTCACTTCATCCACATGCGCTGAAAATGGTTCGAATGCAATTTATACAGAGGTTTTGGAAGCTTTGGACTCCGAGACCTTCATTTTTCCCCCTAGTCGCCATGAAGGCCTACCAATTGAATCTGATGACCATTAGGGCATCGAAAACCCTCTACTTGGTTCCGACAATTTGAGTGATAACAATGTTGAAAATGAAGAAGAGGACCCTTTGGGAGGTCCAGAGTTTGAATCCCCGAGGGCAGAGAAAGAAAATTCGAGGAACTTGGATGTATTAAGGGATTCAGATGCTGGTGGAGAAGGAATTCGTGATTCGGCAGTTGATGAAAACGTGGAATTGAAGCACAAGGGTTTGGATAATGAGGGTTTTGGAGATGAATATTTTAGGTGCGATGGTTGGTGGAAGCATCATACGGCTTCATTGACACAGCCCAATACTCTGTGGTCGATTGCGGTGTCTACTGCTCTGCTGGGGATTGTATATTTGGGGTAGTGGTGGCAGCACGAACATTGGAACAACAAGCAGCTAAGGCTATAGCTCTGTGTGAAGGACGAGGTATCTTGAAATATTTATTTTGTTTATGTTTATTCTTGCCTTTTAACGTCCTTTGAGACCTACTTGCTCTATAAGAGCTCTTCTATTCGAATCAAAATGGAAAACTGAAATTAACCAAGATTTAGTCAAATGTTTCCATCTGTCTTTGAAAATCCGAGTCATGAAATTTCTTAGTTCATTTTGTATTTTGCTGGATACTTTATGCTGGAGAGAAAATTGTGGTTGCAAATTTTATTTATTTATGATTTAGAGTGTGGTTTTACCCCTAAACAAGAATGTTGTTTTTATATGATACGCAAGGGCATTTTTTGATTTCGAATTTTGTAAAATGGTTTGAGATTTGTGTTTGAGAAAAATGGATTTGTATACAGTCATTGTGCCAAGGTGCTCTTACAGCTAGGGTGTAAGAGTGTGAGATGCGTATTTGCACGTGGGCTTCTTTTGATCCCTCTCTCCAAATATGTAGATTCAGGGTTAAATGAACCTTTATGCTACTTTATACTATATAGCCCTGGTGGTTTCTAGTTATCCATTAACTTTGTGTACACATAGCAGTGCATTAAGTATAGATGGTGCAATGGGTGTATTGAATATGGCGGGCAATTTCCAAGATCCATCTAAGCTTGAGGATGCGTATGCCCCTCACCATATTTACCATCATGTCTTTGAGTGACCAATTTCTATCAATGATAGTACCTTGGATGTTTTGTGGGTCTTGGGGAGAAAACATAAAAGGATCCTTAAGTCACCTCCATCCCTTGTTCTTCCCTTTCCTTGCCAAATCCGATGCTTTCAATCTAACAATTAATGAATGGTAAGCATCATAAATGTAACATCCCAAATTTTCATAAAAATTTAAAATTTTTATCAACAACATTAATTATGATAATAATAATTGCAGAAATAATAATTGAGATTATGACAACATTAGTTGTACAGTTATTAATACTAAGCCTGCTTTATTTTCCGTTTAGCAACAATAAGATAATGACAGTTGTTAACACATAATTAGTAAACATGCTCATGATGACAATGAAATAACAGATTGGGAATAAGTTGCGACATTTTCTCTCTTGCGAAGATACTGACAGTTTAACATTGCTGCATAAGGGTGTCCTACGAGGTACCCTGGAGCTTACTTAGCTGCGACGCTAAATTTTACTGAATGTCCTATGTGCAGACGACAGGTAAGAAGTTTCATGACTATGTAAAAATGACGTGTATAGTTCTATTTCATCGTCGTAAATAAATAAAAAGTTAGAATTCTATTGCGAACCACCAAAAGCATGCAGATATGGTTTCATAGCTATAATTAATTTTTTTTAGATGTTGTCTCACAACTCCACAATGCTTAAGTAGAATCATCTACGTACATCATTTTGCTGATGGTTTATCACTAGCTAGTTATAATGTCGTCTTTATCTTTCCATCAATGATGTAATCAATGTATCGAAAGGTCATTTAAAATGATGATAAGAGAGATTATAGTAAGAATTTATATCATTTAGTTAGTCTTACTGTTGAATGTATCATTAGATTCATCGGAAATCTACTAAATCAAACTATTTATTTCTATAACTATAATAATAAATTTCTTATGGTCACAACCCAAAAGTAATACTAACAACTCCTATGTGTAGGCTATTCCATCCATACATTGCAATGTTGAAAATGGTGATATTTATAATCTTTTCAAAAGCTTGTATCTATTTGTATGAATGGCATATAAGTGAAACTATGCCAATTGTAACTATAGTTGTTCTAACATCAAATAACTAGGTCATAATGTTGGTATTTAAAATTCACACATAATAAATTGGGACTTTATAAACCTCGAATGTTTATTCGATAAAATAGCATAAAGCTAATGCTATAACCTAGCCTTGGGATCATATAAATATACATATAAACATTGAAAGGTCATCCTATATGACCACATGAACTTTTAGAATGACCCAACTTGGGACTATGAAATAGTCATTTGATAAAACATTAACATGAATGTCGTGAAATGTAATCTTTAGAGTCCATACAAACTTAAGATTTCGTTTTAATATAACATACAACTTTATAAAGTCATGTATTAGAGTTTGAAATATGACGTTGGGAAATGAATCGCTGACATGCAATGAATGATGGCAGGTTGACGGATGCTAACTCATTAATGTGATACGAACGTTGAGCCACCAGGAGATTGTCCTTAGATCCTGCATTGAAGTCTTGACATGAAACTCAGGGTGACGAGGATCAATACCATTCTACGTATGGCGATAACGATACAATAGTGAACGCCGAGACCACTGAGAGATGGTTGTAAGTTAATATCCTTATGAGCTGGATGATAGAACGACCCAGCATGGTCCATCATGGAAAAACCAAGCATGTGAAGTGTTAGTGCATTAAATAGAAAGGTCGTTCGACCCAATGCAAAGTGTGGTTGCAAAACTTCGATCGTTGATCAGTATTGATATTGTTCGTTGGATCAAACCCTAGCAATTGGATCAATGTTTTTGGTTTATGATCTTGGTAATTGAGGGTTATTGTCTCCATTGTTTTTGGTCTGTGGCTGACAGGCTACCGAAATTTTGGTAGGAGTTTTGTTAAGTGTTTCGACCTTAAGACCTCTGGTTTGAGAAGGCTACAGATCCCTTCCTTCTGTAATGGCGTAGTTAAGATAGACTGTGTATCAAGTTGATGGTGTTTAGAGTTGATAATTCTGGAACTTATCGTTTAGTTTAAAAGAAATTTATGCCCTATGTGAAAGGACAGAGGGTTTAATGTCTCGTCTTCAGCGTGGTCATTGTTGAGCTGGTGAAAGTGGAAAGCTTTGGTATTTCACAGCAAGGTAAATAATCTTATAAAGATTAGTATCATTCCTTGTTTGCAATTTGTCTTTCGAATTGAAAATTATCAGTTATCTAAACTCCAATGAATTCCTCGTTAGTTACAAGTTATGAAGCAGGAAATCGAGCAAGGGTTTCATAAAGTTGGCAAGATTTCTTTCGGGTAAGCTCGGGTCTTTCCGAAAAACCCTTGTAGGTGCTTTGACTGTGGTTGAAGAAGTTACAAGGGTGTGTAACTAGTCCTACCATGATCTGTCGTGGCTAATATTTGTTGAACTTGAATCGAACGATGTCTATTCCGAGTTGTGACTCTCGTTTAGTTTATATGAATTTTGGTTTTTCTAACATGACAATCAACTTCACCTCATCTGGGGAATGTAAAGTTGTTTAGCTTGGGTATAAACCCTGAATGTGTCGTTTTGGAAAAACATACTATAACTTCCGTTTTCTGGGCATATCGTCTTTGTTTACTTGAAGTGGGAAATTGTAATGGCTTTAGCCATTGAGCCACGATTTGTCTTGTTTAATTTATATGAATGATACAAGGAGCCGAGGCTCGTTTATAGTGAAAACATATCTATCTTTTGAGAATGATAACACGATGTCTCTATTTGGGTTTAAGTCGTTGAAATTTATCATATAAATCGTGTCTGTCAAACATATTTCAAGAACACGAAATTTGTAATGGAAGTCTAAATTTTCTTTGTATAGCGATAGAGTAGCTTTTGTTTTTCTATGGAAAGAAAATAACAGGCTATGCCCCTTAATGATGATTCTTGCTGATTTCAAACAATCTATCAAACCGAAAAATAATGGGCATGAAAGTATAAGTCGGGTCTGTGTTATAAAACGTACTGCTGTAGGTTGGCATTGTAAATGTTTTGGTTAGGGTTTAAGTACTCTGTCGAAGATAGTAACTATATAATGTATGATGTTCAAATGGTAGAGAATCCGCTTGTAATGAAAACAATAGGTCAAAGCCTAAGTTGTGTTCTAATGTTTGAAAAAGAAAATAAATGTTTGTGAAAGGACTTTCCAGGGACTTTTGGTTTGAACCAAAACTTGTGTATAAAATGTTTTGTAATACGATAGTAAAGGAAGTTGAAACTAACTAGATGTTATTATGAAAACTCAGTCTGAAAATTGATACTTACAGTTTGAATATCTATCAATAGAATATTGTATTATTTCCATTATCTGTTTGAACTAAAATTTTATAAAAAAGGATATAATAAGAAATGCAAACCGGGTGTGTATGTGCCTTGTGGAAACTGTGTGATTGTTTGCATTTACAACATGTGAATGATGATAACAATACTGTTTATTTTGAAGCTATACTATAAATATGCTTTGTCGACTTACTTTTAAATACTATATAAAATAATAGAATGAGAAAACTATAATATAAATATGTAGGGAAAAGAACGCTACTTATATTTTATGAAACAATGCGGTAATTTATAAAACTTCTAGACACTATACAGTAAGTTTTATTAATAATAAGTATAGGGCAGAATAATAACAAACATAAATCAATGACTATTCTATCTATTCAAATCAATGGCATTTGCCTATCTTCTAATCTATTTTTAATTTGCTTATCTATACTAGAGTACGATGCTTCAAAACAACATGCGAAAAAATATAGATATTGGTTTATCAATTCAAAATCATCATTAAACTTAAACATTCAAACTTTAAACAAATCTAGGATTGAATTCTTTTTCGAAACAGAAACACAGAAAATACTGATTAAACAGAACATAATTATTACTGAGAATAAGTAGAAAATCAGTAGAACCTGAGAACATATGTAGGGCAACAAACAGCCCAAGAAGACTGTTCTACACAACCAATTCCTGAAAATAGTCAAGTACTGTCTTAGGACCCTCGAGCCTGCTCACTGAACCACCAGGAGGAAGAAACTCAGGAAATAGGACTTCTTCTTGCTATAACAAATAACTTCAGAATCTTCAATAGTTAGCCATCCAATAGATCTGCACCCGCATCTCTGGTTCTTCTCAATAATAATGCAAACTTAAGATTGCAGTCACCACTAGCCTCCCTATTCGAATCTCTCAGTGATCACTTGATGCACATGAGGAAAATATTCTGCAGAAATATTGATTAAGAGCTGCCTACTCAATTCGAATTTGGCTTTATAGGCTGCTTAGGCCTTTTCAGATGTTACTGGGTCATTAAATGAGCTGCCTTCTCACTCCCTCCACCTGGGGGATAATGCCCTATTTTTAGGGGTATTTGTCCCATAACCAACAGCTAGTGGTATGATGCAACTGCTTCCATCTATCCCATCCCTTCCAATAGCTTCCATTCCTCCTAGTGGGTCAGTGAACACTCATTTAACAGTCCTCTTGGGTGTTTGTCTCCTAATTAATTTATTTAAATAATAATATTCAGTAATTACATTCATCCATGATAAAAAATTGATCATAATTACAAAACTTTGTAATTAAATTTAACATAAAGTATTTTGCAAATAAAATAATAATTCTCATAAATTTGGGTAGGTGACATACACCCCCCCTTAAGTCTCATCATCGTCCTCCATGTTGGCTAATCACTCCTTGAGTGTTCCTGAAATACAGTTGGGTATGCTGCCTGCATACTACTCTCCAACTCCTAGGTTGCCTCTTCTGGGCTAAGTTGCTTCCATTGCACCTTCACTTTCCCAATGCTACGATTCCGGAGAATAGTTTCCCTCCTTCCGAGGATACAATCTGGTTCCACCAAAAAATCTCCGTCATGTTCCACCTGTACATCATTCCAGTTTACAACATGAGTAGTATCGTGCACATATTTATTTAAAAATGATATATGAAAAACATTATGTATTTTTAAGTTTGGTGGCAAAGCCAGTTGGTATGCCACTACTCCAACCTTAGATAATATTTCAAAAGGACCGCAATACCTGGGTGCCAACTTGGCATAGCTCCCCAATTTCAGTGAACTCTTTTTCGGTCTTTCCTTGAGGAATACATGTTCACCAACCTAGAACTCTTTATGAGTTATCTTTGAATCTGCTTGACTCTTCTTCCTATCTTGGGCAAATTTTAAATGTCCTTGCACCTGTTTCACAATTAGTTCTAACTCCTGCAATAATTCAGGTCCTAAAACAACTCTATTTACTGGATCATTCCACGAAACAGGTGTATTACATTTCCTACCATAAAGAATTTCAAAAGGACTAAGTCTGACCGATGCATGATAGTGATTATTATAAGCAAATTCTGCTAAGTGCAAGTAGTCTTCCCACTTACCAAGCTGATCCTTAACATACATTCTTAATAAATCTTCTAAAACTTGGTTTACTCTTTTTATCTGACCATCCGTCTGTGGATGAAATGCTATACTGAAATTTAAAGTTGTGTTCAACCCCTTAAACAGTGACCTCCAGAAGTTACCTGTAAACTTCGAGTCACGATCTGAAATTATTATTTTCAGTATTCCATGTAGTCTAAAAATCTGTTTCATAAAGATCTCTACAATATTTGGAGCTTTATGAGTAGTCTTTACGGGTATGAAATGTGCTGCCTTGCTGAGTTTGTCCACTGCCACCATGATTGAATCATGTTGTTTCTAATTTTTAGGTAATCCAATAATAAAATCTATGTTGATCACTTCCCATTTCCAACTTGGTATCGGTAACGGTTGCAACAATCCAGCAGGATGTTGGTGTTCAACCTTCACTTTTTGACAATCCAAACATTTAGCTATGTACTCTGCTACTTCATTTTTCATTCTGGGCCAATAATATTCTTTTCTCAGCATAGTAATAGTCTTTTAATAACCTGGATGACCAGAATAGTGAATTTTATGCATCTCATTTAATATCAAAAATTTTATTTCTGGTATATCTGGTACATACAATCTATTTTTAAACAGTAATAAACCGTTTTCCTTCATGTTGAAATCTGCCATACAATTTTCAGAATTGTTGTTTGCTGTCTTTTCCTTCATTTTTCTGTATTCTTCATCTGTTTCACTCTTTTCCAGAATCTGATTTTCTAAATTAGTTGAATAAGTACTGATTGCTGAAATGAAATTTAATTTTTCCTACGACTCAAGGCATCTGCAACCTTGTTCTCCTTCCCTTTAATATGCTGAATTTCGAAATCATACTCACTTAGGAACATCAACTATCTAGCTTGTCTAGCGTTCAGGTTTGTCTGATCTAATAAATATTTTAGACCCATGTTATCTGTCAATAATGTAAATTTTCTGCCAATAAGGTGGTGACGACACATTTTTAAGGCATGAATAACTGCCAGTAACTCTAAATCATAGGTAGAGTAGTTCTTTTCATGTACTTTCAACTTTCTAGATTCATATGCCACCGCATGCCCTTCCTGTGTCAGGACTCCACCGAGTCCGTCATTGCATGTGTCTGTACAAACTACAAAATCCTTGTTGGGGTCAGCTATCCTTAAGATAGGTGCTGTCGTCAGTAGTTCCTTCAATTTCTTAAAACTGTCAGCACATTTCTGATCCTAAACAAATTTCTTCCCTTTCTTCTGCAAGGAAGTTATGGGGTTGGAAATTTTTGAAAAAATATCTATAAATTTTCTGTAATACCCAGTAATGCCCATAAATGATCTTACATCCGACACATCTTTAGGAACCAACCAGTCATTAATGGCCCTTATCTTGTCCGGGTCAACCGAGATTCCTTTTGCTGAAATTATGTGTCCTAGATACTGAATTTTGTCTTTGTGGAAGTCACACTTACTAAATTTGGCGTATAGTTGACGATCTCTTAATACTTGTACGATAATCCGTAAATGTTCATCATGCTCTTCTTTGCTTTTTGAGTACACTAAAATGTCGTCTATAAACACAACATCAAACTTGTCTAAGTATTTATGCAAAATATTATTCATCAGACACATAAATACAGTCGGGGCATTAGTCAAGCCAAACAACAGGACTATGAACTCGTAATGTCCATATCGAGTTCGAAAAGCTGCCTTGAAAATATCTTCATCCTTAACCCATACTTGATGATATCCCGATCTTAGATCAATATTCAAAAATATTATTGCTCCACACAGCTGATTGAATAGATCATCTATGCGGGGCAATGGATACCTATTCTTGAATGTCATCTTATTAAGATAGCGATAATCTATGCACAATCTTAAGGTTTCATCTTTATTCTTAACAAAGATGATAGGTGCTCCCCAAGGAGACACACTGGGCCTAATATACTTCTTGTCAATAAGCTCCTTCAACTATGATTTTAATTCATTTAACTCCAGTATGTTCATTCTGTACAGAGCTTTAGAGTTTGGTACTTCTCCTGGCATCAACTCTATGGTAAAATCTAAATCTCTTTTGGGAGGTAATCTTGGAATCTCCTCAGGAAATACATCTTTAAAATCCCTTAGGACAGGTATGTCTTCTAATTTCAGTTTGTCCTCTTTATCCATAAACTCATCATTTACCACGTTTACTGCAAACATTTGGCATCCTTTCCTAACTACCCTCTTAACTTGCATGGATGAAATCTGTCTAGGGGTTGCCTTCCTTGGGATACCTTTTATTTCTACAGTTTTCCCTTCATCATTTAAGCATGTAAAACTTTTTCCATAACAGTCCAGGATGACATGATGGGCTTCTAACCAGTCCATCCCAACTATAATATCATAATAACCTAAAGGTAGAATATTCAACTTGATTTGTGTTTGTAAATGATTCATGGACAACACACAGTTTTCTATAAAATATGATACTTTCCTCTTTGTTCCAGTTGCTAGTCTAACTAGCCATGATTTACTAAACTTTTCAGTTTTCAGTTTAAGAATTTCCACAATATCTGGTGATATATAACTTAAACTAGCACCTGGGTCAATTAAAATAGTAACAGGATGGTCACGTATCATACCTTCAATCTCTACCATGGAGATTTGATGATCTACTTTCTTATTGTTGAGTGCTGCATTAATTCTTGGCATCTCCCTTGCTACATCTCCAACAGTAGGTTCGGTCTGAATAGAGTTGATGTTGTTTGCCTTCCACTTCCTTAAGGGACATTCTGATGCATAATGGGGGCCTTGACATTCAAAACATTTAATATGTGTCTTTAGCTCACTGGTCTTGGCAGTATTAGGTGCATTTCTGGGTGATATATAATTTTGCTATGAGTTATTTCTGGAATTGTTCCCTTGATAATTCCGGTTCTGAAAATTTTTCCTTTGAAATCCAGAATTTCCACTGAATCTGAAATTTTTATTTTTCTGCTCAAAATTGTTGGGCTTATGATTTTTCCAGTTTGACATTCCCTCTCTTTTTCGATTTGTGTCATAAAGGAAAATTGCTTTTCTCATAGCCTCCTCCAAGGTTTTAGGACTGTCATACTTGATTCTGTCTTTAATGTTGAAAGATAAACAACTCAAGTACCTTTGAATTTTTGGTTTTCTTCTATGAGGTATGGTACATATCTCAGTAAGTTTATAAAATTACTGTTCATTTCCTTCATGTTCATACCTCCCAACTTCAAATCGTAGAACTCTTTAGATTTTTCTTCATAGTACTGTTCAGATAGATACTTCTTCTTAAAATATCGTTTAAAAGCACTCTAGCTTACATCTTTATCTTTGATGCCCTTTACCCTTTTGATGTCTTGCCACCAGATATCTGCTTTTCCGGTCAAGTTATATATAGCCATTTTTGCCTTTAAGAACTCTGAATAGTTATAGATCTAGAAGTATTTCTTCATACCGAACAGCCAAGCTTCAACTGTTTCGCCTTTCTCAGTTTCTCCATTGAAAGTTGGAGGTCTTATCTTCTTAAACTCTCGCGAAATCTGCTCATATTCCTTATGATTTTTCCTTCTTGGTTTGGAATCTCCTTCACTGCTGTCACTGGTATAGTTACGCTTCCTTTTGCGTACTTCGATAGCATCTCCTGATGAGGTTGAGCTATCTTTTACTTCACTGGTTTTTATGTTCTGATTTTTGTCAGTGTGAGGCATATCCTCCACTTTGGAAATATCTTCATTGTTTCTTTCTTGTTCCTCTGTTTGGTTGTGTTCAAACAACACCTAATTTAGTTGTTCTTGTGCTTGCAGAATCCTCTCATTATCTTGTTTCACAGATCTGATTTATGCTTTTAATTCATGGAAAGCACGTAACAGTTCTGACGAACTGTTATTTAATTCCCCATGACCTTCCTCTACATAGTGCTGTCCCGAACTGTGATTGTTTGGCTGAAATCTATCGCTTAAAGGTTCAATTGAGTTCTCCATACCTGTAACTGAAAATAATTTTTGGATAACATAATAATTAAATTTTCAAGTTAGTACAATTTTCTACTGTATGAAAATTTTCTGCTGCGTGTTTTGGACCTCATTCAGGCATAGAGTTCGAATCTGTGCTCCGATACCACATGTAACATCCCAAATTTTCATAAAAATTTAAAATTTTTAATAACAACATTAATTATGATAATAATAATTGCGGAAATAATAATTGAGATTATGACAGCATTAGTTGTACAGTTGTTAATACTAAGCTTGCTTTATTTTCTGTTTAGCAGCAATAAGATAATGACAGTTCTTAACACATAATTAGTAAACATGATCATCATGACAATGAAATAACAGATTGGGAATAAGTTGCGACATTTTCTCTCTTGCGAAGATACTGACAGGTTAACTTTGCTGCATAAGGGTGTCCTACGAGGTACCATGGAGCTTACTTAGCTGTGACGCTAAAGTTTACTGAATGTCCTATGTGCAGACGAGAGGTAAGAAGTTTCATGGCTACGTAAAAAGCATGTGTATAATTCTATTTCATCATCATAAATAAATAAAAAGTTAGAATTCTATTGCGAACCACCAAAAGCATGCAGGCATGGTTTCATAGCTATAATTACTTTTTTTTAGATGTTGTCTCACAACTTCACAATGCTTAAATAGAATCATCTACGTACATCATTCTACTGATGGTTTATCACTGTACTAGCTAGTTATAATGTTGTCTTTATCTTTCCATCAATGATGTAATAAATGTATCGAAAGGTCATTTAAAATGTTGATAAGAGAGATTATAGTAAGAATTTATATCATTTAGTTAGTCTTACTACTGAATGTATCATTAGATTCATCGGAAATCTACTAAATCAAACTGTTTATTTCTATAACTTTAATAATAAATTTCTTATGGTCACAACCCAAAAGTAATACTAACAACTCCTATGTGTAGGCTATTCCATCCATAACATTGCAATGTTGAAAATGGTGATACTTATAATATTTTCAAAAGCTTGTATCTATTTGTATGAAGGGTATATAAGTGAAACCATGTCAATTGTAACTACAGTTGTTCTAACATCAAATAACTAGGTCATAATGTTGGTATTTAAAATTCACACATAATAAATTGGGACTTTATAAACCTCGAATGTTTATTCGATAAAATAGCATAAAGCTGAGGCTATAACCTAGACTTGGGATCATATAAATATACATATAAACATTGAAAGGTCATCCTATATGACCACATGACTTTTTAGAATGACCCAACTTGGGACTATGAAATAGTCGTTTGATAAAGCATTAACACGAATGTCATGAAATGTAATCTTTAGAGTCCATACAAACTTAAGATTTTGTTTTAATATAACATACAACTTTATAAAGTCATGTATTAGAGTTTGAAATATGACGTTGGGAAATGAATCACTGACATGCAATGAATGATGGAAGGTTGACGAATGCTAACTCATTAATGTGATATGAACGTTGAGACACCAGGAGATCGTCCTTAGATCCTGCATTGAAGTCTTGACATGAAACTCGGGGTGACGAGGATCAATACCATTCTACATATGGCGATAACGCTGCAATAGTGAACACTACGACCACTGAGAGATGGCTGTAAGTTAATATCCTTCCGAGCTGGATGATAGAACAACCCAGCGTGGTCCATCGTCGCAAAACCAAGCATGTGAAGTGTTAGTGCATTAAATACAAAGGTCGTTCGACCCAATGCAAATTGTGTTGGAAAAACTTCGATCGTTGATCAGTATTGATATTGTTCATTGGATCAAACCCTAGCAATTGGATCGAAGTTTTTGGTTTATGATCTTGGTAATTGAGGGTTATTGTCTCCATTGTTTTCGGTCTGTGGTCGACAGGCTGCCGAAATTTTGGTAGGATTTTTGTTAAGTGTTTCGACCTCGAGACCTTTGGTTTGAGAAGGCTACAGATCCCTTCCTTCTGTAATGGTGTCGTTAAGATAGAATATGTATCAAGTTGATGGTGTTCAGAGTTGATAATTCTGGAACTTATCGTTTAGTTTAAAAGAAAGTTATGCCCTACGTGAAAGGACGGAGGGTTTAGTGTCTCGTCTTCAGAGTGGAGTCATTGTTAAGCTGGTGAAAGTGGAAAGCTTTGGTATTTCACAGCAAGGTAAATAATCTTATAAATATTAGTATCATTCCTTGTTTGCAATTTGTCTTTTGAATTGAAAATTATCAGTTATCTAAACTCCAATGAATTCCTCGTCAGTTACAGGTTATGAAGCAGGAAATTGAGCAAGGGTTTCATAAAGTTGGCAAGCTTTCTTTCGGGTAAGCTCCGGGTCTTTTTGAAAAACCCTCGTAGGTGCTTTGACTGTGGTTGAAGAAGTTTCAAGGGTGTGTAACTGGTCCTGCCGTGATCCACCATGGTTAATATTTTTTGAACTTCAATCGAACGATGTCTATTCTGAGCTGTGACTCTCGTTTAGTTTATATGAATTTTGGTTTTTCTAACATGACAATCAACTTCACCTCATTTGGGGAATGTAAAGCTGTTTAGCTTGGGTATAAACCCTGAATGTGTCGTTTTGGAAAAACATACTGTAACTTCCGTTTTCTGGGCATATCGTCTTTGTTTACTTGAAGTGGGAACTTGTAATGGCTTTAGCCATTGAGCCACGATTTGTCTTGTTTAAGTCATACGAATGATACAAGGAGCCGAGGCTCGTTTATAGTGAAAACATCTCTGTCTTTTGAGAATGATAACACGATGTCTCTGTCTGGGTTTAAGTGGTTGAAATTTATCATATAAATCGTGTCTGTCAAACATATTTCAAGAACACGAAATCTGTAATGGAAGTCTAAATTTTCTTTGTACAGCGATAGAGTAGGTTTTGTTTTGCTATGGAAAGAAAATAACGGGCTACGCCCCTTAATGATGATTCTTGCTGATTTCAAGCAATGTATCAAACCGGAAAATAATGGGCGTGAAAGTATAAGTCGGGTCTGTGTTATAAATCGTACTGCTGTAGGTTGGCATTGTAAATGTTTTGGTTAGGGTTTAAGTACTCTATCGAAGATAGTAACTATATAATGTATGATGTTCAAATGGTAGAGAATCCGCTTGTAATGAAAACAATAGGTCAAAGCCTAAGTTGTGTTCTAATGTTTGAAAAAGAAAATAAATGTTTGTGAAACGACTTTCCAGGGACTTTTGGTTTGAACCGAAACTTGTGTATAAAAAGTTTTGTAATATGATAGAAAAGGAAGTTGAAACTAACTAGATGTTATTATGAAAACTCAGTCTGAAAATTGATACTTACAATTTGAATATCTATCAATAGAATATTGTATTATTTCCATTATCTGTTTGAACTAAAATTTTATAAAAAAGGATATAATAAGAAATGCAAACCGGGTGTGTATGTGCCTTGTGGAAAATGTGTGATTGTTTGCATTTACAACATGTGAATGATGATAACAATACTGTTTATTTTGAAGCTATTATATAAATATGCTTTGTCGACTTACTTTTAAATACTATATAAAATAATAGAATGAGCAAACTATAATATAAATATGTAGGGAAAAGAACGATACTTATATTTTGTGAAACAATGCAGTAATTTATAAAAATTCTAGATACTATACAGTAAGTTTTATTACTAATAAGTATAAGGCAGAATAATAACAAACATAAATCAATGACTGTTCTATCTATTCGAATCAATGGCATTTTCCTATCTTCTAATCTATTTTTAATTTGCGTATCTATACTAGAGTACGGTGCTTCAAAACAGCATGTGTAAAAATATAGATATTGGTTTATCAATTCAAAATCATCATTAAACTTAATTATTCAGACTTTAAACAAATCTAGGATTGAATTCTTTTTCGAAACAGAAACACAGAAAATACTGATTAAACAGAACATAATTATTACTGAGAATAAGTAGAAAATCAGTAGAACCTGAGAAAATCTGTAGGGCAACAAACATCCCAACAAAACTGTTCCACGCAACCAATTCCTGAAAACAGTCAAGTACTGTCTTAGGACCCCCGAGCCTGTTCACTAAACCACTAGGAGGAAGAAACTCAGGAAATAGGACTTCTTGTTGCTGTAACAAATAACTTCAGAATCTTCAATAGTTAGCAGTCGAATAGATCTGCACCAGCATCTCTGGTTCTTCTTAGTAATAATGTAGACTTAAGATTACAGTCACCACTAGCCTCCATATTTGACTCTCTTAGTGATCACCTGATGCACATGAGGAAAATATTCTGCATAAATATTGATTAAGAGCTGCCTACTCAATTTGAATTTGCTTTTATAGGTTGCGTAGGCCTTTTCAGATGTTACTGGTTCATTAAATGAGCTGCCTGCTCACTCCCTCCACCTAGGGTATAATGCCCTATTTTTAGGGGTAGTTGTCCCATAACCAACAACTAGTGGTATGATGCAACTGTTGCCATCTGTCCCATCCCTTCCAACAGTTTCCATTCCTCCTAGTGGGTCAATGAACACTCATTTAACAGTCCTCTTGGGTGTTTGTCTCCTAATTAATTTATTTAAATAATAATATTCAGTAATTACATTCATCCATGATAAAAAACTGATCATAATTACAAAACTTTGTAATTAAATTTAACATAAAGTATTTTGCAAATAAAATAATAATTCTCATAAATTTGGGTAGGTGACAATAAACTTTGCAGTATGCTTCAGCTACTCTATAATAACGAGCATTTTTTTCCCTTTTATAGTAGCTGGGTATTTTCCATTTGAAATCTAGGTTACTGTCTTCTTTAATGCTTTCAGTCGATTGCCTCATACGGGGCCCCCCACCTTGGGAGTTTCCCTATAACTCCCTTCATTGTTTTTTTAATCCAGACAGTTAGGGAAAGATTAAAAGTGTTCTTGACACCCTTCACTGTCTGGGTTCCAGATGGTTGGGTGATCTGGTTGTGTGAAGCTCTATTAAGAAATGAGAGTTGGATGGAGAATCATATATAATCATTGAGCAAAACCCTAGCTCTAGAGATGGTCCATTGGCACCGGTTCTGGGTCTTCGAGGGACGTTGTGGGGGGTCCCTTAGCTGAAACCTGGCGTCCCGGATGCACTGGAACCGATGGATTTGCGAACCGAGCCATGGTTCGGGCACCCCAAGGCCATTTATGGACACCTTGGCCCAATTAACTCGGCCCAATTACTCGTGGATGCAGGCTGGAGAAAATTTAGAGAGACTCGTACCCTAATGATTTTTCCACCTTCATCTACTATGGGAATATTCTTGCAGAGACTGGTAAGCTCTTCGGGCCAGACGTAGTTATTTGTAGATGAATAGTGTAAAAAATGTGCAGTGGCGATAACAAGTTTACTGTCTGTTGAGTCTGATACCACATCCAGGAGCCACTCAGTAGACTTTGAGATAGAAAGCTATGTAATTTTAGGATACTGATTCAACCACTCATACAATTTCTCACCTTCTCAAGGATCTAAATTTATAATTTCCTTCTGGGTAAATTCATGCATGGAATAATATTTGGTGGCACTTCCAAGCTCCCCAGACCATTTGGTCAACCATAATATGTGCGACTCCTTTAACGAAAGATAAATTCTGGTGTGGATGGTAGCATTTGATACACTAGCCAAATCTATGTTGTTGGAAGAACTTACATATTTCAACAAAGGAGCGTTTTGCAGGTGACTTGAAAACCCCTTCCAATTTTCAGCAATAAACAAATAAGTTCAACGTACATATTTTCAGGCAAGCTTGTCAACCAAGCAGACAACTGAATACAAGGAGATAACCATGCCCAAAAAATTCAAGCTATTATAAAACTCTTGTTTATCAAGATTAGGATGGACTTACATGTGCATTACGAGAATATAGATGAATGAAGTCACTTTGATAAACTTGTCCTCTTGCTTTCTCCAAAATGCATTTAAAAGCAGGGAGTATTGTCCGAGCTTCTGTTGGTTTACATAAATGTTTATTCCCAAAGCTGACGTCACATAAAAGCACTTCCTCGGCTTTCAATTGGGTCTGAATGGCATCTCTAACTTGTGTTAGCTGTGGATAACGAGGAATATGAAAGGGAAGGTACCTATAGACCCAAGTTTTAGATGATAGAGGTGAATTACCACATATCAAAGCATGAAATGCTGAACAAAAGGCTAATGGAACACAACGAAGGATTCCCTGGTTCCACTTGTTATTGAAAATGATACTTTCTCTTGACGAAACCAGTAAAAAATATGCCTGTATTATAAATGGAAATCCTATTACAATTTTAGTCAGAAGAAAAGCATAGATACCTACAACTGCCATATTTCCTTCTATAAACCGCTTGCCCATCATAAAAGCTAATGAAACCATTGCCTCCACATGTAATAACTACATTGTTTTGTCAAAAATTGATCTTCTTCTGCTAACAAATGCAAAATGAATGATTCATTGTCATTGCTACGAGAAGTTCTAAGGTCAGTTTCTCATAAAATAGAGATTGTATAAATCCTGTTAAGATTGATATGTTCCAGCTCATGAACTGAGAGATTCTTTATCTTAGACATAAACAAAAGAGCTTCGGGATGAATACTAGAGAGCTGTTGCTTTACAGTTTCAACCTTCTCAGGACGTAGGGGTATAAAACGAGCCATAGAATGATGATCATGGCTCAGATTGACAAACCGTCAACTCCGTTGGATTCAGCACATCGAGATAGTGCTAGGGGTGCCCCTCTCCTCCAGTCCCATGGCCCTGGTGTCATCTTGTACGTCCATCTTGGAAACTAGGGTTTTGCTCAGTGAGGGAGTGTGCAATTTTTGCACACGGGGGTCAACTTTGGAAAATCCTCCACCAGGAAGGAATGGCTAGCGTTCCCAACCGGAACCTACCTAGACACACCTGCAGGATTCCCTGGAACCCAGTTTTGTTGCACGGTTGAAGTTCTATGCCCCCAGCAGGTGTCCCTGAAGGCCTTTTGGATGCGAGACGGAACGAGCCATAAAATGATGACCATGGATCTGATCGATGAAACTTCGACTCCATTGAATTCAGGATATCCGGATAGTGCTAGGGGTGCCCCTTTCCTCTGGTCCAATGGCCCCGGTGTCACCTTGTAGGTTCATCTTCGAAACTAGGGTTTTACTTAGTGAGGGAGTGTGCAATTTTTGCGCAGGGGGGTCAACTTTGCAAAATCGTCAGCCGGGCACTTACGTCTAGCATTCCCAGCCGGAACCTCCCTAGACACACTTGTAGGATTCCCAGGAACTAGGTTTTGCTGCACGGTTGGACTTCTATGCCCCCGAAAAGTATTCAGCAGGTGTCCTTGAAGGCCTTTTGGATGCGAGACGGAACGAGCCATAGAATGATGACCGTGGCTCCGATCGATGAACCGCCAACTCCATTGGATTCAGGACACCGGGATAGTGATAGGGGTGCCCCTCTCCTCCAGTCTTGTGGCCCGGGTGCTATCTTGTAATTCCATCTAAGAAAATAGGGTTTAGCTCAGTGAGGGAGTGTGCAATTTTTGCACACGGGGGTCAACTTTGAAAAGTCATCCGTCGGGCACGTATGATGATGATGATGGTGATGATGATGAAGACGTTGATGATGATGGTGATGGTGATGGTGATGGTGATGGTGATGATGATGATGAAGAAGATGATGATGATGGAGATGTTGATGAGGAACCTATAATTAGAGTTAGAGTTAGAGTTAGAGTTAGGGTTAGGGTTAGGGTTAGAGTTAGAGTTAATGATGATGATGGAGATGGTGGTGATGATGAAGACATTGATGATGATGGTGATGGTGATGGCGATGGTGATGGTGATGATGAAGAAGGTGGTTTAGTGCTAGGGTTTGGGTGAGGGTTAGGGATAAAGTTATAGAAGGAAATTGAATTAGGGTTACAGTTAGAGTTAATGATGATGATGAAGATGGTGGTGATGATGAAGACGTTGACGGTGATGGTGACAGTGATGGTGATGATGAAGAAGATGGTTTAGTGCCAAGGTTTGGGTGAGGGTTAGGGATAGAGTTATAGAAGGAAATTGAATTAGGGTTAGAGTTAGAGTTAACAATGATGATGAAGATGGTGTTGATGATGATGGTGATGATGATGGTGATGGTGATGGTGATGGTGATGGCGATGATGAAGATGGCTTAGTGCTAGGGTTTGGGTGAGGGTTAGGGCTAGAGTTATAGAAGTAAATTGAATTAGGGTTAGAGTTAGAGTTAATGATGATGATGAAGATAGTGGTGATGATGAAGACGTTGATGATGATGGTGATGGTGATGGTGAGGATGAAGAAGATGGTTTAGTGCTAGGGTTTGGGTGAGAGTTAGGGCTAGAGTTATAGAAGGAAATTGAATTAGGGTTAGAGTTAGATATAATGATGATGATGAAGATGGTGGTGACGATGAAGACGTTGATGGTGATGGTGATGGTGATGGTGATGAAGATGATGATGATGATGATGATGATGATGGACATGTGGGGTGGGAGGTTGACCTCCAAAAACTCAAGCACTGACATGGGTGAGGTAGGTCTAAAGCCTCCCTCAAAGACATTTCCAACCATTAGGTGACAATGATGAACATGTTAGTGCTACTCAATTAGATGATGAAGATGGTGATGATGATGAAGACGTTGATGATGATGGTGATGATGATGAAGATGTTGATGATGATGGTGATGGTGATGAAGATGATGATGATGACGATGAAGAAGCTGTGATGGTGATGGTGATGGTGATGGTGATGGTGATGGTGATGGTGATGAAGATGATGATGATGAAGAAGATGATGATGATGAAGAAGATGATGATGATGGAGATGTTGATGAGGATCCTAGAGATGATGTTGATGATGATGTCAAGTCCCTCTAAGTAGTTATCTATAGGAATAAAGCATCAATCTCCAACCATAAATGAGCATGTTTTAAAATAAATTGATGGGATAGATATCTAAGAGTCTAGAAGATCTCTATGCATTTTTCCATCAAATTTGGTCAAGTAGAATCTAGTATCTAGTTAAAATATATTAGTGTAAACCCTAGGTTGATGACATGATGCTTGGATAAGGGAAAAAACCCAAAATCTAGCTAGATTTGGGTGAGCATTGAGCATGGGGAACCAAATCTATGAATATCTATATTGTTAAATATAATTTTGTTGGGTGAATCCAATAACCAACATAATCATCATAATATAATATTTTTTGGGTTGGGGACATTGTAATGTCCCCATTCAAATAAGTGCATAGTAAGATAATCCCATCAATCCTACTAGTTTCCTAGGTTGGATTGGCACATGTGGGATGGTAATAAGGAAGCTAATAAATGATATTTAGACATTAGAAGGGTTCAAAATTTAATAAATATGGTGAATAAATAAATTCAAGAGAAATTCTAAGTGGCAAGTGGTTTTGGAGACATATGGAGGTGGTGGGACCCACACTAGCTTGATTTTTCAATGACACATGGCAACTCTCTCTTGCCAATTCGAATTCATGGGAAGGTGAACACTCTTGGGTGAGTTGGTAAGTCATAACACATGGAATTGAGTATCTTAGGTCGAAATGGGATGGAATAGCAACCTCCATGGGAGAGGAAGAGTCAAATTGGAGACTAGTGGACACTTGGGCTAGATTCCCTAGTTTTATGACAACAATAATGAAGCATCTATGACATTTATGACAAAATTCAGACCTGAATTCTTACACCTGACCATTATAACATGTCAGCTCCAAAAATAGGCTCAAGGAGGGTGCTCATGGAGTTGGCGGAAGCTAAAGAGACTCAAATTCGAATTTGGGAGAAGATGGAAGGTTGGAACTAGGAGACAAGTGGCAAATGAGGAATATTTTCTAAATGGAAATTTATTGAATCTATTGAGAGGATTTCGACCCCTTGAAGGCTAATGTTGGTTATAAAATATAGAAATCAAGTATGATAATGGCTTTTGATTATTTGAGAAAAATTGCATTTGTGAAGAGAGAACTAGTGGATGACTAGTTTCTTGCCTTAGCCAATTTCGAGGGTGGAAGATTCCCATCCAAGTTGGTGTTTAGAGAGGCCACTCAAGTCTTTCATGTTTCTTTAATGGATTTTTATGTGCAGGTAGTAGCTACAGGAAGTTTTATGGTTTGGTTTAGTGCAGCACTTTCTCTCCACCATTTCCAATTTTGAAGGCATATTCGGGTTCCTTGAGGGATTGCACTTTGGGTGAGATCTTGCACTCATTGGGAGAGATTCATATGATATTTTTATGGTTGTAATAGCTTCATATCCTCTATTCTTCATATTCAAAAACTCTTAGGTCGAAATACCCATTGAATGTATGCAAAATTATTGATTAATGAGCAAACAATGTCTATTTCCCCAATGCTTTGATGTATGACTCTATAAGGTTGATTATTTCGAATGGCTGGATGATTCTATGATATATTTGTGATTCATATACTGCCATGGATATATTCCACAAGTTTCATGTACTGTACTTGAGCATTTGAAGCATTTTTACTCAGTTTGTTTGTATTGAGAGGTGAAATAATGCCATTTCCCCAAGGGTTGAATTGGGTGTTTTTGCTATTGAATGTGAGAGAGTTAGAACAGTAGTAAAAATCAATTAATGGTGCATATGAGACCTTAATCACATACTTAACACATTACATATCTCTGTTCATAAATTCATGGGAGTTTGGAGGCATTTGGAAGGCCATTTGCAGTGTTACCCCGGGGGGATTTGATGCACAAATTACTAGTCAAAATTACATATATTGATCAGAATACAAATCAAGCTTGCAGCAGTATTTGAAGGTCCATAAAACATCCCTGAACCTAATATTCAAGTATAAATACCATTCATACACTCCTACAGAATATTTGGGAGCATTTGGGTTGATTTGGAGGTCAAAACAGTAAAACTAGTCAAAGGTCAAAATTGGGAAAAAAATGGAAAAATTGGCATTTTAATAAAATTTTGAAAAAGGGTCATTACAAGTGGTATCAGAGAATGATCTTGGAACCTAATGGTATTAAAAAGAATCCAAAAAAATAAACCACCACCCTTTGAATCAGTAGTTGAAGAGGTTTTGGTTGAAGAAGAGATAGTAGCAGAAAAAGAGTTTTTTTCTAAAACAATGGGTAGAGAGGAGGAAAAATTAAGACATAAGGAGGAATTTATTGAAGCCTTAAAACTATGTTTTGAAGGAATTACCATGGTTATGCTAGATATGAATAAACAAATGATAAAAGGTTTCGAATTGTTGGGTAGCCAACTTTCAGGCAAAGGGATGATAGGAGATAATAGTGGTTCACACTCAGGGGAAAAGATGAAAGGATATGAGCATATTTTCTCAAGTACAGGACCTCATAATAGACCTAATGAATTTCAAAGCACACAAAGGCATACTGCACCTAAATTTCTCACACCGAAAGAAGATCCCAATCTTGAATTGAATTACAAGAAACTAGTAAATGATTGGAATGATTTGAATGAAGAGTGTAAAAGAGGTGTACCACTCAGTGACTACATTGATGCTATGCAAAAGATTAAAAGGAAGGGAGAAAATAGGAGTCCCTTCCAAAACAAAGAATTGAATAGTTCTATTGGAAAAATGTCACTTCCTACTTTTGATGGTTCTTCTCAAAATTCTGCTAACACTTGGGTGCAAAAATTGGATGTATATTTTCAGCTGAATCCTATGTTGGAAGAGGATGCATTAAAAATGGCCATTTTGCATTTGGAAGGAGATGCCAATGAATGGTGGTTTCATGGGATGAAAACCTTGGGTCATAATCAAGTTAAAACATATGGATAATTTGTTGATAGGGTACTAGAAAGATTTGAACAAAAAGATCCAGAATTGCATTTCAAAGAACTAGCTCAATTGAAGCAAACTGGGTCCCCTACCGAATATATGTTGGAATTTCAAAAATTATCAGTCACGGTGGCTGATGTATCTATGGGAAGATTAGTATTGATGTTAACTGAAGGTTTGGATGAACCCTTAAGAGGTTTGGTCAAATCCCACAAGCCAGCTACATTAAAAGATGCAATGAGCTTGACTAGGGATCTCCAAAATGTGCTTCCTAGAACGAGATTTCCTCCTAAGCCTAGCTACAAATTTGAAAAGAAACCTTGGAAAAGGGATGGATATGATAATAAACCTTAGCAAAGAGAGTAATTTGAGAGGAATAAAAAAGAGAGACTAAACAAGGTTGAACTTAGAAAAAATAAACGGTGCTTCACATGCTTCCAACCATGGACACCGGGGCACAAATGTACCAAAGGAAAGGCTCAATACATAGAAGTATTTTCTGATAATGAGGGGTATGATGGGGGCATGGATGAAGATGGACATATTTCAGATCAAGAAGAGGCATATGAGACAGCAGTAGAAGACGAAAGACAAGAAGAAAATCAGCCTTCACCGGACAAAGCAAGAATGACAGTGCTTTCAGCAGTACCTCGCTATCATACTATCCGATGCAAAGGTGTGGTACAAGGACAAAGAAATTCAGTTTTGGTAGATGGAGGAGACACTCATAAATTCATTGATGAAGATATGGTAGAGAAAAGAAAGATACCTATTGAACCATTTGATGGCTTCACAGTTATCATTCCCGGTCACAACAGAATGCAATGCAAAACATGGGTTCCAAAGCTGCAAGTCACCGTAGGTAACTATACTTTTGTTGATAGTTTTTATGTGGTTGATGTTGCTGATACTAATGTGGTTTTGGGAGTGCAATCGCTATATTCAATAGGAGAACATACAGTAAATTATCAAATTCCCAAAATGAAATTCCAAGATTCAAAATGAGTACAAAGAATTGTGAGAGGGCAACACACTTATCCAAATCAAGTAGTAACTTGCAATAGTATGAGATCTATATTGAGGAATGGGGATATAGAATGAGCTGCTGAATGTCATATTACATCTCCCAAGCCAACTATAAATATTGTCAAACACCCAAAGGAGATAGAGAGACTTTTGCAAAAATATGAAAAGGTTTTTAGAGACCTTCCACATGGTAGGCCACCGAATAGGGTGGTTAAGCACAGTATTATTTTGGAGGAGGGTACTTCACCCATTCAGATACCACCTTATAGACATCCTAAAAAGTTCATAGATGAGATTGAAAAATCTATCCAAGAACTCCTAGAGTTGGGACTCACTAGACCAAGCTCTAGCTCTTATGCTTCTTCAGTAGTGCTAGTGAAGAAAAAAGATGGAACATTGAGAATGTGCATAGATTTTAGAGCCTTGAACAAAAAGACTATCAAGAATAGGTATCCTATTCCTAGGATTGATGAGCTCATGGATGAGCTACATGGGGCCAAATACTTCTCAAAAATTGACCTTAGATCAGGGTATCACCAAATTCGAATGAAGATGAAGATGTGCAAAAGACCGCTTTTTGATGTCATTTTGGCCACTTTGAATTTCTTGTCATGCCTTTTGGGTTAACTAATGCTCCAACCACCTTTAAAGAATGTATGAATATGATATTTTGCAAGCAACTAAGAAGGTTTGTTTTGGTTTTTTTTGATGATATTCTCATTTACAGTAAAACATGGGAAGAGCATTTGCAGCAGTTAGAGATTGTGTTGAAAATCTTGCAAGAAGAGTCCTTATTTGCTAAGTTATCAAAATGTGAGTTTGGGATGAAAGAACTACTGTATCTTGGGCACATTATTGGGAAAGAAGGAGTGAAGGTACACATGGAAAAAATTAGGGCTATCTTGGAATGGCTATCACCAAAAAATATTACCGAATTGAGAGGCTTTATTGGCATATGCACCTACTACAGAAAATTTGTGAAAGGGTTCTCCAAGTTGAATTCTCCACTCATTGATTTGACTAAGAAGGATGCTTTCAAGTGGGATGAAGAGGCTGAAAAGGCCTTCCAAAAAATGAAAGAGGTAATGAGTAGTTGTCCCATACTTGCACTTCCTGATTTTACTAAACCTTTTGTTGTGGAATGTGATGCTTTAGGTGGAGGAATAGGGGCTGTCCTAAAGCAAGGCCAAGACCCCATAGCCTTTGAGAGAAAAAAGTTGCAGCCTCATGAAAAAATTTACTCCATCTATGATAAATAAATGCTGGCCATTATGCATGCATTGGCCAAATTCAGACAATACTTGGTGGGCAACAAGTTTGTGGTGAAAACTGACCACAATAGTCTAAGACACTTTCTCACCAAAAAAGATCTAAATGAAAGGCAACAAAAGTGGGTAAGCAAGATTCAAGCTTATGATTTTGATATTGAATATGTCAAAGGAAATAATAATATAGTAGCCAATGCTTTGTCAAGAAGGCCTTCTTTTTCTCTCATGGATATTGCCAAGAATTGGAAAAACATGCTACTAGTTGAATATGCCAAAGACAAATTTGCTTGTGATGTGTTGGATGGAATCAAAGGGGATGATAATTATAGGATTTTGAATGGGCTGATATATTATAAGGGAAGAATTTATTTAGTTCATAACTCCAAGCTCAAGCACCAAATTTTGCAAGAAGCACATGATTCCCCACTAGCTGGCCATCCGGGGATCTTCAAAACTTACAGACAGTTGAAGCAAAGATTTTTTTGGAAGGGGATGAAGGAATATGTTCAGAAGTATGTGAATGAATGTAAATCATGTCAAAAAAACAAATCAGAACTTACATGTCCATCCGGCCTATTACAACCATTTCCCATTCCGGAGCAAAAATGGGACAGTATTTCCATGGATTTCATCACCGAATTGCCTAAATCCTTGGGTAAGGATTGCATCTATGTGGTAGTTTATAGGTTGAAAAAATTTGCTCATTTCTTTCTTGTTACATCATCTTTTAGTGCTGCATAAGTGGCTGATATTTTTTTCAAAGAAATCTTCAGATTGCATGGGCTCCCCAAGAGCATTGTCAGTGATAGAGATAGTATATTCATGGGTGATTTTTGGAAAGAACTTTTTAGATTGGTAGGCACTCAATTGAATCCAAGTACCAGCTATCATCCAAAAACTGATGGACAAATAGAGAGGGTAAACCAATGGTTGGAAGGATACCTAAGAAACTATGTGGGAGGGTAGCAAAAAGCATGGGCAAAATGGCTACACTTGGGTGAGTTTTGCTACAACACCACTTATCATATGTCAATAGGAATGTCTCCTTTCAAAGCATTATATGGTTATGATGCACTTACATTTGCTGACATTATATTTGGTGATAGTAGAGCCCCAAAGGCTAAAGATTGGGTGGAAGAGAGCCAAAAAAATTTAAAGTTCTTGAAAGACAATTTGCAAGTTGCTCAAAATCAGCAAAAACAATATGCTGATAGGCATAGAGAAGAAAGAACCTTTCAAGTCAATGATTTAATATATCTAAGGTTGCATCCTTATAAACAAACATCTCTAAAAAAGAATGGAGCAGAAAAATTAAAACCAAGGTACTATGGGCCATACAAGGTAGTGTGGAAGGTTGGAGAAGTAGCATATGAACTAGAACTTCGGGAAGGGAGTAAAATCCACAATTTATTTCATGTTTCTTGTCTCAAGAAAGCTCTTGGTCAGAAAATCATCACTTCAGAAATACTTCCTCTTTTGGATGATGAAGGTCAGCTCACACTTGTTCCGGAAAAGATTTTGAAGACACGGGAAAGAAGGTTGAGGAGTAGAATCATCAAAGAATATTTAGTGCAATAGAAGGACTTACCAAATGAAGATGCCACATGGGAAGAGGAGAAGATTTTGTAGCATCCAAATCTGAAATTGCTTGAGGACAAGCAATCTTGGGTGGGGAGGACTGTAATGTCCCCATTCAAATAAGTGCATAGTAAGACAATCCCATAAATCCTACTAGTTTCCTAGGTTGGATGGGCACATGTGGGATGGTAATAAGGAATCTAATAAATGATATTTAGACATTAGAAGGGTTCAAGCATTTAATAAATATGGTGAATAAATAAATTCAACAGAAATTCTAAGTGGCAAGTGGTTTTGGAAACATATGGAGGTGGTGGGACCCACACTAGCTTGATTTTTCAATGACACATGGCAGCTCTCTCTTGCCAATTCGAATTCATGGGAAGGTGAACACTCTTGGGTGAGTTGGTAAGTCATAACACATGGAATTGAGAATCTTAGGTCGAAATGGGATTTAATAGTAACCTCCATGGGAGAGAAAGAGTCAAATTGGAGACTAGTGGACACTTGGGCAAGATTCCCTAGTTTTATGACAACAATAATGAAGCATCTATGACATTTATGACAAAATTTAGACTTGAATTCTTACACCTGACCATTATGAAATGTCATCCCCAAAAATAGGTTCAAGGAAGGCACTCATGGAGTTGGGGGAAGCTAAAGAGACTCAAATTCGAATTTGGGAGAAGATGGAAGGTTGGAACTAGGAGACAAGTGGCAAATGAGGAATATTTTCTAAATGGAAATTTATTGAATCTATTGAGATGATTTCGACCCCTTGAAGGCTAATGTTGGTTATAAAATGTAGAAATCAAGTATGAGAATGGATTTTGATGATTTGAGAAAAATTGCATTTGTGAAGAGAGAACTAGTGGATGACTAGTTTCTTGCCTTAGCCAATTTTGAGGGTGAAAGATACCCATCCAAGTTGGTGTTTGGAGAGGCCACTCAGGTCTTTCATGGTGCTTTAATGGATTTTTATTTTCAGGTAGCAGCTACAGGAAGTTTCATGGTTTGGTTTAGCGCAGCACTTTCTCTCCACCATTTCCAATTTTGAAGGCATATTCAGGCTCATTGAGGGATTGCGCTTTGGGTGAGATCTTGCACTCATTGGGGGAGATTCATATGATATTTTTATGATTGTAATAGATTCATATCCTTTGTTCTTCATATTCAGAAACTCTCAGGTCGAAATACCCATTGACTGTATGCAAAATTATTGATTAATGAGCAAACAATGTCCATTTACCCAATGCTTTGATGTATGACTCTATAAGGTTGATTATTTCGAATGGATGGATGATTATCTGATATATTTGTGATTCATATACTTCCATGGATATATTATACAAGTTTCATGTACAGTACTTGAGCATTTGAAGCATTGTTACTCAGTTTGTTTGTATTGAGAGGTGAAATAGTGCCATTTCCCCAAGGGTTGAATTGGGGGTTTTTGCTGTTGAATGTGAGAGAGTTAGAACAGTATTAAAAATCAATTAATGGTGCATATGAGACCTTAATCACATACTTAACACATTACATACCTCTTTTAATAAATTCATGGGATTTTGGAGGCATTTGGAAGGCCATTTGCAGTGTTACCCCGGGGGGATTTGATGCACAAATTACTAGTCAAAATTACATATATTGATCAGAATACAAATCAAGCTTGCATAAGTATTTGAAGGGCCGTAAAAAATCCCTGAACCTAATATTGAAGTCTAAATACCATTCATACACTCCTACAGAATATTTGGGAGCATTTGGGTTGATGTGGAGGTCAAAACAGTAAAACTAGTCAAAGGTCAAAATTGGGAAAAAAGTGGAAAAATTGGCATTTAAATAAAATTTTGAAAAAGGGTCATTACAGACATACCTCAAGGTACCCAAAGCATTAAAAAGGTTTGGGTGGACACAAAACTAAAGAGATATTTGATCGATAAGGAATTTCACAGTTCCCCAATGCTTTTCTCAAGTATAGATCTCAAAAATACCACCCTTGAAACTTTATGATAACTCCCTACCCCAAGTGGAAGACCCTTTTATCCACACATGGATTCCTAGAAGGTTTCATATACCAAGGTAATTTTTCAAGACCATTGTAATAGATTATATACTTCAAAAAATTTCCTAAAACCTAGGTAATTCTAATCTTGAGAACCTATCAAAACCGCTATATTCAAATGCTACAAACATAAATAGATATATTTAAGAAAATACTAACTCAAATTACTCAAATTTGATCCAAATCACATCACCATTTTATTCAACCTAAAAGAGAAGCATGGAACAATTTAATACATATAGGAAAAATAAAAAACATAGGCAAAGACATGTATGTATGTATGTATCAACAAAAAATGCATGTACCAATGAAATAACATAAAACTACACATGCCTCGATGTAGAACATAACATTATTTGATGCAATTCTTTCTCTTATGTCAAGTTGACTGGACTCATTCAATAAATCCATCTGGATCCTCTCTGTTGCTAATTGTCTCCATCGATCTCTCGTGCTCTGAATGAGGCAGGTAGTAGCATACCTTGGTTGAGTTCTTGCTTGACATTGTCTGAAGATGGATGTTTGTGCCAACGATCAAGTTTGCGAAGTGATACACCACTGAACCTGGTCTGTAATCCACGAATACATGCCCACTAGTCTTCCTTGACTTCCCATCTAGTGTAAGATATTCCCCCTTAACCACCATCGAGCCAATAGGAAATCTAATTCCTTCATCGTCGATCAATGATGCATATAGGGTTTGCTTACCTTGGATGCACCGTGTCAACCAATAATCTACGCCCCATTCATTTCCTTTTGGGGCAACAATTGCGTATATGTGTCCTAGCTGTACAAGATTTGAGATATGGTCGTAGTCTGTCGAAATTGCTGACTGACCCTCCTCTAACTGGGTTGTTTCAACAACTGCACGTTGGTCTACTACAAATGACACACGATCCCATTCATCAACCCAGTCCATGCATCCGCATTCATCCCATTCGCCACTGCGGCAAGGGCTGCAAAAGCATGCAAGCTTTCATATCCATATTTCAAATAAGGGGTTGTTTGAGCTTCAAACTGAATGAAATCCACGTGTTCCTTGTACTATTCCGCAACTATAGGAACGCGATCGGTCTATGTCAACCACCCGCCAAAAATTTCTTACCATAAGTCGTGCCGCTGATGATGTTTGTTGATCTCTTGCTTGGTCTGAAAATGTTGCAGAGCACCATTGAACTATGGATTTTGTATCTCGGATATGAGGTTCCCTGTCAAACCTCATCTCTTCCCTTAGTAGTGCGGTCTTGATGCATGCACCGACCCCATCATGCTCGCCTTTACCGTGCCCGGTCTCAAAATAGTTCTAGATATGCGGAACATTATAAGTCTTATGCAAAGTACTCATACATTGGAATACTCAGGAATTTTTGAACTGGCCCGCACAACCATCCGACCATATCCAATGTTGATCCATCTATATATCTCTCTCCTTCAACTGATCATAGAAAATTTGAAAACAATGTTGCACATAATGCAGATCATGGGATCTATCATCACTTATGTAAAATTTTGTCTCCTTCAGTATTATCCTCTTGTCATTGCTGCTCTCTGGCCCATGCCTATACATAATATGTACCATGATGCTGAATTGGTCTGAATGGTAGTATTGACTCTAGATTTCATTTTGTGGCTGGAGGGTGTAATTTTCTGCAAAATACACAATTGACACTATGGTTCCAATGGGAAATGTGTCCCTGCATTTTCTGTACTGCTCATCTTGCCATTGCGCTACATGCAAATGTTGAATATACTGCTCTGTTTTCACATAGAACTCCGTCAAGAAGTCACATACCGGTACCTGTTACCATGGAAACAAAGGAAATATTACAATGTGGCCTTTGGAAAAATGTATATGCCATAAATTGAACGTGTAATATGAAAAATGTGCAATATTAATTTGTATGTGTGACTTCACCAATGTAATATTTCTGACACTGTCTAATTGATAGGTCACGTACTTGAAGCTTTGCATCTCCACGCACATCATGCCAGATTCGTGCTCCTTGCTTTCATGAATGCAACAGTTCAAAAGAGAAAACCCACTGCACCTACAACATGTCCCATATAGACACTATTTTTCATAATACTTTTTTCCTTCGGGCCTTGGACACATGATGTTGTGGATAAAGTCTCTTGATGCATTCGGTGGTAGTATGGATTCATTGCAGCCGTGCACAATGTTAGTATGCAAATCACAAAATATATGTTTATATGTGTCATAATAATATTCATATTCTACGTGGTATATACAACAACAAGTGTTCCAATCAATGCATATAGGAACGTACCATGGTTTTCATTTCTCAAAGGAACTTTGGCCCAGGTTCAATTGTGTGTGTTCATTCTTAAATCTCTCATAGAGTTCAGTCTGTGTGGTGTCAAGGAAGTGTTTAACATCGGGTTCATGTTAAGTAGAACCTTCTCCCAGTTTTAGCACGTCTCTTTGGTTTGATGAAGGTCTAGTATGATCATGCCAAAACTTTTGTATTAACTCCTTAACAACTTCAATTAGATTCCTATCTGCATGAGGCAACCTACCAACAAAATCCCAACAATAGTTTCCACCCGGAGTGTCAAGATTTTCTCTTATAGCATAGTACTTTTTAATAGTTTTTCTATTTACTTTTAGTATGTGAGAAGTGTGTGATAGCAGGCGACGTTGCCTTGTGGACTTGCTTACAACTTATTTAGCTGAAACACGACAAACCATACAAAGATATTTTGTACAAGACGTCTTCCCAATCGCATTAAATGCAAATTGGAGATTTCTAACAATACGACTGTTGGACTCTGAAATTTTAACCATCTTTATGCCCAAAATTCTCCTAACAACAAGTAAAGAATGTGACTTTAACAAACATAGCAATAATTGACATTTACCTGCATCACCTTTGGATTCAAAATATTCTTTGACAATTTTGTTGCATTGCCATTCGATAGTGCATTTTGGCAACTTGCCTTCAAGCCCCGACATAGAACTCTCATCCACATGAATACGTCCAGGAGTTCTTCTTCTTGCACTGGACAGTCAAGGTAGGGAGGGTGGACATGAGACATGAATACCGAAGCTTGTTTGTTGTGGTGCTTCATTCATAGATTGGACCATAATGGGAGTGTGGTTGACATGGTTGTGGTCTTCTTGGGGAGATTGCACATTAATCAAGGCTTGTATGTCCATCTCTACACATTCAACATCTCCCAAAATTCTTGTGTCATGAGGAACTTCAGAATGACTTGTTGGTTGGAGATTGTGTTGATGTTGGAATTTGAGTTGGGTCTGTTGGACGCGACCACTTTACCCATGGTTCTAAACAAGAGGTTGTCGTGTCAACAACTATGTTAGCATCAGTGGTAGGATCCGGGCCAATGATGGGACCATGTCTCAATCTTTCCATTCCCAACCTGGTCTTTTCTCTTAAGTCATTGACCTTTCCAATGGACATATTCCTTCTATTTTTTTTTTGCGTTTTGTGAGTTTCCCATCTCCAAAAGTATCTTTAACACAACTATCAGGCCTACGCCTGCAAAAGAAACAACAAATAAGATATTAGTGTCACTATACAATGAACCTGACACATTCCAACATAGCTTACCACTTTACAAATTAACATATACAACTACAGACTATGTTGGTTTATTTGTGTTCGAATAAACATAATTATCCCTTACAATTCCAATCAATATAGATGATGGTTGGTCAAGTGTAGACAGGAGAAACTAGTGTCTTTCCTAGCCATGAATTCATAAAAATTATGGTGGTAACACCCTACAACAAAGATGGCTAGAGATGCCTTGGGAATAGTTTGAGATTTTTTCTACATCAAATAAGGTAACCTTAATTGGTTTCATTTTTTGCTTTCTCCCTTAATGTTATCAATTCTAAATTTTGAACCTAGTTTGATTGCTTTGTCTTCATAGTGGAATGGTATATCCTTCCATTTGAGGCAATGTCCTTTACCATCATAAATTACTAGGTTATATAACACCTTAGGGAGTTGAAGAAACAACAACAAACTATTTGCTTATCTATAAACATTGAGATGATAGAATGTGATTTTGAGTTTAAAATACCCATGGTTGAATTCAACAATGCATCACAATAGAATGAATGTATACCTTCTATTGTGCAAAACCTTAAGGAGGATGCAAAGGTTCTTAACAAGGATCATGGTCTTGGGAAGGGTGATTAGGGGGAATATAATTTGACCTTTCAATGTGCAATATCTAGGGTGGGGAGGTGTTGGAGAGTGGGGAACTAGGGACTATACCAACAATGATCATGTTGAATAGAGCATGAAGTGGGAAAGTCTTGGTTTTTGGAAAAAAAATCATTATTAAAGGTGAGGGGATATTGTAAGGATGGTAAATATGGATGAATATTATCATATTTGGATTCATAGATAAAGGAAAGGTGCATATACTTACAGATATCCTCATTCCATACAATGGTATTGAATAAGAAATGAGAGAGTTGAGGTTTTGTGGATGAGTAGATGTGATATTTTTGTCATGTTTAGGGAGTGTGTAGTATTTTTTGCTAGCATAATATGAGGTGAAAAGAACCAAATTAACTTGGGAACTAATTACAAAATGAGGAGGCTGCATACTTCATCTTGTCTAGTGTTCATATGAATTTTTTTAGATGTGAACTTGGGAAATCTTCTTGTCAAATTAATTGTTGTCTATGCATGGATATTGTTGTGGGCATATGATAAAAACAAAAAGGCATGGGCTCATCTCAAATCTTGTGAATGAAAAGACTTATTTATAATTCACCATACCTCTATAGAAATGATCTCCACTTGCAATGGAAACTGGTAGCTTGAATGAATCCATTAGATTCCAAGACCACTGAAGATGTTTGTTAGATTCCAAGGGTGATTTTGTGTGGACAATAGATCAAAGAGTGTCCAAAATATCAATGAGTGTGAGCCAATAAGAAACCTGTGAGAGCTTGAAACCTGCGGAAGAAGTGAAACCCGTGTTTTTGTTGGAATTCCCGGGAAACATAGAACTCTATTTTTTTAAACTAGTAATAGGGACGTGCACGCGTGCTTAAATGGGCGCATGCGTGCTTAAATGTGTACACGCGTGCTTAAACATGCGTACGCGTCCTTAAACGTGCGCACACATGTTTTTCGTGCGTACACGTCAGAAGTGCGCACATGCCTAAAACCCGCGCACACGCCCCTATATAACGTTTACACCATTTATTCCCCAACGTTTACACCATTTAACGCCAAACCTTCCCCCACTTCGAAAATATTTGCATAAATTGGACTCGGTGATGAAGTTTGAAGGGTGGGTCTTAGTTTTTATTTGAAGGGCTTACTCTTTGCGTCTTGAAACATTTGATAATTTATGGTTGTCTATGCACCTTGACCCAATTGATATTGTAAGGTGAGGATGTGCATGCATAATAATCCTTATTTATGACTATGTGATGAGTATTTAAATGGAATATGATGTAAATACATGTTATTTTTATACGTATTTTGATGGCGAGTGTCGAAGAGAAACATGGTGATAAAACACATATGTTTGGAAGGACGGAGGGAGGTTAAATGATCATGATCATGCCACCCATCAAATTGAAGACAATTCATGAGCCAAAAATTGTTTTTTTAAATTTTATTAATAACCATTGTGGTACTTTGGTCCAAATGATTTTTCTAACTCATTGTTTCTCCATATTGTGTGCCTACTGCCACCTCTCTATATCAATGCATAAAATCAACCTCTACTTGGTTTGTGGTTATAGTTGCATGCCATTATTTGTAGTTGCATTCCATTGAGTGTTGTTTAGAGTTTTCATGAGTCTATGACATTCATGCAATAAATGAAGTCTTGTAGAGGAGGACTCATCAAAGAGGCAATTTGAATTACATTTTGACAAAAAAACATATTTTGTAAAGATCAAATGCGGTGAATGCATCCTTGGCCAACCATGCAAGATCGTGGATATGTTGAGAAGCATTGAACATCATCGAAGAATGAAAACAGGTTCCTCGAGATCTTATTGAAGCATATTAAGCTCAATTGAATTCCACCTGGGCCTTAATTGAAAATTCTAGACCTCACGCGTCATCAATAACACATAGAATCCATGACACTATCCCTCTACAAGGATCCTCCTCCTCCTCCTCCTCCTCATCATAGTCATCTTCATCATTGTCAGCATCATCCTCATCATCATCATCCTCATCATCATCATCATCCTCGTCATCATCATCATGTCCATCATCATCATCATTGTTATCACCCACTTCCTCATCATCATCCTCATCCTCCTCCTCCTCCTCATCATCATCTTGGTCATCATCATCATCATCATCTTCATCTTCATCTTCGTACTCATCGACATCATCATCATCCATCATCTTCATCTTCGTACTCATCGACATCATCATCATCATCATCCATCATCTTCATCATCATCTTCATCATCGTCATCATCATCATTATCATGATGATGAAGAAGATGATGATGATGATGATGACGACGATGATGATGATGATGAAGATGAGTACGAATATGAAGATGATGATGTTGATGATGACAAATATGATGATGATGATCCTCCTCCTCCTCCTCCTCCTCATCATCTTGGTCATCATCTTCATCATCATATTCATCATCAACATCGTCATCATCGACATCACCATCATACATCATCTTCATCTTCATCATCAACATCATCATCTTCATCATCATCATCAATCATCATCATCTTCATCATCATCATCATCTTCGTTATCATCATTGTTGTTGATGATGATGATGATGATGATGATGAAGATGAGTACAAAGATCAAAATGATGATGTTGATGATGATGAATATGATCATCCTCCTCCTCCTCCTTATCATCATCATAATAATCTTCGTCATCATCGACATCATCATCATCATCATCGTCATCGTCATCATCATCATCATATCAATCATCATCACCATCATTATCACCCACTTCCTCATCATCATCATCATCATCCTCATCATCATCATCATCATCATCGACATCATCATCATCATCTTCATCATCATCATCTTCATCATCACCATCGTTATCACCCACTTCCTCATCATCATCACCATCCTCATCATCATCATCGTCGTCATCTTGGCCATCATCTTCATCATCAACATCATCATCATCGTCATCATCATCATCAACGTCATCATCATCATCATCATCATCATCATCATCATCTTCGTCATCATCATCATTATCAATGATGATGATGATGAAGATGATGGATGATGATGCAGATGAGTACGAAGATGAAGATGATGATGTTGATGATGACGAATATGATCATCATCATCATCATCCTCATCATCCTCATCATAATCATCTTCGTCATCATCAACATCATCATCATCATCCTCATTCTCATCATCAACATCATCGTCACCATCAACATCATCATCATCCTCATCATCATCATCATCATCTTCTTCATCATCATCTTCATCATCATCATCATTATTAAGAATATGATGATGATGATGATGATGATGATGAAGATGATGATGGTGAAGATGATGGATGATGATGAAGATGAGTACGAAGATGAAAATGATGATGCTGATGATGACGAATATGATAATGATGATCATCATCATCGGTATCACCTACTTCCTCCTCCTCCTCCTCCTCCTCCTCCTCCTCCTCATCATCATCATCTTGGACATCATCTTCATCATCATCGTCATCATCATCATCATCGTCATCACCCTCTTCCTCATCATCATCTTCATCATCAACATCATCATCATCATCTCCATCATCTCCATTATCAACATCATCATCATCATCTTCATCATCATCATCTTCATACATTCAATATTATTTTTGTATGGATGCATATGTGCTTCAGCTATGGTTTGGTCCGATTTTACTAAATAGCCGAAGAGAATAATAATCATTCCTTAAAACCACTTAAACTAAACTTAATTTACTTAAAAAAATTTAATTTTTTATAATTTATAAAATTATATTATTTTCTTAATACTAAAAAACTATATATAAATTTAATTTAATTCAATTTAAAACATTACTAATTGTTAAAAAATATATAGTTTATAAAATTATTTAATCACTATGACAAATTTCAAACTTAATTAAAAACAACGCGTACGCGTCATTGTGCGTGTATGCGCCATTGTGTGCGTATGCGCTATTTAAATCAACACGCACATGCCATTTTAATTTTTAAGTTTTTGCGGGTAATTCGTTTCCCACCAATGTGGTGGATGACTTGGCTGCTATGGTTTTAGGTTTGGGTTGCGAAAATACATATAATACTATATAATACTATAAACAAATACATCTTATAACAAAATACATCTTATTCTATAACTTCTTCTGTTTCGAGCATGATTCTGCATATGCTACACTAGTCCACTGTTAATGAAATTGCACACACTTGTAGAACTATGTGTGCAGATTTCGAATATATAATTTTTTATTAAATCTATTATTTGTTCCTATTTTTTAGTTAATTTCAATTGCACTAACGTCAATCTTACACATAAAGTAGGTTATTTCTTTCATCTATAACTTTTTATTGGGTCACCTATTTTGAAAACGGAAAAGAACAGACCATGATATCGGGGGCTAACGCTCGGCCTAGTCATTTTAGGGATGGGCTGACTTCCTTAATTAAAAAAATAAATAAAATTAACTTAGATAAATATGGAAAAATAGGACTGTATATAATTTTTTTAACAAAAATCCACCATTTGAATACCCAACCAGGGGGCTAATGCAAACATATTCATTATGTTTTTTTGGGAGTTATACTTAATTTCCATAAATAATATTTATATATTTCGGAAAGTAATCCAATTGTCTACTTTTCATCTTCTCGCAACATATACCTCACCACACCTAAAGCTGAAATTCCTCGCTTGTTGATAGGATAGAGGATGAATCACGCCACCACTTCCAAGAAATAATCAGAAATAATCAGGAGTTATGGAATGCAAGTCCTGAACAGCCAAACTAACCTTCAGAGGAACACATCCAGCAATATCTCCTTCTTCAAGAAATGTGTTACAATCTTACCATTCACACGTACAAGTAAATCCCCAGCTTTAAATTGCTTCTTGTCAGCAGGACCTCCACGCACCACCGAATCTATTACAAGAAGTCCCGTCTCTGTAGGAAAAGCCCCTCTCACAAGCTGCTCAGTTTTGAGTTGAAGCCCTAATCGACTTGCCTCATCAAATCCTCTGTGAACAAGGGTCATCTGAAGTGTGCCTCGAGGAATATGGACTGCAGTACTGTTGCACTCGTCCTTGCACTTCTGTATAATTCTCAACGCCCTAACCACTCTATCCAGTGGAAGAAAATATGCAGCACACCTATCATGTCGGCCGCCAGCATTCAGTCCAACTGCTTGTCCATGACAATCAATCGCAGGCGAGCCACTCTCTTTGTGTTACTGAAGCAGCCTGCATGTAAAATGTATTGAAGTCATTGTATACATCAAGCCCACAGTGAGGGGCCTCTGTAAACCGGTCTCATCGCTTTTGCCCGCAAACTCCGTATCAAAATCCCGAGTGGAAGTGGTTCGAAGAACAACCACGGCCTCAAAAACCTTATCAAAACCCTTTTCCACTGCTCTTCTGCTGCAACGCTCTGGGTTTTTAAGCCATCAACTGCCATGGCTAGAATTTTCTTCGGTATATCCTTTTCCACAGTGGTTCATATATACTGAAAAAATAATTGAGAACGACAATAATAATGCGGCTGGGAATTTTCTTCTTTTTAAATTTTGGTGAACGCAATGCTTTGAAACCGTCCATTCAAAATACCGTTTGGCGTTAATTATATGGATTTGCAATTAAAACACACTTTCATATCCCTATTCTAACTTTTCAAGTTCATCCTTTATTATATATTATATTATATAACGTATAGTTATATTATATATAACGTATGGTTATATTATATATGATAAGTCAGTAGTTGTCAAACCATATATCCGGGTTTAATTTTGTTGAGACATCATTATTGATTGTTTTGGGGTGTATATATATTTTTAATTTATAGAATTGGGATTGAGCTATGGTCAAGTGGTAAATTGATAGGAGTTTTTCATCACTTTTTAAAATTAGGAATACTCATAATAACATGTCCTACAAGTGATAAAATATAAACCACCAAGTTTGCTAAGAAAATAAAAGATGTTATTTAAAAAAAAATTATAATTGAAAATATTAAAAAAATAAAAAAATTGTATATTAAATTTTTATTTTAAGAGCAATGAAATTACTTAAATAATTCTAAAAAAACTTATTTTGATTTGGCCCTCTATAAAAAAAATGTCACAAGGTGGTAATGTTCCTTAGTCCTTTTCAATGGAGTTAATGTTTTTTTGGATGTTTGTATACATATTTTTTGAAACATGTAACTTGATTACTTGAAACAAAATAATTAACACCAATGATGAAATTGATGAAATGTCTATTGATCTACAAATATTACTTAATAAACAACTGAATTCCTATGCTTTGAATATTTTCATTGATCATTATATTTCAATAATTTGTAACAATTCATGCTAAGCTGCAGGATGGAATAATACTGGAGGATGAGTAAGCTCGATTGTGTGTGCTCTACCATCATGTATTAAGGTATAACTATTCATGATTCTCACTTTCATTTTTACAAAGAAACCCAATCCTTATAAAACACCTAATTGTTTGTGCTTATCTTCTTCCTCCATTCCCTTAGGAGGGGTTCATATGAAATGATGAATAAGGTATCCCAACATATACCCAATTGTGTAACAAGGTAGATATTGCGCCCTACACTAAATGGAAGCAGTTTATAAGCATGGCCCTTAATAGAAACATATTCACTACATCTCTTAGGCCTAAAGGTTATTAGGTCCTCCCATATAGATGGATCCCAAGCAATAACCTACACATTTACATGTACATTGGATCCTTTTGGTATATCATAGCTACCTATCTTAATTGTGTTGCTTTACGTGGAAGCATTGGAGGAGTTGGTGGATTGAAGTGAAGGGTCTCTTTTGTGGTGCATTACAGGTATGGTAGATGAGGAAAAACAATCTCATTAATATCTTTGTCCCTACCAAATCACTATGTCTAGCTCTCCATGCACTTTTTGTTAAAATCAAGGATTGCAAACAAGTTTGGTTATGGCTCATTCTAAAGTTATTGTTGTTGTATCCATACCTATTGTGATCATATCTTGTAGAACAACACAAGACACAACTTATTATATTTTTATGATCAATTGGTAATGTTAAAGTAATTTCAATAGCAAGAGACAAATAAATTTTATATTGAATGTAAGCCTAAAAGCATACTTTTCTCTCTTATTTTTCCAAAATCACTCAATAGTTTCACCTAGACTCGCCCCTTTTTAACCAATTGATTCAATTAGGGTCAGATCATTGTAAGAATGGAAATGTGATGGCTAGCTTAATACTCCATTGTTCTCATTTGCAAACCAAGACTTTGTTAACAAGGTGACGTCTTTAAGACTAAATGCTCTGTAGAATGCATGTTCAACCAAATGGTTTTGCATATAGATATGTAAAAATATTATTGTCATTCGAAGTCCAAAATTCCACATTGCATTAAGATTCCTCGAATATTATTTTAATGTGAATTTGGATTGAAATTTCTTTGTATTCTTTTGTATGAGCGAATTTATTTTCTTAGAATATTCTTTTAGTAGGATTACTGATATTTTTCTTTGCAAAATTTACCAATTTATTTTGGTTTTATTTTTTGTTTATAACATGAGCACTTGCAAGTTTTTGTAAAATCCTTCACCATTATATTCATCTTTTCTCAAAAGCTTATCCTAACATATCTTATTCTATTTTTGGCTTACACAATAAATGTTTTGTGAGGAATAATTATTGATTGCAAAAACTAACAAAACTAAATTTGTAAGTTTCACAAAGATGTATTTTGAAGCCTCCATGCACTAGCATGTTGGTTTATTACCTTTAACTAGCTCTTGGATTTCGCAACAAGAGAGAGAATTCAGGAGAACCTATGAATTCCTCCTCTCCTGTAAGTAATGTATTGTCTTGGAAATCCATAGTTGTGGTAGATGAAAACATCGATTATTGTCCCCCAGATGTGGGTGACAAGGATGGTAAGGATACCCGGGCACTAGATCTTGCAACACCTAGGCATATGAGATGGCCCCGTGGCGAAGCAACAGAAGAGATTTCAAGGGATGGGGCACTTCAAGGCCCATCTCATTAAGGCCAATGCTGGAGATGTCACCTCGTCCATGCTCCAATATTAGCCTCTATGCACCACCTCCATGTATTTCCTTTGTGTGGCATTAAGGTCCACGGCCGATCGTTACTCCAGCCTATTGATAGGAATGACCTCCCGGCCCTGGTGCGATATTACGATCTTCACCAACTTGTGCTTGCCTGTGACTTTGGATCCTCCAACTTACTAGCTTCTGTTGTTCAAAGGCACTCACAATATTTCTCCTCCTGCTCGCTCTTGGGAATCCTCCACTTGGTAAGACTTCTGGATTGCTTCTATGGGCCGACGAAAAGTTTCGCAGGGAAAAGGAAGGAAGAGGGACACCTCCAGAGATACAGAGCCCATGGAGAATGGATACGGGGAGGAGGTTACTATCCCTGCTCGTCTTCTCATTGAAAATTGGGAAGCCCTCTTAATGGCTGACTGCCTTTCGACCGGACGCCATGTAAGGCAAATTGATCCATACTAGATTGTGAAGAATATGCTCGGGGCACTAATGGAGGACATGATAGCTAACTGGGCCACAACCTGTCATGCTACCCAGACCCTGAAGGCCACCTTGCCTAAAATGGAAACAATGCTTGGGAGCCTAGAGAACACCTTGTGCTAGCAGTACTATGCTCCTAGCAGACATCTTCAACACGACATCAAAATTGGAGGTAGTATGCACAGAGACATCCCCACCACTACAGGAGCAAGAGATCCCGTTGAGGACATTGCCAAGCTAAATGGTAGGGAGCCAATGAAGTTCACCTTCCCAATTCCCACCACCTGAGGCCCTGTTCTTTCCAAGCGGGTCCAAGGCGACCAGGAGACCACAACTCCCACTTACCGGAAGATTGCGCCTCTTGCTGTCAAGTTGTCGGTGAAGGAATCAGATGAGGAGGATTATTATGGATGTCCAATCCTTGAAGAGAATACCCCTGATGCAAATGCACCTACAACACCTAGCTAAGGAGGTTCTGGTTACTCCTTGTGTTTTCCATCTTTTTTATCTTAATTTGCAACATAGTTTGCTACATAGTTTGCCAGATTACTGTTTTGTAGGTTTATAGAGACAATGCTATGCTATTGGAACACCTTGGTCTCCCTACTCAGGGAAGGGATCTTGTAATTTTGAACATAATCATTATGATCCTTTTGCGTTCCTAGGGGGGTGACTTCACTCTCTTAGGCCACCATAGACTGTACCTCCCTATGTATTTCTGAATTTTTACGATTAATAGAATGTTGCAGCTTAACAAAAAAACAAGCATTGCTTATTGTCAAGTGGTTTTCAATGCACTTAAGAAGTACAGTGTCAATGCTAGTTGCACATGCAACATGGAATTTGCAATTTATATTCTTTGACGTGTACAAAATTTCAATGCATGTTTCATAAATGTTCAGATTGCATAAATGGATTCATGGGTAACCCCATTCCCTAATTGACCTCTGAAAAATTATATGCAATAGATTTTTTTGCTAAACTACTTTATCTGTACATTAACTAATATCAATTTGACTTAAATATCATTTGTCATAATTTGGTGTGTGGTACATGGAAATTCTATTTTTTGGTTTTTAATCTCCCCCATGTTCAAGAAAGTTTTATGAGCATACATGTGAGTGGAAATTTTGTACAATTTCTTCTTTCAATATAGAATATATACTTGAAATATAGTACTTGGCAAAATTTATCAATCTTATTTTGCACTATATATTGGAAGGAAAAATATCACCTCTATTTTTAGTTGCCATTTTGTAAGAAACATAAATTATAGAAAAATGATGAGATTGTTGGTGTATCTAATCAAAATTGAGACTTTGAACAATTAATTTATATATATTTATTATTACCATGTAAGAATTTAAATTGAAGATGTCAAATTGCTAACAAATATCCATATTTTTCCTTTATTTTTTAGTTTTGAGACTATATGATAGCATATAAATAGAACGTCCCAACATCTACACAAAAAATGGTGGTGAAATGATGGTTACCAACAATAAATGGCATGTGCCAATCTTAGAAATGATAACATATGTAATATAGGAAACTCATGAGGAATGTTTACAATGTGCCATGGAGTGCTTTCTCCAAATTTTTTTTGAAGATGAACAACTATACAAGGGCATAGCTTGATTTTCAATAAAAATTCATTAGTTAGATAATGTTTAGAAATTGGATTCAAAGATTAAAATCCCCCAATACCCAATCAGAATCCAAGAATTCAATGATTTGTTTTGTTATTAAGTTAATCCTCCTTTCTAAGTTTTCTTTTTGGGATTTCATGTTATGGTATGATTGAATACAACCATGTAGAGTATGTATTATATGTTGCAATTGAAGGTGCAAAAGGATAATATTTGTAAATTTGAAGTTAGGTTGAATGTAAGAGTAAAGGCATATGCTAATACAACTATTTGTTGTTTTGTTTAGTTCATGGTTTGGTAATAACTTTATTTTCATCTTTATCTATATTATATTATCCTTGAAGGTGAAACAATTGTAGTCTTCTCCTCATACTTTTGTCTTGTATGGTCTTCTAAGTAGTAAGAACTACCTATGTTTACAAGACATGGCAATGGCCTAATCCCATGCTTATTCACATGTATGTTATTATTATGGAATTATATCAATAAGTTAAAGGATTTCCTAGAAGAAGTAGGTTACATAGGCACAACACTTGTAGGATTAGTCATCCTCATCCTTCATAATGAATATGTTATTGTTCTCTTAGAAATATTCCCCTCTAACATTATCAATAAGTTAGAGGATTTCCTAGAAGAAGTAGGTTGCATAGGCACAACACTTATAAGATTAGTCATCTTCATTTTTCATTATGAATATGTTATTGTTGTTTTAGAAATATTCCCCTCTAACATTAATAATAGCTTAAATTTCTCAAATATTTATGTATTAAGTTCAATATCTCTATAAATACAAATAAAACATAGGTAATAACCATTAAGACAAAACAAATCACATATGCTAATTTTGTTTATGATATTGGCAACTTTAAAGAAGTCAATTTTTATAAGTATCTCAAAGTTGATATTCATTACAAGTTAAATTAAAGTTATAATGCTCAAAAAATAATCAATAGAAGTTTGAAATCATATTTTGTTTTAGAGAACACTTGCAAATATTTATAATTTATTATTAGAAAAAAAAGGTCCTCTTGGATATTTGGTTACCCCATTGATTAGTATCTTTAGGCCATGGTTTAGAGGAACTTCGAAGCAAATCGAGCAAATCCATAAGCTATAATACATAGCCTTAAATTGTACCACACACATTTTATTCCAATTATCCTCATTTTATAAGTTGGACTCCCTTATATTGACACTAAGCCTATGATCAAGAACTTAATGTAATGTACAAAATAATCAACATTAAGGATGGGAGGCTTCTTATTACTACTTCAAATATTAGTAAAAATCATTAAAGACGAAAAGATGTCAAAATAAAGTTGTAGTTTATTTTTATAAGGGAGGGAAAAGCCCCAAAAAAGTTAAAAGAATTATCATCACTAAATTATAAAAAAGATTGTAAAGTGATATGCACAAAATATTTGAGAGGCTAAAAACATTTTTTCTTGAAAACGTTTTATTTATTTATTGAGACATCATATCTAAATTAAAAAATATTATTTCAAAATAAAACCAATCATTATAACTATATGACTGTAAATCCATAAAAATCAAATCAAGTTTCATTTTAAAATAAATTATCATAAAAATAATATGATAAATAAAAATTATTAATTTAAATTATTAAAATTAATAAACCAACTTACTTTCAAGAAATTATAATCATCATCAAACTAATCCCATTTCAATTACTTAATCCTAAGATGTATACTTCATTATATCAAACCAAAATTTCACTTAATATATACTCTTTTTCCTAGCACATACATATCCCTATATTATAAAAAACACAGATAACGTACACATAATATACCTTCAATTCAGTAATTTATCAATTTATCTGATAACATACATATAATATACTTTCAATTTAGTAATTTAGTAAATATAGTTTTTTAATATTAAATATAATTTTTAAAATAAATTTTTTTCATTAAAAAATGGTGAAGATGATAATAACATTCCTCCCAACTACCTAATTTACATTTAATTGATAATTTTAGAATTAAAATTCTTATAATGTATTAAAATGTTATAACTTTTTTTAAATTTAAATAATCTTAGAACATTTAAAAAAATTCTAACTAATAAACCATATTTATAATTTAAAATATAAATTTAATAAATTTAAATAAAATGATAATAAATCAAATTCTATATTTATTTAAAATAATTGAAATAAATCATTTTAAAGAAAAAAAATGATTTGTTCTCTTCTAAAATAATCAACTTATAAAACATATTTAATTCTAATAATTTTTATATAAACTAATTGTCTTATAATTTTTATTTTTTTATTCGAACATATTAAATACAATAAAATTAAGAAAATAAAAAACAATATTTGTCTATACATACCTAATAATACTTGGTTAATTTTAATATATTTTAAAAAACAAAAACATGTTTATCTTCAACTTCATTTATATTATAAATCTTATAAATCATTAATGTTATAGAATTATATATATTAAAGCATGTTTGGATTATTTTAATAATTAGTTTATTATATATTATAAACATATTAAAATATCTAATTTTTTAAATATATAATATTGAAAAATTAATTTTAATTATTAAAATAAAATAGATATTTAACCGCAGGAAACTCGTGTGAAAATGTAAAATTCTCGATGTTTCAGGCTGGGTAGTTCAACCCATATTCAGGAGATACTATACAGTTTCCCAACTTAATCTTTCAATTGGTTTCTTTATTAATAATGTATCCTAGCCTAATATTTGAAATATGTCGGCCCTTAGAAATATTATTAAGATGTCGTTGTTTTATTATTTTTTAATTGGTTAATGATAAAAGCCCACGTCCTGCTGAGTTTCCATTCGTCATCCCGATTGATATTGAGAGGGTGTTTCTCAATTTCAATCGCTTCTCTTACTCGTCTTCTTGTGTAATGGTCAATGCTGGCAATGACTTTGGCGTCTTCCATGAGAATGTGGCGTTTGGAGGTTATGGAGTGCTCTGCTAATGCGGAATTCTTTATCCATCTATGAATGATGTCCACGTTATGTTATTTTAATCTTGCTAGTACAGAGCGACCAGTTTCTCCAATATACACCTTACCACAGCCACATGGGATCAAGTACGCACCTTTATTCTTCTTTGGGTTTGCTTGATCTTTTGCATGGTCTAAGATTCCACACAACGTGTTCAAAGGAGAGAAGGCGATCCTTATTCATTTCTTCCTCAGTATGTTGGCTATTTTGTCTGTTGTCCCTTGGATGTAAGGAAGCTTCATTGATTTTATAATCTCGTTTTGATTCTTTGACTGCCTTGCTTCTTGGGACCTCTTCATGGTTTTTATGATTAGATTTTCATTGTAGCCGTTAGTTTTTAAGACTTTGATAAGGTGTTCTAGTTTAGGATTCAAGTGCGCCGAATAAAAAATTCTCTTGGCTCTAATAGTCAGAGTGTTAATGACATCGTTTTTTTGTGTTGGGTGATAATGAGAGTCAGATCGAATGTACTTATCTGCGTGTGTCTTTTTTCGATATACCTGGTGTGCTAAAGATCCGTCTTCTTTTCTAGATAGAAGGTGTCTAAAAAAGGAAGACTATTGTCCTCTTTGATTTCCATTGTGAATTTGATGTCTTCTGATTGGCTGTTCATGTTTGTTAAGAAATCCCCTAACTTATCTTTCCCATGGGGCCAAATGAAGTGGGTGTCATCCACATAACGTCGCCATTGTTGCGGTTTTTCTAGAGTGGAGTTGATGGCCTTGTCTTCGAAGTGCTCCATGAAGATGTTCGCCACAATGGGGGAGAGAGGTGAACCCATTGCTACCCCATTGATTTGCTCATATATGTCTGCACGACAACTAAAGTAGGTGGATATTAAACACACATCAACTAGATTCGCAGTCTCATCGTCCGTGAGACTTCTTATCATGGTTATAGCCTCTTTCACTGGAACTTTTGTGTAGAGTGAAATGACGTTGAAGATGACCAAAAAGTCTGAATCTTTTAATATAGTGGATCTTATGGTGTGAAAAAAATGAGAGGAGTCCTTGATAAAGGATTGAGTCTTACCGACTAGCGGTTTGAGTTTTTCAGCAAGAAGCCTTGCCAATCCTTACGAAGGCGAGCCAATTGTGTTTACAATCGGCCTAAGAGGACAACCAGCCTTGTGAACCTTCGGGAGCCCGTATATTCGTGGAACCACAGGGTTTTTTGGTGTGATCTTCTTTTTAACGCTGTCATCCAAGGAAGAGTTCTAGATAGCCCTGGTGATCTCCCGTATGATTTTATTGCTAGGATCCTTAATAAAATAGACAATTTTTTTATAATATTTTTATTCATTTATTAATTTAATATATTTTATAAATTTTTACTTGAATTAAAACTAAAAAATAATTAAATAAAAAACTTATTAAGATGATGGTATAAAGATGTTATGTCTTTGCTAAACCACTAGGAGTGGAGGAAGAGACTCTATGCATAATAGCTATAATATTAAAAAAATGATTCATCCAAATTTAAAGAAAAGATATAGTGACATAAAGAATTATAGAATAAAAGAAAATTAAGATAATATAAGGAGGTGATCAACCCTATTCTTAAATATTAAAAGAATCTCTCTATTTTAAATCTAGGGTAAAGAACAAAATCAACATTATTAAATTAAAAATAAACTCTCATGACCTCCATAATGAAAGAGGAGACTCTACAATTCCTAAAACATGATACAAAGAGAATTGAAGACCAAATCACTTTCTTGAGAATGTCCTACATACACCCACATTAAAGCTCAATTTCAAAACATTTGCTATAACTACCTTCCAAACCTTTTGAATTAATCATAACTATGGTGATTCGGGAATGCTTCTCTTACAAAAGATTAAGCATATAAATAAAATAAAATAATTTTTTTTAACATAAAAATAAAATTTTAAAGAAAACCAATTGATTTTTTTAGCTTTTAAGATTTAATGACTAAAGTTGATCTCAATTACTCATCATCGGCATTATCATCAAATTAATAAATCTTTAAAAAAATATAATTCATCTATAATCATAATATTTGTATAATGATACTTTTATTAATTCTTTCTTAATTAAAAAAATAAAAATAAAAACTTTAGATAAAAAACCAATCTATTTCACTTTTTAAAAAACATAAAAATAATTTGTATAATGTATTTTTTAAACATAAAAAACAATTTGTAGTTATCTTCCAAACCTTTTAATTAATCATAATCGTGGTGATTTGGGAATGCTTCTCTTAAAAAAAATTAAACATAGAAATAAAATAATTTTTTTTAGCATAAAAATAAAATTCTAAAGAAAATCAATTGAATTTTTTAGCTTTTAAAATATAATAACTAAAGTTGATCTCAATTACTCATCATCAACATTATCATCAAATTAATAAATCTTTAAAAAAATATAATTTTTATATAATCATAATATTTGTATAATGATACTTTTATTAATTCTTTCTTAATTAAAAAAATAAAAATAAAAACTTTAATTAAAAAATCAATCTATTCCATTTTTCAGAAAAACATAAAAATAATTTGTATAATGTATTTTTTAAACATAAAAAATCATTTGAATGATGATAAAAATCATTTGAAGTGGAAAAAGTCCATGTTTAAACTTCATAAAAAAAAACATACATAATATATATTTTTAACTTAAAAATCATTTGTGTCATGGTAAAAATCATGGGAGTGGAATTGATTCATGTTCAAACTTTATAGAAAACGTTATTAAAATTCATATTCAAACTTTATAGAAAGCATATTTATATGATAAGTTTGAGAAAATCAATAGAAAATGTAATTTGTAAGATTTTTTTAGTAGAAAAATGTAATTTTTTTGATATTTATTAAGAATCAAAGAGAACAAAATCATTACATAAAGGAAGAATAAATACGGTGGTGGTTCATTGGAGGGGATAGATGGATTTTATTCTATCCACCCGGGTTCATTTTCGTTGAGACATTTTCTGGCTTGGATTACCGACTGACGATTTGCTCAACTTACCATCCACCATATGTGAGGAAGTCCACCATTTTCACTACCTTCACCCTTTGCATATCACATTGCACACCCTGTTGCATATTGCATTGTATTGTTTTGTTGAACCAAAAATATATGCAATGATATGCTTGCAAAATATGAAGGCAAGACAAACCATAAGGACTTGTAATTTTTGTTTATATTGATGAGATATAAAACACTTAACTTACAAGAATTGCAAATTGTTGTTGTAGGAAATTTACTAGAATTGTTGTTTTGTAATTTTTGTTCACATTGATGAGATATAGAACACTTAACTTACAAGAATTGCAAAGTGTTGTTGTAGGACACTTACCAGAATTGTTGTTCCTGTTAGTAGGAATTGTTAATAATCTTCGACATATCGTACATTTCTTGCAGCAATGATAACATCTTTAAAAGTTATAGTTCCCACACAAATCTAATTAAACATCGAAGAATGAATATCACAGAGTCTAGATTTGAATAAAATCAAACCATTTTCCCCATTTTTGTTAGAAATAATAATTACTTCGGTTAACTTAGTTGTTACTTTAGTTCCTATTTTGACGTTCAGTTAATAAATGCAACAGCGTGCTTTGCATGCATGCAAAAGCTAGGTTAGAGTTTTAGGGTTTCCATAAGTGTTTAAATACACATTACATTTTGGTTTGTATTACATCAGTTGATCTTCCATTTATGAATAAAGATTGAAGAGCTGTAGCTCATTCTACATTATATTTTGTTTATTTCTGCCTCTAACCTTCAGTTTGGTATTGGTACCAGAGCTTAGAAGAAGATCGATTCTGAGAGTTCTAGAGAAGCCAAAGCTGTAGCTTTGAAGAATTTTACAAAAGCAATTTTTTTTTGAAGAAATTAGCAAAATAAATTTTTTTTTGCATAAATTATCGCGCCCTCCCTATAGGCTAAAGCGCGATAATTTAGGGAGATAAAGTGAAAAAATTTGGGAATTATCGTGGCCTCTCTATAGGCCAAGACGCGATACTTAGTGAAGACCCGCGACAATTAGGGCAAGAGAAAGGAATTTGTTTTTCTTCATTATTCCATGAGAGTGATTTTTTTACTTTCACAAAGTTATTTTACTTTTACGAGATTCTTTGAGTAAAAATTTGTTTTTACAAGAGAAGAAGATATTTTCAAAAGTATTTTTAATTTAAGAGGGAGATATTTTTTTTTGAAAAAAAAAAGAGAGGAAGGAGATTGTTTTAAAAAAGCCAGTGAAAGACTCCGCAGCGTCTATGGCTTCTAGCATTCACAATCAATCTCAGATTTCTCCTCTTACGGGAAAAAAAGGACTATGATGTCTGGGCCACGAGGATGGCGGTTTATCTCAGGTCAGAAGATGTGTGGGAATATGTCATGAATGGCTATTCCGAACAAGCAGATGACAAAGCTTTTCAAGCCCTTTCAAATGCAGAAAAGGATGTCCTGCGAACGCACAGGAAGAAGGATGCAAAGGCACTACATCTCATAATGAACGCTTTGGATAACAGCGTATTTCCAAAGATATCAGCTTCATTACATGCCAAAGCAGCATGGGATACCTTGGAGACCAGTTATCAGGGTGCTGGTAAGGTACAAACAGCTACACTCCAAAACCTAAGAAGAGATTTTGAAGATCTGAAGATGAAAGAATCAGACTCAGTAGATTCTTTCATGACCCAAGTCACGGGGATTGTAAATCAGTTGAATACCTATGGTGAAAAGATTGAAGATCAAAGGGTTCTAAGATCCCTACCCCACAAATTTAATCCAAAAGTTGCAGCAATTGAAGAAACAAAGGATCTGAGTACTCTCTCTATAGACGAGTTGACCGGATCTCTACTTTCATACGAATCCATAATCAATAGGAATGAAGAGTCCTCTTTGGAGAATGCTTTCAAAGCACATGTCTCATTCTCAAGAGGTAGAGGAAGAGGTAGAGGCAGAGGAGAATCAAGAGGAAGAGGTAGAAGTGGCCGATGTAATAGCAATGAAGATCAAGATCACCATCATAACCATGAAGGCGGGAAATACGACCAAAAAGGCCAGATAAATCTAATATTAAGTGTTATTATTGCAATAAATTTGGGCATTATGCTCATGAATGTAGAAAGAAAAAGTCTGATCAAGCAAATCATTATTCTAATGTGACTAATACCTCCGAGGATAAAGGAGATATGGTATTTCTTACATGTCATGCTGCACACGAAAGCCCAAAGGGACTTTGGCTTTTAGATAGTGGCTACAGTAACCATATGACAGGTGATAGAGGTCTAATTTCAGACCTAGATGGATTAGTGAGGACAGAGGTCAAAGTCAGCACGGATGAGGTAGTTCCATTTCTTGGCAAAGGAGTGGTCAACATTCTAACCAAGCAAGGCCAACAAAAGACAATCACAGATGTATATTATACTCCAGGATTGAAGCATAATCTGCTTAACATTGGACAACTTAATGAAAAGAATTACAAAGTTGTCTTTGATGGATCAAACTATGAAATTTACGACAAACCCCCAAATAGATAGTTGATCATCAAAATACAAGTGACTAGGAACAGGATGTATCCACTAGTCATGAATTGCAACAGCGAGGTAACCTCTTTTGCTCAAAAAGCCACTTGCATGGATGATTATTAGCTATGGCATTTTAGATATGGACATCTTCACTTTGGTGGTCTCAAGTTTTTGCAGTAGAAAGAGATGGTAAAAGGATTACCACCTATGAAAAATCTAGAAAGCAGTTGTGAGTGTTGCATCATTGCAAAGAAACACAGGGATAGCTTTCCTAAAGGTATGTCTCGAAGGGCACATGCACCTCTAGAACTTATTCATACTAATCTGTGTGGTCCAATGCACAAACAGTCAATTGGCGGAAGATATTATTTTCTTACTTTTATTGATGATTTCAGTAGAAAAACATGGGTGTATTTCCTTCGTCATAAGTCTGAAACTTTTGGCAAGTTCGAGGAATTTAGGGCTTTGGTTAAAAAATGGAGTGGTTACCAACACAAAATATTGAGATCAGATGGAGGGGGAGAGTATGACTCAAAGGAATTTCATGATTACTACAAACATCATGGAATCAAGAGGCAATTCACTACAAGATATACACCTTAGAAGAATGGTATTGCACAATGCAAGAATAGAACCATCATGAATATGGCAAGGAGCATGTTGAAAGGAAGAAATTTGTCCCATGAATTTTGGGGAGACGCAGTAGCTTGTGTTGTTCATGTGATGCACAGATCTCCCACCAAAATTGTGAAGAATAGAGTACCAGAGGAAGCATGGGCAGGTATGAGTTGTAATGTTTCTCATTTCAGAATATTTGTTTTTGTTACTTATGCTCATGTTCCTAAACAACTAAGAAAAAAGCTAGCCGACAGGAGTGGGAAATGTATATTTCTTGGATACGTTGAACAAACTAAATCCTACAAGCTTTATAACCCTATTACCAAAAAGGTTATCCTCAGCAGAGATGTCTTGTTCAAGGAGGAAGAGTCATGGAATGGAACCATAGACAAGGGTGTGGGAGCTGCAATACCCCAACCAGAAGATGGAGAAGAAGAGGAGTTGATTGGACAATAGGGTCCAGTAGCATCTTCACCAGTAGCAAATACTCCATAAATAACACCTAGAAATTCAGTTCAAGGTGAAGCATTAAGTTTGCAATTAGGTAATGAATCTGATCACAGTAATAGAAAGACTAGAAGATTGGAAGATATTTATGATGAATTGGATGCATATACCAATTATGTTTTTATTGCTAGTGAACCTGTGTTTTATGAAGAGGCTGTAAAACAAAAGCATTGGGTAAAAGCCATGGACGAAGAGATAGATTCCATTGAAATAAACGATACATCGGATCTAGTTGACTTGCCAAAGAATAAGAAACCCATTGGTGTGAAGTGGGTCTATAAGACCAAACTCAATGAAAAAGGTGATATTGATAAGTACAAGGCAAGGTTAGTAGCAAAAGGTTTCTCGCAACAACCAGGAATCGATTTTGGAGAAAATTTTGCACCAGTGGCAAGATTCGACACAGTAAGAGCAGTCCTAGCAATTGCAGCCCAGAAAAAATGGAAAGTGTATCAGATGGATGTCAAGTTGGCATTCTTGAATGGAATTATTGAAGAAGAAATTTATGTGGAGTAGCCACATGGGTATGAAATAAAAGAACATGAAGAGACAGTTTACAAGTTGAAGAAATCTCTATATGGGCTCAAGCAAGCTCCAAGAGCTTGGTACAGCAGAATTGATTCTTATCTGATAAAAAATGGTTTTAGTAGAAGCAGCAGCGAACCAACACTTTACACAAAGGTAAATCAACATGGACAGATTTTGATAGTTTTTTTATATGTTGATGATATGATTTTTATAGGTGACCTGTTAGTAGATGACTTCAAGCAATCTATGAAGAAAAAGTTCGAGATGAAGTTCTTTCTTGGATTAGAAGTAGAACAGACAGAAAAATGTATATTTATCTCTCAAAATAAATATGCTAATGATGTTCTTAAGCGATTTAGAATGAATAATTGCAAAATGACACCTACACCAGTGGCAACAGGTACACATTTGAGCAAAGAAGATGACAATCCCAATGTAGATGCAACATTGTTTAAGAGACTTGTAGGAAGTCTCATGTATCTCACAGCTACTAGACCATATATTATGTTTGTTGTAAGCTTGATTTCAAGGTTCATGGAGTCTCCCAAAGACTCACATTGGCAAGTTGGCAAAAGGATCTTACAATATGTTGCAAGGACTTCAAGCTATGGAATTTTATACTCAAGCACTGAGTATGATGTTTTGACAAGTTTCACTGACAGTGATTTTGCATGAAGTTTGGATGACAGGAAAAGCACTTCCGGTCATGTTTTTCATCTTGGATCAGGTGTGATTTCATGGGCATCCAAGAAGCATCCCATTGTGACACTTTCATCAGTAGAAGCAGAGTATGTATTAGAAACATAAGCAACATGTGAAGCAGTATGGTTACACAGAGTTTTAGAAGGTATTCAACAGAAACAAGAAGGACCAACCACAGTCTATTGTGACAACAATTCAGCGATCACTCTATCCAAGAACCATGTTTTTCACCAGAAAAGCAAGCACATTGACACTAGATATCACTTCATAAGAGAACTTGTGAACAATGGTAAAGTTCATGTTCAACATTGTAAATCGATTGACCAATTGGCTGACATATTCACAAAGCCATTGGCAAAATATATTTTTGAAACCCATAGAAATAATTTAGGCATTGTAAAAGTTGCAGTAGTAATTAAAAGGGAGTGTTATAAATAGTAATTACTTCAGTTAACTTAGCTTTTACTTTAGTTCCTATTTTGACGTCCAGTTAATAAATGCAACAACATGCTTTGCATGCATGCAAAAGCTAGGTTAGAGTTTTTAGGGTTTCCATAAGTGTTTAAATACACATTACATTTTGGTTTGTATTACATCAATTGATCTTCCGTTTATGAATAAAGATTGAAGAGTTGTAGCTCAATCTGCATTATCTTTTGTTTATTTCTGTCTCCAACCTTCAATTTTGAATATCAATAAAGTGGATTTGGGCTTCCTTATAATTCGCATGAAAAGTCCATGAAATATGTATCACCTCTTCCATACATGAAAATACAATTAGGATTGGATGTTCAAAGAATAAATTACTTAATTACTTTCAGATGTCGCTGCATTGCAATGTTATTCGTAGTTAATGTTGTTCAGGTGTTGCGTCTGAAACGTTTACCTAGATTTTGAATGCAGGTGGGTATGCCATTTTCAATGCTTTGGAGTGGCTCGACTTTTCCATGAAGATCATGGTGGTCGTATGGAATCTACCTGAAGTTTACTTTAAAACTGAGTTACCTTAAACCAATTGAACTGCAATTATCAAAAACTAAAATACAAAGGAGATAGTTAACCCTTCAAACCTACAATAGCATATGAATGATGTTATAATCTGCAAAAGCATAAACGATAGTATGGAGGAATTTGATTAATGAGCTATGCTTGTCCTTTTAAATGGTGCAAAAATAGAATGAACTCCCAAACCAAACTGTAATTGCTTAAATCCTTAAATGCATAGACTTATATCTAATTGAAAATCTACCCATGGGAAACAATTACATTATTAAAATAATGCCTTTCTGACCTAGTCCTTTTTTATCAGTTTAAGTAGCAAGCTATTGATCTTCAATTATGTTTCTCCTCACAACAGGTGGAGGTATCAATCTGAGCATATGCAATCATCGGATCTCACCAGAGATATCGTTGTAGATGCACACATGTCTTTGTGGAGGTCGGAGCATGTTCACTGGATGCTGAGAAATCAGGGCATATGCATTAGCCTCCGAAGTCGTGAGCTGCCCCTTTTCCAAAAGTCTTGTGTCTCTATTCAAGCTGAAGCATAAGACGATGCCAAGTCCAAAGTAGTACCTGTTGCTTGAGCGAGAGTTGGTGTTAAATATGGACGACCAACTTGTCTCTTGAATTTAGATTATGACAAAACAGATTTGTTACAAACAACAGCATATGGCCTTATTCTTCTTTTTATAGGCCTTCTGAGTTTCCATCATGAACTTTCTTCAAAGGGTATGGCCACGTGGTTTCCACGCAGCAACTGGTGTGAGTAATGGACAGCCAAAAAAGGTACCAACTTATATTGGATTCATGGGTGCGCGTCCAACTCATAAGGTTCCCCTTGACTCTATCATGGTCGCATTGCAAAAACGCTTCTTTACCGGCATGAATTTCGTTGGTCTCCACTGCTTGGTTGCTATCACAGCTTCCTCGGCTGCTGTTTCATCAAGACACTGCCATCTTATAATGTGCCACATCACTCATGGAAGGTTTAGCTTAACCTCTACATTGTCATTTCGATCATACTAAAATGTATGCGATTACTCAACATATGCGTAACTCTTCTAGATTACGTCGCCTTCATTGTTGTGTATGTTGTATTTTTTTAGAGTTAAGCTTTACTTTTTTCAGAAGTACTATTAAGCTTTACAACAATCCAAGAGTTGGTTGGGAGCTACGGCAGTAAGCAGCTAAGTGAACCAAATTTCATAATTCAAGCGGTTAATTCTTCTTGAAGAGAAATGTGTTTGTTGGGTTCTTATCTAAAGAGTAATAATCTGTATTTGTAGGTATTGGATCTGCTACCGGAGTCTAGACAACATAGATAAGAACCAACTGCACATGCTAAATAAACTGCCCACTTACGGGTTTCCACTACGCCCATCAATCTAGTTTAGCGAGGAGTGGCAAAGCTAATCCTCCCTTACAAGTTTGACTCTTTCTTCCTTTCGTACACAAAGCTTCCCCATATGGTTCAAGACTGTGAAAGAAACTACGGAATTGATTGAAGAATCAATGAATTTTACTTTTCTACTGGTGGGGTTTAATTATCGTCATTTCCCTATTTCACAGCATAGGATCATCCATAGAGAATCCATTGATCTCTCTACAAGCAAAGCAATAACATTGCTCGACACCAGTAAAATGAGCAAATGTGCAGATGCTTTCAACAATGCAATCTCAGGTTTTTAACATGTCCTGCAATGGCGGCAATACACTACCACAGTAGGTATTGCCGCTATATGGCCTTGTTTTATATTAAATTTAAAATTTACTTTTTTATTAAATTTTATTTATATTTATTTATTTTTAATTTGAATTAAATTTGAATTTCTTATAAGCATTCACCTTGATATTGCAAAAAATCATTGATAAAATTTTCGAGAAAGAATATTGATGATGAAGAATAAGAATATTATCCATCTTTTAATCATATTAATCATATTAATATTCAATTTTGGATTTAAATTAAATTTTAATTTCATATTGCGAACAAAAATATCCATGTTGATTAACACTTTTAGGTGGAGGAAGAATTAGGGTTTGATTCGGTTAGGGTTTGAAGCTAGTTCTGAGGGATTCGGCCTTGGAGCCACCTCCCATGGAAGTAGTCTGGGCTACCCTCGTTGAATTTTCGGATGACTTTGGTCATGAAACCATTATTTTTTTCGTAAGACCAGGATATTTTCTCAAGACAAGGTTCCGACAGAGGGAAGGTTCCTAGGTATATTGGAGTAGAGGGTGGGCACGATTCAGGTGGGGGTTTATGGCATCTGATAGGAATTCATTGGGGTTTTCAAACTCATGTTCTTTCCCTAGATTTGGATCTATGTCGAATCAACTCATGCATGTGGGAGATGGTACTTCTACTGAGTTCACCACTCTCTCACTGGTGGTGGATCCTACAGGAGGGCATTATTTGAGGACCTAGCCCGGTGGGACATATAGAGTCACATGGGTGGAGAAGGAGGTAGTGGGTGGTATGGTTTCCACCTCTATGGCAAATTTGAAGCATTCTCTTCTTTCATCGAAGTGGGACAAATAGTCTGTTAATGGAATTTATGAAGCGGTAGGTACATGCTCTCGATTTGGGAGGTCGTGGGGAATTCTTTTCAAAGTACTTCCCTATCTTCCCCCTCATTGTTGCATGATAACAAGGGTGATGCGATAGAGGATTTTGATGAGATTTCGGCTTTTGAGGATGACCCTAAGGGAGGAGATTTTATTGGAAGCTAAGTTCTGAGGGAGGAATTGGAAGGTTTCACTATTAAGAATTCGGGGAGCTCTTCTACTCATAGAAAAACGACAGGGGGTAGGCATTGGAAGAAAGTTCTAAATTCCAAGGGCACGGGAAAGGAGTTGGTTGTTGGTAGGGATATCCAGGTTATGGATATCCCTAAATTCTCCTCCATATTGGTCATTGGGAGGTTCTGTGAGAGGCATTTTTTGGGAGCTTCAGTTAAGAAATGTGTTGAAGAGTCCTAGTCCTAAGTGATTAACTCCTTGCCAGAAGTTTTTGGTCTACCACGCGGCTGGATGGGCTTTGAATTTAAGTCAATGAAGGACGCCGAAGTTATTTTTCATCATGTCTAGTTATTTGGGAAATGTCCTTTAGCAATTAAGATATGGCACCTTTTATTCATGGGGGGTTCACTCAGTGAAATTGTTACATAGCACCATCGTTCGTAGGATATTGAAGAATATCCCTAATTTCACTAAATATTGGAAAATCCCTCCTGAAATTGTATTGTTGAACCCCCCTCCCAATATACCTTTCCAATTAAGAAAACCTCTATTTTCACCAGATATTGTAGGTATCCATTTTTATCAACCCATTTTTAATACCCCCTTTATATCATATTATCAAGGTGTAACAAACAGGATTCTAATGCATCTTAGTATAACCAAACAAGATGCTAAAGAAAGTAGTAGTATAATGCTAACAATGATCCCACTAAGATTGTAGGGACGACTAATCAATTTGTAGCATTGGATAGTGGAAGACCCAATGAAATAGTAATGGGGAAGGTAAAATGAGTAAAAGGAAACCCGTTAAGAGATCAATGTAACAAAGAAAGTACAAGATAGATAGTCCAATAGTCAGTGCAATGCTTATAAAAGATGAGAATTACAGATGTTTCAAACCACAACCTACCAATCTACCAATTTTATATCATGTAAATACAAATATAGCCTTAGAGAGCTCATGTTTTTTATAAGCTTAATAAAATAAACTCCATAAAAATACAAAATTGAAACCCTTTCGTGGATGGACTTCCCTACCTTCCTATTAAAACAATCATCATTGATGTTTGAACCCAAATGAACATAGAAAAATTCCTCTTACTTTCCAATAACACCATATGATCATGTGCATATCTTGGATTTGGGTCATTCACAAGATTCAATGAATTACCTCTACTTCCTCTACATTTATTCTTGCAATCAAGGGAATTAGAAACATTTAGTTACCTTTTCGTGGGTTAATATATCTAATTCTTTTTATCTTTAAGGGAGAGGAAAAAATATCCATTGTTAAGTTTCAATCATGCAATAGATATAAAGATACACAGATGGTGAAACTTATATGATACCATTTCATGGTAATAATAACATATAATGTATGTAAACAAGGATTTAGATTTTCACCTATGTTCATGTCAGTTCCAATTGAATATTAAGAAGGATTCCTTGCATATAAGAATTGAAATTTCAATTATGAATGTGCCAAATATAACTCAATCTAATAACTATTCTTAACTGGAAATGTGAAAATGTTAAAGAAGAATACAAAAAGTTGAAATAAATTATTAGTCAAGAAAGATTGATCTAACTTTTCTTGGTTCCAGTGATCCAAGAACGATTGATCTCACTTTTCTTTCTTGTCATGGAACAAGGTCTGATTGAATCTCAATACCCACCTAAACCCCAACCTAAAAAATGAAGAGTTAGATCTTTTACTAGAATGCCTACAAAAATTACAATATAATTGTTCAACTCCAGAATTCTTGATTAGCTACATCTCTTAACCTTGGAGTTGACAAGGAACCAAAAGCACACTCAAACATACTGAACAGTTTCATAGGCTACAACGTGACTTATAGCTAGAAAAGAAACACACTTTGGAAATTGGCCTCATATAGAACAACAAAAGGTATAATGTTACAAGCTTTACTCACTTTTAACACTAGAAAACTCAACCTCAATTACAAAGAAAGTGTAAAATCTTGCATACATATTCATAAGTGGTAACATTGACCTTTTGGACATCACATCAATAACATTCTACATAAAAAAAACAAAATACTACCACCATGGTTATCTCAGTGCCACAAAATTCTAATATTGTAATGCATGCTATTCCAAGAATCATACCTCATATCTAAATAACTTCGCCAAGCAACAAAAAGAGTAACCCCACAAAAATAAAACATAGAGCAGAGTTAATAGTAATAGTTGCAATATTATCGAAATTTTAAAAATCCAAATACATTGCAAAATTTGCTCCGAGATCTTTACAAAGACCTTCAAGTCTTTGCTGGAAGAAGAAAGGATGAAAAAAATTAACTAACACATAAATCCATAAAGTTTAAATTAATTATAAAACATTCACATATATTTTTACTAAGAAAAACGGAAGATATGATAAGTCAAAATCATTGTTAAATCAAGAGTATTAGTTTATCTTAAAGATATGATGCTATGTATGATATAAATTGTACTCAAAAGAGTCACCTTCTCCATTTCTAGTACTAAAAAACTACTAAAAGTTTAAAGAGGGCATTGCCTTGAATTTTGAAAACATGTAAATATAAAGTATTTGATCAAATGATCTTGACATCAGCTCTAAATGACCACTAGTATAGAGAAAATCAAGTTATCCAACTTCCAAAATGTCAATTTGCTTGATTGAAAACCTTCCAACACCTTTAGCCTTGATTTTTAAATCTCGTTGACATGAGGTTGACATCATGAATGACACATGAATTTGCATCAACCCGGGTACCTGTAACAATCAAATCATCATGTGAAATCCAAATCTGTATTGAAATCCGATTTAAAATCATAAGATGGATGGTTACACTAGCACAATATCTATCTTGAAAGCTGAAATACAACTACAAAAGATGAATGGTCAAAGAAACTTACACAAAAAAGTAGGTGGAAAAAATTAGGTTGGTTTATCCCAAAATTCACCATTCGAAGGGTTCACTGCACCTGAGGCCAAAAAATATAAAATCAAGATGGTATTACTACATGAAATCAACAAAAATACAACCAATAATTATTTATAAATTATCTATTAAATGGGAATGAATAAGGAAAAATAAATTACAATAAACTTTAAATTAACCTTGTTGAGATTTCTGACAAAATCAGAAAAAACTTTGTAATCTCTTTCTTCTAATTTGTATGTGTCATTCCTATTGTTGTATGATAAGTTGGCCATTGCTATAACAGATTCAAGTTGTACAAAAAGATGATCTGTCAAATCATACTTGTACAAGCGTTGCCCTTTTATTTTATTGTACCAACAAAACTGAAGCTCAACACCTTCTGGCCTATCCAAAAGATCAATGTCATTATGGTAATCAAACACCCTATTTCCATCCTTCTTTCTTATTCTTTGAACCCTTCCAATGTACCAAGTTCCACAAGAAACACCTTCTTTGTTACTTCGAGAAACACCTTTTCTTGTGGCATGTTCAACTATAGGTATTGAGTTTCTCTCAAACAACACCCCGCAGTCCGATCCAATTCCAAAGCCGATTGAAACACCCTTTTTTGAAGCCCTTTCATCTCGCCTAAAGTAGACCCCATTTCTCACTCTAGTCAACCTATCTTTGGATAATGTTGGATTTCCATTCAACTGACTAGCCAAACAAGATTTGAACATATCCTTACCATCAAGCTCTACCACTGGTTTGGTATTTGTGTTCACATTATCATCAATGGTATCTAAAATTTCATCCAACTCATGCCTCCACTCACTTTCCATTGTTTGCAATTCACTAACATTGAGTATGGATGAAGATGAAGATTGGAATATTGAGTTGGAGTTATTCGGTGTAGAACCATCAACTACTTCATCCACTACTTCATCCACTACTTGGAATGTTGGATAGTTTTGATCCTCTGTCCATGGTTTAAACCACCAAGAAGATTGTGTGTGTCCTTCTGGTTGCATGCCAAATCTTGATAAAAGGTTTTGCGCATCATTCAATCCTACTTTCAGAGCTTCTATAATTTTATCATCTGTAGATATTGGACCATAATCAGATAATACATCATGATTCTCTGTTGTTTGTTGGTGCAATTTATTCCAGATGCTTTCTTGTTTTTTATGAGATTTATTAAAGCGAAGCCCTTGTGGATTTGATTCTTCTTCGGCAACTCTATTAAGAGTTCCAACAGCATGAAGCAAGTCAGTGAAATCATAGGCCCTCTCTGATCCAACCATCCCACCAAATTTGCTAAAGAAGTTCTCACACACATCTGACCTAGTCAAGTGCAATACACATGGCAAGTTAGAGTAGTGGTCTCGAAACAATCTCATCAATAAAACCGCAAAGTGGCACGAAATTTTCACATCCTGATATGCTTCTCTACTAATGAAATTTATGTTGGCATTAACATGAGATTGTTTCCGTACCCAACATAACCATAACAAAAAGAAATGTTGAACTCTTGAAGCATTTCGCACTCTTTCCCAAAGAGTCAAACTATGAGACATAAAAATGTCAATGTAGTCAGCAACAATCACTAGATAAATCTCTGTACCTAGTGTTCTCTCTGCCCTACCACTTGTTGTACTTCTCATCTCTTTTAAACACCTTTGAACATGCCTTGAAGCAATGCGTTGCGCTGAACCCCAATTTTGTCGATCCATCCTCTCTATATCTTCAATTTTAAGCTTGTGATCATGCACTTTAAAAGTGTTATAAACCACTCTGACATGATTAAAACTTACCAACTCTTCTCCAAGGATCAAATCTCATCGGCCACTAAACAAAGATTGATTAGCTTTTTCCCGTTGTGTATGTAATCCTGGTCATGTAGTCCTATTACGTTGCCACCATCATGCAACCCAGACAGCCTCCACCCTTCCCAAGGGATTTGATGTCGAATACCTTTTGTTGAAGAATAAGCCTTCAACATAAGTTGTCTTCTTCTACTATCCCCATCAGATGAATGACCAATAATAGGTCCCAAACAATTTTCCACGTGTTTCCTCCACATAACTTCTATTTTTTCCCATTGCTTGGCAACAAAATTTGCATCGAACCTATTGCATGTTGGATGAACAACCACAACCAAACGGGGAAGCTTTTCATGTAAAGGGTTTGCAATAATGACACGCGCATAATGACCAATTACACTGTTCTTAAAAGTGTCTGTAATAACATCATAGCCTGCAGCTCCCTCGCCCACAGTGACTAAGAAATGTGATTGGCATTGATGATTTTCTTTATTACCACAAAAACCAACCAAAGTATCACTTTTTGCTACCCACCTAACATATTTTTTCACAACGGTCTCATCTTCAGCAAGGCATACAGGAATCGGACCCTCTATACCATGTTTGGATTTATAAGAAGCATAAACCTTTCCAAGTGTCTCAAAAATGTACTCATGCTCCCCTGGGATATATGACAGTGATTTTCTCACTTGCCTTAAAGTTGTAGATATTGAAGGACCATCTAAATTCAAGCTAATGAAGCTATGCAATCTAGGACCCCCCCATAACTTAATCATCTCATAAATGGATTTAGTGGATGCACCATACCTTCTCCCTGCTTTTGGACGTGTCAGGTTGTGAAAGATATCTTTGACAAATTCCCAAACGGCATCTTTACCTTGTAATTTTCCTTGTCTATGTGCCTCACACACATCCTTGCAAAACCTAAATACATCTTTCCTTTCTGTAGATTCGAACAACTTGTCCTTTAGGGACCTTATTCTAATAGAGAGTATAGCAACCTTTGTCCTCTCCCACCAAAGAGCCCTCATTGTTGATCTATAACTAGTATTTGTAACCCTTGCAACATTTCTGAGCTCAGTTTGAGTCAAAAAGTCTAATCTTCTCCCTTTCCCTGTATCTCGCCCATGTCTTTTAATGGGGCTCCTTGATTCACAATATAAACGCATCCTAAAGTCATCACAGTCTGGAATCAACTTACAAAACTTGCATGTCAATGATTCAAAAGGTATCCCTGTTTCAGAAGCCCTCTGACAATGAATATGCCCATATGTACCATCAATACGGCATTCTGTACCATGATAACATAGCATCCTCTTGGTATGCTTCTCTATGGCCCATAATTTCCCACCCGTTTGATCATCCATTAGGATTTTTGTGTTCAATCTCTCCCCATTTCTATCAATATATGGATACCAATACCCCCAACATTGTAGTATCAAGGGAGATAAATGATCTACAATAATACAATAAAAGCAAATAAATTTGAAGATAAAAAATAAAATTATGTTCAATGTCATATTCAAATTAAATAAGCTTGTGAAATTAACATACCTGAAGTAGAAGGATTTGCACTTGTAGAACCCCTATGTGATAGTGGTGTTGATGATGGGACCAAGAACCTAGTCAAACTCTGTTGGGACTTATCATTGGTAGGCTTCTTGGGTCTCCCAACTATGCCAGTCCTCAACCCAATTGTATTATGTGAAGCCTCATTTGTAGTAGAAATGTGCTTGTTTGATTTCATATGTTCATTTAGAGAACTAACAATATTACCACTTGCTGGTACTAAATAAAACCATTTATTGCACCGTGTACATTCCACTTTTACTTTTCTCTTGTCCTCGTATCCTGCAAGTGTTGCTTCCACCACTTTGAACAAATTTGGATCTTGTGTCTTGTTGAAATCATCTAGTATTTTGATGGCTTTATCAATCTCAATTCGATCTCCAACCATTGATGTCTTCCTTTCTATGTTACATGAAGGAGTTTCACTACTTCCCACCCTTGAAATGTTACGTTGATGGGCCCTTGTTTTCATGTGATTGTTTTTGAAGTTGCGAAGTGTCCATGCTGCTAAAGATATTTCCCCTGTTCCATAATCAATACCACAACTTTCACAACGTATCTTTATTTTAGATGTTCCATTTTCTGAATATACTTTAAGAGTAACCTTCTCCTCAACAAACTCTTCCATTAAACTATTCACTTTTTCTTCCCAAGATGCCAATATAGTAGAATCAACACCTATGTTTTGTTCTATCGAATCACACTCAACTTCAACTCTTGCTTGTTTATGCATAGGTTCCTCCATGTTCTCTTCGATGATTTCAACATTTGGTGTTCTTTCCATTACCATTGATTGCAACGCTTCAGTATCCAATGTGTCTAGTTTCCTCTTGATGCCTATAGGTGTTTTTGTAGCTTTCCATCTTTTCTCTTGTGTTGCATTTAAAGTATATCCTTGATAGTTGGTAAACTCAAAAGGATATCCAATGATATTATCAAGCACAATTTCTTGACGGATTTCTGCAAAAGTAGCATTTGATTGACACCTAACTATGCCAAGGGTAGAATGTTCTTTACCAGTTACAATTACAAAGTCGAAATGATTGTCTGGATCCATCTGCATTTCCATCCACATGTACCTTTTAGTTAGATAAAAATGGATAAATATATAAAAACATTTTTCAAAAGATTGGATATAACATACATTTGTCAAAGTGGCGTTGAAACATTCAAACTAAAATTGAATTTATATAGAAGGAAATTCATTGAACTAGAAAAACTGATAAATATTTGGTTTATTCAATAGATAATTAACGGCCTCTTGTAGATATTAAATAACATTCCCAATAGATCCACTAGACATTCAACAAATGGGTGGGCCATAATAGTCCCATTCATTGGATATGCATGCCCCACTATGCCATCACACAAGACTTACATATGGAATCTTTCCCCCATAGGCATGATATGATTTCCATATCAATACTTGTAACACAATGGGTAGGTGACTCATAAATGAAGTGTGGGGATTCATAGTGGAGAATGGGGATTCGATGAACCCATGGGGAAGGACCTTTGAGGTGGGGGGGGGGACTTCTTGATTTGAAGGTGATTGGGTGAAATCTGAGGAAGTTATGGCAAACCCTAAAAATAGACAAATGTGGGATTTCGGGCTTTGGGAAGGGGAATTGAGGATAGGGTCCTCAGGAATGAAATATGCAGAATGGAATGACAGGGGTTCCCCAAAAATTTCAAGGGAAACAGAGTGAAAACAAGGGAGATATGGGGAAAAAACTGAATTTTATACTCTTTTTTTTTCAGACTGGAGCGACTACGGCTCAGAAGGGATCTGAAACGGCGTCGAATGGATTGAAAATGGCTGGATCTAGAACGGCTTTCAAAATGGATTTGAACGACTGGATCTAAAACGACGCAGCAACGATCGTCAACAGTTCAGCTGAAAATAAATATGGGCCCCAGGTATGTGCGGCTTCCTAACAGTTCAAGGGTTTCACTCGGCCACCAATGCTGTCTGACAGCTTGCGTATTGGGGCAGTACCCCTCACTCCACGGCTCAGGTAAAACTGATAACCGCTTTGCCACAAACGACAGCGCTTGGTTTACCTCACGGGTGGGAACTAGTCAATCAGGTAGGGGTCGTTGCCCTTTTCGCTGGCAGGTCCTCTCAATGGGCCAGCTACTTCGGGGTTCCTGTGGTACTCCTCACAATGAGTTTTAGGCCTTATGCCCAAATACTTCCCACAGTTAAGCAGATAGGGATTATTCCCAAATCCGAACCTGCAACAGATGCAAAAAAAAAAAATTGGCAGAAATTCACTAAGCGAGCCCAAGAAAGTGCTCTGATACCAGATGTGATGCACCTGCAACAATTACTTAATAAAAATATGCGAAATAGCAGAAATGACAGAACTCAGAATCACTTTTATATTGATCACAGGCCACTTCCTTGGGTGCAATGGGTGCATAGGGGCATCTTCCTTGCTTTGGGATACTCTCTTACAATATTGACATTTCTAACCTTTTAACTTGTCACAACTATGACAATCTAGAAATTATTTTCTTCGAGTTTTTCAAACACATAAATATAATTTTAAAGAAAACCAAGTGATTCCTTACATTTTTTGAAGTCTATATACTAAAGTGGGATGTTAATAAGGTCATCATTATCTTCATCAAAGAATGTGTGAATAAACTTAATCTTCTAAAAGAGGAGGCTTGAAAGTACATAAAATATATAAATATGCAATGTATTTTTTAAGAGAATTATTGCAAAAATAAAATACAATTAAAAACTAAGTAGATGTATCACAATAGTAATAAATTAAATTAAAAAGAATTAAAATGTTTAAAAATACATAATAATAATAATAATAATTCTACCATAATAATAATAAACTAAACGAAGTATATATATATATTAAAGAATAAAGTTGGATAAACCCATCTAAACTAAATCATATTTTAAAAAGATGTGTTTAGATTTGGATCTCTCTTCTTTTGTAATAGATAATTAAAATAAATTCCTCTCTAGTAGGTCTCCTAATTCTACTTGGATTCTTTTAGGCAAACAACATACGTGCTTTGATTCTATGATCTTCCAACACAATGCATATCTTACTTATTTTCCAAAATTACCTTGTTCACAAGCTAAACACAAATTATATTTATGTGATATTCCTTGTCAGCAAAGATCAATGTAAATCATTCTATCATCTATCTCTTCATATTCTTATTCAATTGTTTATTAAATACCTTATGAATAAGTAACAAATCCTATATGAATATTTATGTGATATTCCTATATGATATCAGCGTTACAAAATATCCTATATCCTATATCAATTCCCCATAGGCATGATATGATTTCCTTTTCGAGACTCGTAATACAACGAGGAGGTGACTCATAAATGAAGGGCGGGGATTCATAGTGGAGAATGGGATCTGATGAACCCATATTAGGAACTAGGGGAAGGACCTTTGATGTGCGGGGGGACCTTCATGATTTTATGTAAAAAGGTCAACACCAAAATTTTCCGCAGCAAATCGAAATCGCAATAGGTCATGTGTAGGTATTTTTTTATGCACATTGACATAAACAAACATTAACTACATGAATATGCCTCTTAAATTTAACCTCTTAAATTTAAATTTATGCAATTTAACTGCTAAAGTCTACATAGGTGTACATACCCTGCTAAAGTCTACATAGGTGTACATACCCTACCCCCTCCGGATTTGAACTTGTAACCTCCTAGGAAGGAACACATATTCTTAACCATTAGGCCCACTCAAGCTGTACTTAGGCCCACTATAAGAAAGCATTGCCGATTGATAGAAAGATATTTATGTAGTAAAAACAATTCAAAAGCATGTAATTTTTAAAAGTATTTAATAAGTGTATTTGTAATTTTTTAAGGAAAGTATGGAAAAGAGCTTCTATAAAGTAACCTAAAATAAATGAGAGATTTTATTTAGTTTGGTCACAACCATATCTACACATAACTATTATTATAATAGTAGGGGACACTTTTTTTTTATGACTATCCCTCTTACCATAATGATATCATTATTATATTTAATAATATAATACTAATAATTTTATAAAATATATTTAGCTTATTGATTGTAGCTCGAGCAATTAAGAGGAATGATTATTACCATTATATATTAATAAATATATCATTATATATTTAATAAATATAATATTGATAATTTCATAAAACCATTAGTATGCAAAAAGCAAACCTAATTTAAGATTTAAAACTAAATGCAAGTTTTACTGATCCATTGTGAGTGGGACTTTGCTTTGTTGGAGATAGAGTATGTTCGCCTAATTTTGTTGAGAAGCACGCAAGCGATATACACAATCTATGACGCTGGACATTACTACATTTAGCAACAAAGGGATCATTGGCAAGAAGCAACAGAAGAAATAAGCATTGGCACTCATATAAACAGTTACATGCATGCTTTCCAGTGACAAGCCGGCCTGTGTAAGCATATCAAGAAGGTTATAAGCTGCATGTTTTGTATCTCATGATGCAGAGGAATTGAGACACGCGAGTGTTGTGATTTCTCTCTTTTCTGAATAAAGAATCTTGTCATTGCGTTCAAAAGACTCTGAGTTGTCACAACCCCTCCCTCTACATTCCTACGAAACCTGCAAGTTCGTCATTGCACGCATAAGCGCGAACATTCTGTCAACTACTTTTGAGACAGGAACGTAGAAGATTGGACTAAAATGTTGATGCTTTTTTTTTATGTTTGCATGTGTTCCATACACACAGAGCCTAAATAAACTACTGCGATTGTGTTTTAAAACAATTTCCCCTGTAGTCTTGATTATTATACTCAAAATTAAGGCAAGATCTATCAAAAGATAAGGCTACATCAGGTCCTGGAAGATGACGACCTTCCAAAAACTGAACTTTGGGAGCGATGAGATCTTGGAATTCATAAAAGAAGAGGAACAGCCACAACCAATCGACTTATTCATGGCACTATGATTCTTCTCCTCTCAAAAAATTGGATTTTAGAAGGAAGGATTCATTAGTTAGGCACTCTCCTTCGACAAATAGAATCCATAACTACAAGCCATATCAAGAGGATGACCAAAAAACTCATTGATTTTCTTGCCAATAAAGGTGCTCGGAAGAAAGAACTTCTATGTAGCCATTTTTTCGTCAACTTGCCTAAAGGTCACATGCATAGCACTTGCAAGGAGATCATTGAGAAACACACATGCCACCTAGATGTGGGTGATGGGGTCATTCCCACCAGCTAACTCAATGAGCTAGCCATGTGTTAAGGACGAGTGGAAAAAGGCATGGATTTGGAGCAAGGTGGCAAATCAGAGTTTAATGTGTGGGTGTAACCAATATCACCATATACGAGAGTGCAATTGCATCATTAACTTTGAATCGAGGGAGAGGAGGATCGACACTACGGAAACCTGGAATTCCAACTCGCTCCTCAGGGATAGCATGCTTGTGAATTCAATTCAGGATGAAGACAATGGCTTGGATGAAAATTTGAGCTAGGGAAGGGACAATTCATGGATTCCTGGTACGATGGAAGGCCCATGATGGTGGGTAAGCAAGTGTGAAACCATTAATGTGATGTAGAATAGGTGAGAGAACAAGGGGAAGAGAAATCTAGTGGGGCTTTAAATCCAATGCCAAACATATTGGAAGGTTGATTGATGTCAAGGATCAATGAGAATACAAGGAGTCTATGTGGTTCATTTATTTGGTTTCGTTTGTGTCGAGTTGTAGCAGGAATTTTACCATAGGGGTGGTTTCTATGTGGTGTGGTAGCAAGCCTTGCAACACGCCTCTGCATCAAAGGGTGCATTGTCAATGTGGGGGTGATGGGTGTGCTTGGCTTGAGCCCCAAAGGGTTCATGAACAAAGTGGAAGAGAGGACCATTCTCAACAAAGCAACAAGGGAGAGAATCTTAACCATGTATTTCATGCTTCAACCCTTATCACATCAAGCGTGCCATTGAGAATATGGAAAACTCATCCCTAGTTTCCCAATTGCTCTCAATGGATGTTGACAGGGGCACTATCCCTTACTGGATAGTGTATAATCTCTTGGAAAGAAAGATGACAAAACATGAATTACATTGAGAGGAGAGTCTTTGCACCATCTGTCGACTACAAGATGACTTACACCATTCCCATTAGTAGCTTGACGACCTGGCTACAACTGTGAATGTGATGTTTCATATTGTTGGTGAGGAGGAAGCTAGGACAAGGGAAAATCCGAATGCGTAAGGATAGTTCACTCTTCAGGTTCTATGTCTATGTTGTTTTGTCAGGTTTTTTATGGTCCTTAGGCTCATTTGGCAATCATGGTTTTAGCACAGTTGGTTTCCCCTTCTAGGACAAGTGATGCAAGTCTGTAATTTGAGTTATGAATAATGGAAGTGGACTCATCTTTTTATTTTGTCTTCCTGGTTTCCCTGAGAAGGGAAGGATTTTGATTTTAAGTTTTTGTTACTAAAATTATGATGGACAATGCAACCTATGTAAATTGCATACAAATTCAAGGCGAGTATTGCTTTGTTTTTTTGTTTTCTTACTGTTAATAGAAAATTCTTCCTTACTTTTAAAAATAAAAAATAAAAAGTTCTTCAACTTGTGGGAAGAAATAATTCATTCTACACAACTCTAGCGAGTCCATGAAAAACACTTCATAATTTATGATACAATAAAACATAAAACAATTAACATAGCATAAGTAAATTTCAATAGAAAATTGGCATAACAAAAGTAAATTTTAATACAAAATATAAATTAAATGTAAACTTGGTTAGTAGGGATCCAATTGCCTAGCCAACGGGCTCTTGGATCCCTTGGAATCCAAAGGCACGAGAGTCTATAGTTATGAATCCTCATATTTCCATGTACGAAGCTCTTTCTTTTCCAACCTCCCCTTCCTTGGAGATTTATGGCCAATATAAATAGTCGTGTTCCGCCTATGTTTATTTATTGTTCGGGTTGTGCCTTCAGATTTCCTGAGCAGATCGTATAGATTTCTGCATACTTCTTCTACCATGAGACCTCACCGAGTTTTTTCAAATCAATTTAAATCAATTTAGATGAATACAGATAATTCGGGTAAAAGAAAAAAAAATACATTAATAACTCATCCTGTTAGTCGACAACTAAGAAATCTTAGGATCCAGCAACGCGGGGCGAACTGCCAGGATTCACATAAATGCCGGCTAGAGTTCCGTGAACTATCGCAGTTAGGATATTAAGTACAGTACACCGCAAAAGTATCACTACATCGGCGAACTCACTGAAACTGCATGATTTGTGGAATGTGGTTCGGGAAGAAAAGTTTTAGTCTGGTCTCTTGTTACACTTATATTCTTTTCAATTTGTAAATCGGAGTGATTGAAATCATTAAATGGCAGTGAGTTTAACTTCTTTTCTTTGCTTTACAGTGACACGTGACCCTTCAACTCCACGAAGGAGCAATTGCTGAAGCGAGTTATGGACTGTGGGAAGTATGAGGTAAGGATATGTTCCAGCCTAGATAAGTATAACAAAAGATATGAACAGATCAATTTGAGAACGAAATTTAAGACCTTGGAGGCAGCATAAAAATGTTATAGAATCGATCGGGTTTAAACCGAGTATGAAGGATCTACAAGTACCGAAATCAACACTATCGGGAAACACGGGTCTTATCATGCTCAAAAACAATGCGGGGGTCAAGCATAACAGATTTAGGAGGTCACGGAATGCAGCATAGATGGGGGTGCAATTGATCACAAAGCATCCGCTACTGAGGTCGATTGACGTTGGGTAAGATCTGAGGTCTTAACTACATAATGTTTTTCATATACCGGTTTACATCATACAGTCCAGGATGCGAGTAGAGAGGTCACAGGGAATGGTTTTGTCATAACGTGATCTGGCATTCAACCTTCTACATGAAGATTTAAATTGATTTGAAAAAACTCGGTGAGGTCTCATGGTAGAAGAAGTATGCAGAAATCTATACGATCTGCTCAGGAAATCTGAATACAATTACTTTCACCGATTTCTCTCATCAGTGTTCAAAATCTCAAAGTTGTCCCTTCACATCAAAAGACCAATCAAAGGTTCGATCAAGTAATTGAATATTTTGTTTTAAAGAATTGGGTTATAAAAAGGATTTCAGTATGTTTCAGCTAAAGCATTTCTTCCTCAAAACTCAGGAATTCATGTTTCAGAAATCCGGTAGCACTATGGGAATTCTTGTAGCAGACTATTATTTCTAGAATTCTCGTAGCAGATTTTGATAGTGCCTTGATTATTTGTATAGTTGCATCCCTTGAAGACGAAATCCACAATCAGGGTTTTGTTGAGGATGGTCTTGTTATGCTTCCACATCATTCAAATAGCCTTGATCTTCATTAGCCAAAAAACCAGACAGAGAGAGGTACCCAAATTGCAGAAAGTGTTGATTCAGAGATCTGAACGATGGGATATCTTTCCATCTGGCTGTGATTTCATTGGCTACCCTGTCTCCATCTTCTCCAATGATTTCCTTAAAATGTGCGATTGCTGAACCTTCTCTTTTATTGGAGCACAGGGGTAATATTAGGGTCCCTTCTCAACAATCTGTGGGTTGTCATTACTTATTTGGGTCAGCTTGGAAGGTATGGCTACGGAATGTTGGGCTATTCGAGGACAAAAAAATAGATAGCAGACACCGAAGGTATTAAAGCACAAAAACAATGAACATAAGCCATGCACATATGATAGATGATTTTGCAGGTTTCTAACTACATGAAAAGGTGCAAGCTTCTTAGTTGGGAGGAGCCACTACTCACTAACAGAAAAACCATATGCATTCAATTAACACTAAATGATTCAATCAAAGACCCAGCTTGTTTAAATATTAGAACAAGGAAAACTAATAGCGTTCAATCAGATCTACAAAGATTTCATCTAGGGTATACTATCGAAGTTTAAAATATTCAAAGAGTATAAAGAACGATATACAAGACCTCAGTTTTTCGCCATAGTCTTATTGAACTGGCGTAACCCTTTCTCTATTCTCTGATCTTCTCCACTGTCACATTCTTCGCCAAGATCACAACTCGTCCTATGCAAAACTCTTCCATTACTTTGCTAATCGTAGAGATCTCAACCTTCCTCCACACAGAGCTCCTTCTTTTTCGACATGCCTCGCAGAGATCGCGGTTTAGCGATAATATCATACCTTCTAGTGATAAAGAAGAGCAAGAAAATTACAATATTTTTTGAACATCGAGGTCAAGGCCTTTATGGTTTAGGTACAGCGAGAAGGTTTGGACGAGACACCATCAGATTGATGCAGATCGATGCAGATCACTTCCTTAACGTGGATAGCAGCAACATTAAGTGGTTTAGGTACAGCGAGAAGGTTTGGACGAGACACCATCAGATCGATGCAGATCACTTCCTTAACGTGGATAGCAGCAACATTAAGTGGTTTAGGTACATCGAGAAGGTTTGGACGAGACACCATCAGATCGATGCAGATCGATGCAGATCACTTCCTTAACGTGGATAGCAGCAACATTAAGTGGTTTAGGTACAGCGAGAAGGTTTGGACGAGACACCATCAGATCGATGCAGATCACTTCCTTAACGTGGATAGCAGCAACATTAAGAACCGTCACTTCCTTACCAGATCGATGCAGATGGATAGCAGCAACATTAAGAATCGTCACTTCCTTACCAGCCTGACCTCTTCAATGATTAATTCGGTGTATAAGGCTACTGGTCTAAGTCTATGGGGTAGGTAGTTGGTAAACACTTCAGCAATAAGGTCATCCTTATGATCGGAGGTCTAGATAACCGGAAGATGAACTGGATATTGTGCACCTCACCTGGACCGGGGACACCTGATAGTTAAATGGCTTAAAAAGTAAGGTCATCCTTATGATCAGAGGTCTAGATAGACCCGATGCTGTCAGGAACCCTAGCTGGTACCAGCATCATTTCTCTATTTTTAATCTCCACGGACCCCAAGGGCTAGATACGTAAGTATAAGTTTCTATTTTTTAATCTCCACGGACCCCAAGGGCTAGATACGTAAGTGAATGTTGTATAAGGAAGTGAGGCAAAAGCTTGAGAAGTTATTGGCTTTTTCTCTTTTTGAATAAGAGACAAAAAAAATTGAGTTTATTGCACCTGAAATTTTATAATGGCTTCAATATAATTTCAAATCCTTTAATTGCTCAATCTTGGTGAGAAGACATATTGCCTTGGGACTTTGTTGGTTTCACATAGAGAATGGATTTTCTAACTCTTCCTCTTATATTTGTTTCAATATTTCTTTGTTGTATCTATCTTGTTTAAGATTTTGCAAAGTGCATGAATATCCTCGTTCTTTAGCTCTACATATATTTGGCTCTCTCAAGTGGTCTTTGTAGAATTTATGTGTCTAATCTACGATTTGTTTAAAGTTTGATATCTTGGATATTTCACAAATGGAATTTGATATCCTTCTTTAGTTGGCTTTCTTATGGAGGCACTTGGTATTTTGATCTCCTACCTTTAAATAAATTTGTAAGATTTAAGATGCCAACATTCCTCATGTTGTGTTTGGGATTTAGTTAGATGAAGGTTGACTTTCCTTTCTTCATTTATAAACAAAATAGTGTATCCTCCTCCTCCCTCGATAAAGTGTATGCGTGCTTAGTGGTTTTGATTTCACAAAAATATTAGGGTAAGGAGGTTCTTATGTGTGAATTTTGATCCATTCGTTGATATCAAATTGTATCATTTTCACCTTTTTCACATATATATGAGAAGGACCCTTATCTATTAATGATTAAACCTTCAAAATCATCATGGTTTAATTTCACATTGCTAAATTCTAATAGACTAGGTCCCATGTCTTTTAGGGAGGCGATTTCCAAGGAGATCTGATTCTAGTTTAAGGCCATAGAAGGGGTGATAATGGAGGAATATCACCACCCTAACTTAACCAACTAGTTACACCCTCAGTGGTAGAAGAGATAATAGAGGAATACCACCATGCTCACTTAAACAGCTAGTTACTCCCTTAGTGGTAAATGAGATTCAAATAGTGAATACCAACAATTCTTTTTTTCCAACAAAACAACAATCTAACAAAACAACAAGAAAACCATTTGTACAATGAAAAGGGAATAACAAGGAATACCTTGGGAAACACTACCTTCTTCAAGATGCTACATAAACTTAGGTATGGGATTGATAAAGGACTCGTTCCACTTGAGTCGAGCACACAGAACAAAATTAGTTCATCACCATGTTAACAATTAAAGGGTAAAGTGATAATGGAGAGGGATAATCTATAGTGCTTAGGGTCTGAGCAGGAGGAATACTAGTTGCCGAGATGGAAGGAAAATACAATGAATGACTAAGAAGACCAGTATAGAGGGAAGCACATTCCCCAAGTATGCAACAGAGTATAATTAATAAGTTGTATGGGCATTGTATGGTCCCAATAACAAATCTCAACCAGATGGATAACCCATAGTGCCTCCAAAAAGGCTAAGGTAAGGTATGCCTATGACCAAGAAGATGGGTAGATGCACCTATTGTGCTCATGGAGTATGGAAGGGGCTAGACGAGATACACATCGAAGTCACTGAGTGAGTCAAAACACCCGTGGAAGAATATGGGACCCTAGACAATGTACACGTCGTAGGAGCACCTTGTTTGAATCCACATCAGGAGTAAATGCATGGATATGTTGTGGATCGGGTCAAGACAAGAGATTTGGCATATTAACCCCATTAAATTTATGCATTTAAAACAATATGACAAAGACATGTGCTACATGGAACAATTATTAACCCCAACATTGAAACCATTGATCTGAATACTATGCAAACGTTTCGACATAATGTTTTCCCCTTACAACCTTCTATTTAGGAGTTGTTTAAGAGTTTGAAGGAGTGGTTATAAAGTTATACAAACACTCGACCATATACTTATATACAAAATCGAATTGACTAAACAATGGGTACCAATGTCAAAGCCTAAGCCTTAGGATGGTATCGTAGACCATGACAAATAGTTAGGGGTAAAATTAATACCCAATGGTCACTGTGATGACTTTGTTAGTATTTGGATATATGTACACCCATATAATAGTATTTGGGGCCGCCGTTATGGCCAGGTGGCTGGGGCGGTCGGCTGTGGCCGTCCCCACCCAGGATCGACCCCGAGACCCCGTCCTATTCGGCGTTCTCGCCTACCATTGAGCGCCGGTTTAACTATCATGTGAAACAAAATGTACACCCATATAATAGTAGTGCAACTTTTCCTACATAGCAGGTTATGGGTTTTAATGGCATACTCTTGTATAAGTACTCATAGGAATAATACTTCAAGGTTAAGTAATTGTCCTATTTGGTTATCGTCGTCACAAGTAATAACATAGGAGACTATTCTTAACTAATGTAAAGAATGTTGAATAGGGATATAGAACTCTGTAAGTAAGCCATAGTTCTATCAATGACAAGAGTAATTTAGATAAAATATTATAGAATAGAAAGTATTGTTTATTTGTTATTTTAGCAAATTTGGGTATGTTGCATATGGTTTCAGAGTTGTAGTTATAGAACTTAGGCCTATATGGGTATGTTGTTTATTTGTTATTACAACTACAAACAAATTAGTGTTGTAATCATTTTTATGGAGGTAAGACGTGGGTAAGACACATCACTGTCTTAAAGCATCATTAGTTAAAAGGACATAGTAGTTAAATTGTTATATACATTAATGACTTTATTATTTAATACTGCCTTAACAAGCATTTATTACTTCCGCAATCACAATTTTAACATTTAATGCTGGTATAATTTTTTTTTTAATTTTTATGAAATTATCGGGATCATGATTTGGACGTATGAATCCATCCCACGATTTGGAGGTTATTCCTCAACACTCCCGAATAAAATAACCCCCAATATTTATATTACTATGTCAAATAAAAAAAAACCCTTGACCCCTTAATACGGGGCAATATATTTTTGAGGTTTTTAAGAGTATTCAACCCCCCAATATGAATGGACGTGATATGATATTGCCTCACCAGTGAACCCCCCGTGCTTTTATTTGACCTTAGGAAGGACTCATTATCCTCTTTTCATATTTGGGTGAAGTTTCTCTTAGTACCTTTGGATTTCTAGATCATGAAGGTTTTAAGGCGATAGGGGATTCCATCGGCAAGTTCATAGCGGTAGACATCGATTTATTCAAGACACAGAGGAGATCCGTGGCTAGAATTCTCATGGAGGTGGATGCGAGCCAGGGGCTCTTTGAGACGCTAGATTTGGTTGTAGGTGAGAACATTCTTTCAAAGCCCATGCATTATATTAATGTACCCTTCACATGCGCTCGGTGTCATATCTATGGGAATGTGCTAGCAGACTATAATTTACAATTTGTTAAGAAAATTTGGAAGAGAAAAGAAGTTCCATAGGGGGATGAAAGCATATCATAGTACCTGAAAGTAGAGGATGGCGTCTAGATTTTTCGTTCCTCGAAGGAGAAGGAGGATCCACAGGATGAGATCATCAGGGATGAAGTTCTTTCCATTGTTTCCTGTAAGGAGGGTGACAATTTTCCTGAATTTTTGAATCTCATGGAGGGATTCGAGCTCTCGTGTAGTCAAATGGTGAAATTTGTTGATCTCTGGGAGGAAAGTGGTAAAGTGATAAAGGAGACACTTGGGACCTCGAACGTAGGTGAGGGTGGCATGGAACATGCTTGCAAGGTGGTGGATCATTTGAGGGATGAAGGTTTAAGGGTGGTGGTTGATAAATTTCCTTCACTTTTAGGTGCATCGCTGTTGGCACAAGGTTAGAGCGCATGAAGTGCGGAATCCGACAACGATAGAAGGGTCATCAGCAGAAGAAAGGACCATTTGTGAAGGAGTAAAAGCTGACGGAAGTGCAAGTTTTGGTCAAAAGTAGTTAGATTTGGTCAAAAGTAGTTAGATTTGGTCATGTGGACCATTTTGTAACCGCATTAGTAGCCTATAAATAGAGTTACAATTATAAGCCTAAGGGCATGAAGAAGCATAATCTATCTTTCGGCATCGACTGATAGGATTGAAGAGCAGAGTAGTTTTGTATTTTCCGCTTTCGACAAGTTTTGCCATGTATGTGAATTCGCGTTAAATCACAGCTTTGGAAATTAGTTAATGCATGAAGATGTTCGGTTATGTTTCTATTTATGTTGTTGTGTTGTGAATGGTGGATACTATCTAAATGATGCAATATGGTTCACCTTTTGTTGCTTTGTTTCTTAACACGTAATATGCAAATATTGCTTGTATAATGTTGATGCGGATGTTAAGTTAATATGTGAATGTTTCTTATATGATGTTGATGCAAAGTATTAGTATCATGTTAAGTTAGATCTCTAGTTTCTAGTGCAGCAGAGTAAGGGTTAATGCATGTTCTCTCCATACTGCAGAAACTTGGTTCCCGCAGCCCCCTTGATCATCTCGGGTGAGACCTCACTCGCTTCGCGGGTGTTGCTGGAAGGGATAATACATTTCCGGGCCGATGCTCAAGGGATGTTGGTTGGAATTTGTTGACAGTAGTGTGAAGTGAACCCCTGTTGATAGTCGTTGTGTCAACAAATGGTTCCGTTTCTAGGACCGTAGTGTGAAGAAGAAAAGAGAGGACATGCTGTGGCATCCGAAAAAACCGGAGATTCAAGATTGGTTTGATAAGAAGGAACAAGAATTCACAGAGGAAGAGAATCGCCAACCCGGTCGATCAATGACTAAGTGGTTGCAGAAATACATATACTCTGACGTCCAAAAAATCTTTTTTTGTGAATTCCTAATATTGTTGCAAGAGTTGTTGGCGCAATTGACGTTTCAGAAGAAAAATTGACAGGGTGGTGAACCTGAATACTGGACGCCTTAATTGATTCGACAATTGAAACAAGTAGACAACAAGGCATCAAGGGCTGTCAACGTCTAGGTGGATAGCATTCTAGAAGGATATATTACAGAATTTTTTGTCGACACAATCAAATCGTATAGTGACACAGAGAGGAAATTTTTCAAGGGACCCCACGGAAGATTTCTATTGTCACTAAAAGTGTGGATTAAGATACTCATCTACGAAAAAGTAATATTGAGGATGAACGCTGACGAGTAAAAGCCCAGTGTGTGGAGATTGAGGGTACCGTGTGAATGCGAGTATGATAGAACGAGATGGGGTAGATGGACATGAGTGACGATGAGTTATTGAGGGAAACTAAGGAAGGTTGTGGTACCCTACGAAGTGGGGTGAGGTTTCGGCAGCCCGAGAAGAATAGGAGGACTGATGTTGAGAGAGAGTATCCTGAGGTGACCAGAACGGAGATCTGTAGAACGAGACCACACATGATGAAGCAACCCTACCATGATGAAGGAAGTGACCAGGCTACCCCCAAAGCCGAGAGACAAACCCAAAGTTACAACATACCCACAACCTCTCCCACCACACCAAACTTTGGAGGAAGAAACGCAATTTCATCACAGTGTTTCCCAAAGTGTCAGAACGGTGGTAAAAGTAGCGGATTAGTAAATAACAGTAGGAAATCAAGGATGGAAGGAGACGACGTAAAGATGCCAATTTTCATGGTAACGGGACCGAGGATCCTGAACAATATTGATTTTTGTGTGAAGCAATATGGATAGTGAAACATGTCCAGGATGACGACATTAAGAAGGGACAATTGGCGACGACCTTTAGGGGTCGTGCACTAGATTGTCTTATGAATTTTATATAAGTGCCTGCAGGAGATCCAGATAAAATGCTGCCGCAGATAAGGGGAGGACTGATTGATGAATTCAGAAAACTGAAGTCGGAGTCACAATACATTACGGAACTAAAGGAAATCAAGTAGTTCCCAAATGAATCGGTGTGGGAATTCGATCAGAGGTATAAGACTATGATGGTGAAAGTTATCTTTGGGATGAGCGATGTGTAGCACAAAGAATGGTTTATCATAGGACTGGTGCCGCACATTCGTGGGCCACTGATGCAACAAAATATCACATCCCATTCAGAAGTATTGGATATTGCAATGAAATTGGAGGCTTCACTAGTTGGCGAAGGAAGGGTAGGCATGAATCATATCCAAGCACAAGTGGAAAATTTGATGCTACAGCTCCAGGACATGAAGAATGGAAAAGAGGTGCGAGAGGAGATATGGTGCACTCGTCGCAAGTCAGAAGGACACCATAAGGACCAATGCCCAGAGTTCTGTGAGTATTTACAATCCGACGCACTGAATCCACTGAGCCAGGGAGGAATGACATAGTGTCAGGTTTGTCATATGATGGGACATTGACAAGAAGAGTGCGTGTATTTGTAGAAAATGGTGTCGAAACCAGTCAACCTATTCTGCAAGTTCTATCGATCAGTTGGACACGATGAAAATGATTATAGGGCATATGACTTGCTCCAGGAGAGAACTGCGGATACCTATTTCATGAAGAGGGAGGAACAAACCCCGATGCAGCAGCAACCGTAGCATGGTCATCAGCAGCCACCCTACAATCAATGATATAATCAACCACAACTCAATTATAATCTCCCGCAGTCGATGTACAGCCAACTGCAGCCGTAGTACGGCAAACCGCACTATCAGAATGCACAGTACAACCAATAGTCTTATGGCTAACCGCAGGGAGGATTTAGAGGAGGATTTCGTGGAGGCAGGGGTGGAGGTGTTGGTTGAGGTTGAGGGAAAGTAATGTGCTACAATTGTGGCCAGGTGGGACACTACCAAAGAGATTGCCAGAGCCCAGTTCTGCACTGTACATATTGTAGTGCACCGGATCACAGCATTGAGGACTTTCATCTATTCAAATTTTTTCAACCTTATCATCTGGGGTAACAATACCATCTACCATATCCCGATTATTTCATACAGTGACTTCCATCACTGCCCCATTTCCAGCCATCTCAGTTCCACTTCCCACTTTTCCATCTACTTTTGCAGAGACCCAGTCTTCCACTGTCCCTGTGCAAATATATCCATCCATGTTATCACCACCAACTACTGATGAGAAAACTCCAGTTCCTCCTTCTTCATTACCAGCTGATGACATCCATATTCCACTTTCTGAAGCTTTCACTTCAATTCCTTCCCCAACCTCTGTACCACTAGTCTTTCAAAATATCCTTTCCTCCCCAACTACTTCCCAAGTCACTATGTCTATACCCAGTTCCACTATTACTTAGACATCCCCATTGGTTTCAACAATGAATGTGACTTCATCATTTATTGAATTGGTAGTTGAGTTTGAAGAAGACATTGTAGTCCCTCTTGGGGATTATTTCTACAGTAAAGCATCTAGGGCGGTAGTAAGAAAAGGTAAGAAGAGGAGAAGAGATAAAGGTGGATTGGAAGCACCCAATCCTAATCAAATAATCTGGGCTAAACAATATGATGGTATCCAGTCAGAAGAATTGGATGCTGCTGCAACCATGGGTGCGTTTGCAGGTGCAAACTTTGATTCATTTAAAACACTAAATATGGATATTGATTTCAAAAAAGAAGGATTGAAGAAGATTGAAGAGAAATTGGCCAAAACCAATGAGGATCATGAGGCTTATTTTAGTGATCTCGGGAAGGTATTTGAAGATACGTTTGAAGATTTGTAGCTGAAGAATACCTCTCTCTAGGATCAATTACATGATGCACAAGTTGTGAATGTTACCAGTACACAAAGGATAGCTGTACTTGAAAAACAATGTGAGGATGCAACTGCAAGTGCAACCTCCTTTGCCTTCTCTAGGTTTTCCCAGCAAGAGTTTAAAGACTTGGCCATTCAGGTCAATGAGGAACATTATAAACTACTAATTGAATTGTTTAGCACTCTGGATGATATTAGGGAGACTCACATTGCTTTTGGCAATATGTTTGTTATTCTTGATGGGAAGGTAGCTAAAAGACAGCAAGCCTCTAAAGTCGATGATGATATTATGGAATGGCAGAGGTATATCAAGGAAAGACCAGAGGACATTCCTGTTCCTAGTAGTTTCCAGCTCAAGAAAATCAGGACTATGTTGCGTGCTTGGCAGGATCTAAATGATATGGTTGAAGATACTATTCAGAAAGAGTAGGATATTTGCGGAAGGAGATGGTATGTTGTTGACAAAATCATGGAAACATTGCAGTTCCCTACCATGGATCTTATTGAAAGTGCTTGTCCACCTAAATTGGTGATTGAATAGGTCGAACGTCGATGCGAGGAAGCTAAAGAGAAGATTTAGCACCTTGAGCATATTAAAATTGAAGATGTTGATAAGTTAATCAGACAACCTGTTGCCATGGAGGGAAAGATCCACATTTTTATCCGTATTTGGAATAAGTTACCTAAAAACGAGATGGAAATTTTTATGTGTGATGCCCAGCTGGTGCTTGAGTCATTAAATTATCCAAATATAGTTGAATTGTTAGAGATTTGGGCCAAGTGGCAAGATTTTCTTGGCCATTAGTCTAGTTCGATTTTTGTAATCCCTGTTAGAGGGGAATTTACTCTTTTTGTATCATTTTTTAATTATTATTTAAGGGGTATATCTCTCGTAGGCTGGAGGATGGAATATGGAGAAGAAAATCAACAAAGGAGACTGGCGATACTCTGGTTATTGCAGAGCTTCTAATTTCTTGCAAACTTTCAGTAATACAGTTACGGTTACTCTCTTGGATCATCTTTTGTCTATTAATCAAATTTATTTGGTAAATATTGATTTTCTCTTCAGGTTGCTTATCAATATTGTTACTCATTGCAATTTATAAACACATTGATCTACAGTTTTGATTTATCTATGCTTATGATTTGTGTATCCTTAATATTTTAAGAGAATTTATTCAATTTAAATATTTATCTATTTCTGCAAATGGTTCACATAAACTTATGATTTATGTTAATTTTTCAATTGACATATCAGTTATAGGTTAATCTTGAATGCACCTAAAACCATAATTTTCCATCAGTCAATTTTATTTGGTTGGTAGTAACTTGAGCAGATAAGTAATTAATTTCGTTTACATTTTTGTTTAATTAGTGAACATGCTTATCTATTTTCACAGCAGGTTAATGTTGAATATTGTAACTTCTAAGAATATTATATTTGTATATTATTTATTCCGGAGATGTTCCATGCCTCCGATGTGATTATACTATGAATCCGGAGATGTTTATTCCTCCGAATTGGTTGTGGTAACTAGGGTTATTAGACTTACCATCTGTGGGTCGGCCCAGTCAGTTATAATAGGGTATTTAACCTAATGGTTAAATACGAGCCTACATGTACTTGTGTAAAATACATGTCAGTGTAGTGTATAAATATAGGAGGTATGTTCCTCATTTGACATACACACACACTTGAGAGAGGCGCACTTGTGGAGGAGAGGTCTGCTATGGTGAAGGAGGAGATCATGTTTTTGGTTTGCATCTTTGTATATTGCTAGTCATCTATATTGAGGAAGCTTTACTAGGTTTTCTACCCCATGAGGGTTTCCCAGGATAAATCTGTGTCTCTTGTGTTTATGCTATGCTTGTTGTTTCTTCAGTGATCCTGTATATGCTATTATTGTGAAATGGAATGTAATGCTGCTATTTTCTGTCTTAGCATATGAAATTTTAACAGTTAATCTGCACATAAACAAGATACCTTCTTAGAGTAGGTCTAACTTAGATTAGATTTCCTCTTAGGTAGATTTTTTTTTAGACTTAACACACTTAGTTTTCCTTCATTGGAAGATAGATCCTTTTAGGATCAACACCATAAGTGCCAACGGAGGCCTTTGTATCCATGGGAAATTACTATTCCAAACAGGCTGGGGATAGAACTGTCCTTGCGTAGGACCTTTTGAAGCCTTTCATTCTGGGTTTTTCCCATCTATTGTGAGCCTTAGAGCCCATTACAGCAACCTACACATCCAAGGCATCAACAGGAAGCACAAAACGTGATGAGACAAATGAGGTAGCCGTCAGAGGGCCAGAGAGAACATACTTACAACATGTCACCGACATTCGATAGGATGAAGGCGCAAATGAAGATCAACACCTTGAAGGCATTCTTAGAGAGTTGCTTGGAGTTGGAGAAAGACCAGGATGTGCTAGCAAAGATAGCTAACCTATTACACCGACAGGAGAACAGTCGACAAATCTGAGCAATGAATCAGCTACATAAAATGAAGACAGGAAGGGAGATGAGACTGAGTGCGCAGATTGGTGCATTTGATGTTGAATCCATTATTTTGGATTTGGGGTCGGATGTGAACATTCTGACGAAACAGATGTGGGAGACGATGGGGAAGCCGCAGCTGGTATGGTCCCCAATACAGCTTCAACTGGCGAACTAGAGTATCATCAAGATCAAATGCCTAGATTCTAATGGATGAAGAGGATCTCCTAGAAAAATTCCACCAGCATATAGGTACTCTATCCTTCCTCCCTTAACAATGGAGAGGGGGTTCATATATATAGGGATAAAGGGATATGATAGGTTGAGGATTTATGGGAGATGCTTAAGGGATCATCCTACTAGACAAGGGGATCGAATTGCACCTTTCCAGATATGTAGGGATAAGTCTCCACGCCATCCAAGCTTCAAGAAGTTGCTCGAAGCTTCTCTTTATCCATTTTAAACAACAACGATGCACCTTGCATAAGGGAAAAACTCGCTAATGGGAGATCAACGCACCTTGTGCAAGACACCATGCACCATCGATGCACTCTGCTAAGGTGCAGAGTGCGTAACCTTGAGTCTGGTGCACCTTTCCAAAGATCAGGGTGCGTCAGGGTGACAACATAAGATTAAAGGGATGAACAACAACTTCTCTTTTGATGTTTTAGCTTGGGAAATTTAGGGGTTAGGGCATATAGAGGACACATAAATCATGATGACGAGATTTTGGTGTAACATATTACTCAAGAGTTTTCTCTCCAAAATTCTGACCCTTGGGTCATCTAAAAAATCGCTATATATAGGCTTACAATTGTTTGTATCAAATAAAAATCCTAAATCCTTTTCGGTTGTTATTAAAAATAGTAAATGACCTCATAACTTCTATAAGTGTAAATTAACTACATTTTAAACTATGACTTACGGACTACTATTCAATTAACTGATGGTAAATTTGAGTGTTGTTAACTAACTGATAATGCAAACTAAAAATAGGTCATATGCTAGTTGTTATCCTCCACCTCTTCACTCTACCTTGATGTATATCAAATGCACATGAGGTTCCCAAATGTATGGATCTATCCCATTATGTTTGGCTTCAGTAACTTCCATAACACCCCCTAGCTTTTTTCCATGCTATGCATTGCAAAAGTGTGTTTCTAGAACTCTCGTAGCGCACTCCCTGTTTTTTCTGTGATATGTGCTGCAGGAGTGCGTTTCCAAAACACTCATAGTGCACTCCCTATTTTTTTGTGAAATGCGTTGTAGGAGTCTAGAAAATGGCAAAATTCCAACGTTTCAAATAGTCACGCTTAATTTCCATCCCGAGGGATCCAAAACTATCACTTACCCTCTTCTATGTCTAATTATCATCCATGCATGTGTCCATACTCTTCTGCCTTTCTGAACCACCAATCAAAATTGAACCTTAATAGAAACCCTAATGCTGGAGCTTTACGTGAGTAGGGTTCAAGTGGCATATTATATTTGTTGTGCATACCCCTTCCTTCTTTCTGACTGTGTTTCTCTTCCTATGAGTAATACTTGAGTACTTTGAGTACTTTCTTGTTCAAGTAGTAGGTATCAATTTATCAAAATTAGGGATTGTTTCTAGGAAATCCTAGTTCTTCAAAACTTAATTTTTGAGGTTGATTTGTATTCAGTCAAAACTATGGTTTGGATGTGAGAGAGGCATCATTCCCTCTAATAATACACTTCAATTAGGATTTTTAAGTTTCTCCCTGGCACTTCTCCTCCTTTGAAAAGCTTCAATTCTTCTCTAAGTGCCTTGTTCTCTACATGTAATGATGTGTTTCTTCTGTCTAATTTTTGTACCTGTTGCATGAGGGAAAGTCCTTGTACCAATATTATTTTAGTCTCATATAGAATTCCTTCTATCACATTAAATTCCTTTGTCATCTACCACCTGTATCTTCTTCTTTCTTCGAGGACCCTTGATTTTGCTTCCTTTTCCTCTTTCAACTGGGCTTTCAATTGGTTAATATTGGACTCTATATCTTTTAGCTGAGTTTTCAACTAGTTATTCTTGGACTTGGTATCTTTTAGTTAGTATTCAACTGGTTATTCTCAGACTCAGTATCTTTTAGCTAGAATTTTAACTGGCTATTCTCAGATTACGCCTCATCTCTTTGTGTAGAAGGTTGGGTCTCTTTCCGTCGGGCTTCCATTTGGTCAATTCTAGACTCCTCATCAGCTCTCTGTGCAGAAGGTTGGACTCTAGGTGTTTCTTCATTATCCAGTTGAATGGGAGATCCAGGGAGAGTGTGAGGGGGGATTTCCATGGTAGTTGCGAGAGTTTCCTGACCTATGGAAACCATCCTTCTAGATGGTGCCCTGGTCAAGTGCTTTCTAGGAATTAATTTTTTAGTGACTGTTGGTTGTCTAGACTGAGTTAGAGGTTTCCAATGTAGACCCAGGTACTTTGCGGTTCAGGGAACCAACAAAAACCCTATTCACCGGCCCTTTTGGCAATAGATTGCGCGCAGACTGAGGTCTCACCCAAGGCGAAGCTGACGGCGTGATTGCAGAATCAAGTTTCCACAACATGGTGATGCGAGAGTGGAATGTTGGATAAAAAGCACAATATCTTGCAGATTATCGCGGACAGGAAACCGCACAGAGTCTCTGTCCTGTGTCAGATGCTTCTTCAAGCTTTGGGACTTGCATGACCAGCACATCTAAGGACTGTGCGATAGAGACTATCTCTTTCCTAGCGCACGTAAGCTATTGACAGCTTACATCGCAACACGGACTTGGACCGGCACGTCCACGGGACTCGCATCTATTCAAGGTTGTCCAACGGTAACCAAACTACCACTCTTTATGCATGTATAACACTTAAATATTTATCGTTATGCTGCATGCAAATGACTAAACATACAATACTGCGCACTCCAATGATGCTCCTAAGTTCAGTGCTCCACTATGTGATTATTCAGCACATTCATACATTCACAAACTTAGACTTGTTGAATACTTAACATTTACCCATACATGTATCACTCAACATATTATTCCCATTCTCTGCGAAGAATACATACAAAAGCAATCACATAAAAGATAACTAGGGTATTAACCTTCGTACTAAGCAAATGAACAGTCATAAAGCACACAATAATCACATAACACAGAATTTAATGTGGTTCACCCCCCGGATGGAGACTATGTCCATAAGAACGGTTGCTAATATTGATCTTTATGGGAAGGGTACAACCGCTCTTAGTCTGCGCACTCAGCTACAGACTCTCATCTCTCTCAGATAGGTCTCTGCGCACTCAGCTGCAGAGCCTTTACAATGGCTTCCAAGCTTTTAGAATCTACAATGATCTATGCTTAATCAAAACTAAAGAGTAACCCTTCCCTTGCAAAATTATGCCTTATTTATAGATCATGCCTGTAGGTCATGTATTTACAATACACAGGCCACAAACCCTTAGTTTTACCAAAAACAGTTATAGTTTCCAACTCATCGAGCTAGCTGGTGCCTCGTAGCGAGTCTTCCATTATGGCCTGCCTTCGCGCATGCCCATGTTGTTGATGTATATGTAACTTCGGAATGTATTTCATCTATGTATATTTATTGTACCCTTATTAGAGATGTGTTATTCCTCTATAAGGAAGTGTCGTTATGTGGATTGACAAGTGTCGCAAGTGTGTGTACTTGCCGATGGGTTATTAGACCACCATGTGTGGGGTCGACCCTGAAATATATATATTATATTGTGGATGTACCTAGCTAGACAAGTCGGCCCCATAAGCTCACTAGGCAAACAGATTAATATAAATAGAGATCAGGAGATCTCTATTTAGATAATTCGGAAAGTCATATCTCTCTCACTCAGAAAGTGGCGCACTAGTGAGGAGGAGGATCATCTGCTTCTAGGAGACTATCTCAAGTGTATTTTGGTTGTACTTTGGTTAAGCCATTGCTCTCTCTATCTCTAAGGAATTTGTGGGGTTTTTCACCTTAGGGTTTTTCCCACGGAAACTCTGTGTCTCTTGTCTCTCATGCTTTTGATTCTTGTGATGCTTGTCATGCTTATTGTGATTGTTATGCATTGATATACTGTATATGTTATTCTATCAGTGAAGATCCTAGATTATTATGAATCAATGCTCAAAAGTTAACATGGTATCAGAGCTAACCTAAGAAGAAGACATTTTGCAGTGACGGAAACTTGAGTTTCTTGTTTATTGGGTTTCTCTCCATAGATTTTGGAAAAGAAATATAGTAGATTGATGCTACTCATCAAGGAGAATCTATCTGTCCAATCAGAATTCAATTCTGAGCATTTTCAGATTTGGCCCTAAAAATTAGGATTTCCACAAAAATAGGAATTTCTGAAATCTGAAGACATAGCTAGAAGCTCCTTGCAAAAATCAAAGTTCAGAGCTTTGGATCGAGATTTTTGGCTGGGTAGATCTCTGAGAAACGCAAACCCTAATGCAGGGATCTCCCTAGTGAACCTGGGAGGACAAAAAGGCAAATCTAAAGGGTAAAGATTTGTTGATCTCAAATTCTGAATACACCAGGCTGATCATCTCATCAAGGCACATCTTTCTATCCTTTCAGAAAATTGAAATTCACATTTTGAATTTTTAGGGTTTTTCCAACAAACCCTAATCCAGGACCAGATCCAGTTTTCAGCATTTCAAGTGGTAAGACCTAAATCTTTTCTATTTCCATTTGAATTACTCTTTAAGATGTCTCACCACACCAAGCTTGAGGATAAGCTTGAAGGAGCTGATAACTTCCGAGCTTGGAAGTATAGGATTGGGTTAATCCTGGAAGAGAATGAGTTGGACTCATATGTAAAAGAAGACATCCCTATCCCAGAGGATGAAGAGGCTAAGGTATTGCATAAGAAAAAATTGGTCAAGGCAAAGAGAATCATTGCTGATTCTATCAAAGACCATCTCATACCCCATGTGTCTTCTCTAAAGACACCCAAGGAGATGTTTGACTCTTTGACCAAGCTATTTGAAGGGAAGAACATAAATCGGAAGATGACCCTATGGAACCAATTGAAAGGAGTAAAGTTTTAGAATGGAGAAACCATTCAATCTTATTTTTCAAGGGTCTCCCAGATCAAGGAACAACTAGAAGAAATGGATGAAATGGTGGAGAATGGTGAAGTGGTGATGTCCACTCTAAATGGCCTACCCAGGTCATGGGATTCCTTTATTCAAGGAATTTGTGCAAGGAAGAAGTTGAACTCCTTCAACAGATTGCGAGAAGAATGCTCTCAAGAAGAATCTAGGATTGTGGCCCGAAAAGAAAAGATGGGAAATGAAGATCAAGCTCTCACAGCACATGCCAGGAAAGGCAAGTCCAAGAAGGAATCATCTCATAACTGGAGATTCTCACACCACCATTATCATAAAGATAAGAAAGATCTCAGATGCTTCAATTGCAATGAGAAGGGACACTTTGCTTCATATTGTCCCAAGAAGAAGAAAGACAACAACAACAAATTCAATAAGAAGAAGAAGAATAACAAAAGAAGATATCATGCTCATGCTACCAAAGATGATGAACCCCCAAAGAAAAAGGCTAGGGTAGAAAGTGATAGTGATGATGACTCATCAAGTGAAGAAGAATATGTTCTAATTTCTGCTCTCACAGGTACTATCTCCCATGGTTGTAATAATTGGTTGATTGACAGTGGGGCTTCTAAACACATGACTAGGTTTAAGGAATCTTTTGTGAATCTATCTGAACATGAATCACCCCATAAGGTGAAACTTGGGGATGATTATCAATACCCAATCAAAGGAAGTGGTGAAGCCTCCTACAACCTAGATTCTGGAAAATCTTTGAAGATGAAAGAAGTCCTTTATGTACCTGGGCTCAAGAAGAACTTACTCTCCATCTCTGCATTGGATGCAAAAGGTATGAGGGTTGCATTTTTGGATGGCCAAGTCCTAATGTGGCCAAAGGGAAAGAACATAGATGATGCAGTAGTGATTGGAGAGCAAGAGGGAGGTTTGTATAAATTGAAGGGACAACTTGAACATGCCATGGTACATGAATCCATGGAGCCAAGTGAACTTTGGCATAGAAGACTTGCTCATATGCACTATAGGGCACTTCCAATTGCAAGCAAGGCTGTAGAGGGTCTTCCTGAAATCAAGACCAAACATGAAGGTGTTTGCAAAGGATGTGCAAAATGTAAGAACATTAAGAAGGCTTTCCCAAGCAGTGAAAGCAAGGCAAAAGACATCCTAGAAATCATCCACTCAGATGTATGTGGTCCTATGTCATCCAATTCTCTGAGTGGGTATGTTTACTATGTCTCATTTATTGATGACTTCTCCAGGAAGAATTGGGTATACTTCTTGAACAAAGATGAGGTGTTTGATAAATTCAAGGAATTCAAAACCTTGATGGAGAATCAAACTAACAAGAAGATCAAAACATTCAAATCCGACAATGGTGGAGAATTCACCTCAGGTGACTTCAAGAATCTTTGTAGTGATTCAGGTATTAAGAGGGAGTTGAATGCTCCTTATAATCCTCAACAGAATGGAGTTGCAGAAAGAACGAATAGAACAATCATGGAAGCAGCAAGGCCAATGCTGCATGACCAGGATCTACCTATGCATCTATGGGAAGAAGCAGCTAGAATAGTTGTATATGTACATAACAGAACACCCCACAAGATATTGGAAAACAAGACACCAGAAGAGGTCTTTTCTGCTAAGAAACCTGAAGTCAACCATCTCAGAATATTTGGTTGTCCAGTATACACTCATGTCCCAAAGGAAAAGAGGACTAAACTAGATCCTTCAGGAAAGAAGGGTATCTTTGTGGGTTACAGTGAAAGCTCGAAGGCTTACAGAATATACTTTCCAGGGTTCAAGAAGATTGATGTCAGCAGGGATGTAACATTTGATGAAAACTCAGCATTCATCAAATCAAGGAAGGCACCTATCGAAGTTTATGAAGAACCTAAGGAAACTAGATTTCAAGACACTACCATGACTGAAGCAGTTTCAGAAGTTGTTTGTGAGTTTGAAGATCCGCAAGAACCTGTAGATCCACCCCATGAGGATAACTCTCACAAGAGGAAACCTGCATGGGCTAGAGAGCTCATTCAAGATGCAGAAAGATTTGGCATTCTAGAAGAAGAACACAGAGCAAAGAAGAGAACCAGATCACATACCAGCTATGTTGCTTTACTCTGTGACATTATGAACAAAGAGCCTTCCAATTATGAAGAAGCAGCAGAAAAGAAAGAATGGAAGGATGCCATGGTTGAGGAATACCAATCAATAATGAGGAATGATATTTGGGATGTTGTCCCAAGGCCTAAAGAGAAGTCTATTGTAACTTCCAAATGGATCTACAAAATCAAGCATGCTGCAGATGGTAGTGTAGAAAAATACAAAGCAAGATTCGTAGCTTGTGGCTTCTCTCAAAAAGAGGGAATAGATTATGAAGAAACTTTTGCACCTGTAGCCAGGTATACTTCCATCAAAGTAGTACTTGCCATGGATGCAGCGATGAAATGGAAAATACCCCAGATGGATGTCAAGACTGCTTTCTTGAATGGTGTAGTTGAAGAGGAAGTATATGTGGAGCAACCACTCGGTTTTGAAATACATGACAGGGAGTCATATGTGTGCAGATTGAAGAAAGCCTTGTATGGCTTGAAACAAGCTCCCAGAACTTGGTATGGTATGATGGACAGTTTCCTATCTAGTTTGGGCTTTACCAAGAGTAAAGCGGATTCCAACCTTTATTACAAGGTTGAGGAAGGGAATCCTGTGATTCTACTCCTGTATGTGGATGACTTATTTGTAACAGGAGATGCCAGATTGATTGCAGATACTAAGAGAAAGCTTGCTGTCGAGTTCGTTATGAAAGATTTGGGAATCATGCATTATTTCCTAGGTATGGAGGTGTGGCAGAATGCAGGTGGGATCTTCCTTGGTCAAGGGAAGTACACAGTAGATATCCTGAAGAGATTCGGAATGGTGGATTGCAAGGCCATGGCCACACCTATGGCATCGAATCTGAATCTTCTATGTGATGCTTCATCTGAGCCGATTGATGTCTCTATGTATCATTAGATGATTGGGTCCTTGATGTACCTAACAAACATGAGACCAGATATTTTCTTTGCGGTGAACACATTGAGTCAGTTCCTGACAGATCCGAGGAGTGTTCATCTGGTTGCTGTAAAGCATGTTCTGAGGTACCTGAAGGGTACAGTGGATTATGGGCTCAAGTATGAGGAAAATCAAAAGTTTAACCTGCAGGGTTATGTTGATTCAGATTGGGCTGGCAGTGCTGCAGATAGGAAGAGCACATCTGGGTGCTGCTTCAATATGGGATCAGGTGTGATCTCTTGGTTTAGCAGGAAGCAGTCCTGTGTAGCACTGAGTATAGCTGAGGCAGAGTATGTTGCAGCCTGTTCAACTAGTTGTGAGGCAGTATGGCTACGGAAGATACTGTCTGAATTATTTGATCTCCTATTGGATGCTACTGGTATCTTCTGTGATAACTAGAGTTGTGTGAAGCTGTCCGAGAACCCAGTGTTTCATGACAAGTTGAAACACATAGAGATCAAATATCACTATATCAAAGATATGGTGCAAAGAGGAGCTGTGAAGCTCCTGTATGTTGCGACGGACGAGCAGATTACAGATGTGCTGATGAAGCCACTAGCCAGGGTGAAGTTCGAGTACTTCAGAGAGAGGCTTGGTGTTCTTCGGATTGATGACACTTTGAGGAAGAAGTGATGGACACATTTGATGAAGCCATTCCAAGCATGTTGGAAGGAGGATCCTTCACATGGTTGTGGATGTAGACGCTGGATGATGAGCATCAAGATGATGTTCTGGTATGATCAGTTGGATCATTTTTATATGTATGTATGTATGCATCATGTTGGATGCTGGATATGATCAGTTGGATCATTTATATGTATATGTATGTATGCATCATGTTGGATGCTGGATATGATCAGTTGGATCATTTATATGTATGTACGCATCATGTTGGATGCCGGATATGATCAGTAGGATCATTTGTATGTATTTTGTATATGCATCATGTTGGATGCTTGGACCATGTATCTGTATATGTATTAGGTGGATACATTGTATGATCTGGTGGATCATGTATGATGATATGTATCATGTATTTGTATTTGTATTAGGTGGATACACTATATGATCAGGTGGATCATGTATGATGATATGTATCAGGTAGATACTTGGTATGCATTAGGTAGATGCATTGTATGATCAGGATGATCATGAATGACGAGCTTCAGGATGTTACTCCAGAAGACATGCAGCAGGATGTTGCAGTGATGATGATCAGGATGATCATGTGTACATCAGGATGATGTATGGTGAGTATTAGGTTGATACTCTGTGGCCATGGAACAGGTTGTGCATATAAGCATGCAATTTGTGCCCTGGGAGATTTGCATATAGTCTTTCGAGGTTTTTCCTATGGCATGTAATTTGTACCCTGGGATATCTAGCAAATGCTCTTTCGAGGTTTTGCTTGGGAGGACATATAATTTGTGCCCTAGGAGATTTGCAGATAGTCTTTCAAGGTTTTTCCTATGGCATGTAATTTGTGCCCTGGGATATCTGGCAGATGCTCTTTCAAGGTTTTGTCCTATGGCATGTAATTTGTGCCCTGGGAGATCCGATAGGTTGAGTCGTGTGCTCATAATCAGTCCTGGGATGCTCTTTCGAGGTTTTGCCATGACCACATGTAATTTGTGCCTTGGGATATCTGATAGGTTGATCCTTGTGCTCGTAATTAGTCCTGGGATGCTCTTTCAAGGTTTTGTGGTGACCACATGTAATTTGTGCCCTGGGAGATCCGATAGGTTGAGCCTTGTGCTCGTAATCAGTCCTGGGATTCTCTTTCGAGGTTTTGTGGTGGGGTCACATGTAATAAGTCCTGGAGATCTGGACAGGATGAAAAAGGCCTCAGATGCTCTTTAGGGTTCTTGCTAGTCAAGAGACTCTTTTAAGGTTTTGTGACGCGTGTAATAAGTCCTGATATTTCCACAGTATGGCCAGTGATGATGAAGACCTACAGGTGGTGGGCCTACATCTAGTATGAAAAAGGACTGGCTCTGTAGAACTTCCTATGACGAGTAGAGTCAGAGATTGATTGAGATAGCAGCAGCAGTGATGATGATGATGACGATGCATCGATGACGATGATCCTGAGAAGAAGACTTGTCTAGCAGATCTGTGTCGAGAAATACCTTCCTAGTTAAGAGGGAGTGTTGATGTATATGTAACTTCGGAATGTATTTCATCTATGTATATTTATTGTACCCTTATTAGAGATGTGTTATTCCTCTATAAGGAAGTGTTGTCATGTGGATTGACAAGTGTCGCAAGTGTGTGTACTTGTCGATGGGTTATTAGACCACCATGTGTGGGGTCGGCCCTAAAATATATATATTATATTGTGGATGTACCTAGCTAGACACATTGGCCCCATAAGGTCACTAGGAAAACAGGTTAGTATAAATAGAGATCAGGAGATCTCTATTTAGATAATTCAGAAAGTCATATCTCTCTCACTCAGAAAGTGGCGCACTAGTGAGGAGGAGGATCATCTGCTTCTAGGAGACTATCTCAAGTGTATTTTGGTTGTACTTCGGTTGAGCCATTGCTCTCTCTATCTCTGAGGAAGTTGTGGGGTTTTTCACCTTAGGGTTTTCCCCACAGAAACTCTGTGTCTCTTGTCTCTCATGCTTTTGAATATTGTGATACTTGTCATGCTTATTGTGATTGTTATGCATTGATATACTATATATTTTATTCTCTCAGTGAAGATCCTAGAGTATTGTGAATTAATGCTCAAAATTTAACACATGTCGCTATCGGCCTTCCTGTCGCACGCGTGCCAATAGGTCGCTTTAGCTGAGCCGTTCTTCCTCTAACGGCTTCATGAAACTAGCACAGGTGGTGGCATATTTCATGTGTGTGACCAGTCACTTTCTTCCCGATCCGCTCCTGCCCACCGCTTGGCATACCTGGAGCATTTTTACCAAAATTAGACCGCTGCTAGTCTATCCGAAACACGTGCCATCTTCCTCGTTCAACACTCTGGCCTGTTGGATCCTTGTAGACTGGACACCTCGTGGTACTGCATCCTCGTAGCACCGAGCTTCGCAACTATACCCCTTTATGCTGCGCACAACTCTGCAGCATCCTCAAAACTTATACCAAAGAAAGAATTATTTGGGCTGAGCTGCGCTCAGCTTCAAATTTCCAAAAAGGTTCCTTGTTCAAAATTTCCCTCTTAGGCCAGGCCCAACAGGCCCCTAACACTTACATGTGGCTTGCCCCCAAGCCACTTGTAACCTTGCCAAGCCGTTCTTTCTGCTATGGAGCTAACTTCGCAGCGAACTCATTGTATGTACCGAACAGCTTGTCGACCACTTGTTTTGTTTCCTGCTCGACTTGTCGGACTTTGTCCATTATTTCCAGTGTAATTTCTTCATCGATCTAACCTTCCACCTTCTCTTGATTGGCACGCAGCTCCTTCATCTTATCCTCAATCTCTTTTGAGATCGTGTTGGCATCCTCTAGCAAAGCTTGTGACTGATCTCCCAGCTCGCTTTCTTTTTCCCTCAACGCCTGTACTTCCCTTTTCAGCGCGTTGATTTCTCGGTACTTTGGTAGCCTGTCCCTTGGCACAAGAAATTTTACTTTTGTATCCAGCTGCTCCAGTGCAACCTGATTTTCCTTCAATCAATGTCATCCTCATACACATGATAGTTTCCTGCATACCAGTCCGCCTTCTTCTTCTGTGCTTTCGGTGAGATATGAATACTGCACATGTCAACATAAAAATCGACAATGCGAATGTATTTACTAGTTACCTGCTTTGTAATCCTGTGAGTCGCCACAATCGCATCACGCAGCTAGCTATAGTATTGGTAGAACACTTCTGCGGTCGCGTGCTGCCTCTACGAATTCAGATTTGCCCAGAAGTTTGAGTAACACGGTTCTCTGCATTCACTTGCATCAGTGATTACTCCGACATAATCCTTTGGTTCCTTCCATCCCACAAACGCAATCAACACTATAAGCCACGTATAGTGGAAGTTTCCTCCATTGATTTGTATCTCGTTGAGTTCTTCAATGAACTCGTTCAACAGGTACTACGACCATTTAAACTGTTCTCCTTCTGATCTCACGGCGCCAAGCAATACTGCGCCCGTACTTACCTCTAGAGGCCTACATTTTCTCAGGATCTTTCCTCCTAAAAGCTGGGTAATGAATCTCGTCACCCTATTGTCAATTTCTTCTGTCTAAAAATCCCTCTTCCCTTTGATGACAGCCTTAGTTTTCTTCATGAGGGCCATTGCTTCTTTATCCTTGCTCTTCCCTTGGAAGTAATTTTTAGGATCTTTATCCCTCTTGCTGAGTCTTGTAATGCAGTGGATTAGGTCAATGTTCAGATCCACATTATAGTCCAGCCATAAGTAACCTTGATGTATTCATGCCATCAGTGTTCTTATGACCGCATTCAGCTCCAGAGTTTTATTAAAATGCGGGAGCTTGAGTAGGTTGAGCAACCCCGACTGGGCTACCCCTTCCAGCTAGTTTTCGGCTACCAAGTTAAGTTGACCCTTTGCATCTTTCTTCCGGCACATTTAATGGTCGGGCTAGAATTGTGGGAACTTCGGGTCATGGGGATCGTTCTTCTGTATCGCTAGCAGGTCATAATCCTCCCACTTGCATTCTTGTATTTTTCCCAGCAGATTCGTGTCTAGTTGCACATGCTTTGATATTGGTGACAATTGGATCTCATACTTGGCATTTTTCATCATCTTAAAGACCAGTGCATCCAGTGCACGTGGTGAGATGTAGTTCAGGGTCATAGTCAGTGGTATTTGTTTTTCTGCTACTGGTGGCTTTTTCCCTATGGAACCCATCTTAGGAATTTTTGTTCTTGGTTCCACTAGAGTCTTGCCTTTGTCTTCCATAACCGGGTTGTGCCTTGGTTACCTTCTTGATGCTTGTCTTGGTTCGAGGGTAACGTTCTTAGCTGGGGTTCTCATTAACCCTTCGATCCCTTCGTGCTCAAAAATCCTGACTATCTCTTGGACTATGAATTCTTCTGGGATAGATAACCTCTCAGACATGCACTGGCTACAACTTACAAGGTTTCGAGATGGTGTGTTGTAAGTAGTGCAGACAGAAGTATGCGCAGAAAAAATTCTATGTGTTTGGTAATGCTCGTGAGGCAATATGCAGCATTATTTATAAGCGCAGCGGACCCCCTCCACGCCCCTCAATGACTAGATGAGCATTAATGGCTATATCTGTTGGCCAAATCCGGTGGATCCTTTGGTCTTGTCCTTCAAATTTTGGTTCAGAACGGATATTTTTGCTTTAATTGTCTAAGCGGTTGCTGGCAATGGCTACATAACGACTATTTTTCTCCACTGACACTGTAACGGCTATTTTTCTAAACATTGCGTCAAACTGCGCGGTAGGTCATTCTTGGTCCTACACAGTGACTTCACAGCATTGGAAGCCAACCTTCTGAATTAAGTCTCAGCCTCATGTACTTTGATCCTCGTGGTTGCATCTTTGAGCTTCGCAATTGTGCTATCCTTCTTTGCTTTTTCTTTTCTAGAAATATATATATATATATATATTTTAGCAGCACCTTGTGACCGTGCTGTGCAGTATATACATACTTCATATTATACATTGCGTACAGATTCAGTCAGCTTTCCAATGCCCAATTTCAACTGTACTTGGCACTTAGAATTCTTTGGTTGGTGATGATCACAGGTTCTGTGAAGCAGGACCATCCCGATAGGGTTTTAGTTTGCTTCCATTGATCAAAGTAGGCAAGGTATGCCCAGTTAATGTGGCTAACTGAACTGCGCCAGCATTAGTGACATGTAATACAGTATATGGACCAAGCCAATCCATTTTAAACTTCCCAGGAAATTTTATGAACTTACTATCATATAGGAGGACTAGATCACCTACCTGGAAATATTTGTTCTTGATGTGGCGATCATGCCATGCTTTTTCTCTTTCCTTCTACACTTGTTGGTGAAAGCCTGCAATGAAGTGATCCTCCTCCAGACCAACCAATTGTAAGAGTCTTTCTTCCAGGTCGTCACGGTCTTCCATGCCTGTAAATGCTACGATTCTCAAAATGGGAACAATATATTCCATCGGCATTATTGCTTCTTTCCCATAGGTCAACCTAAATGGTGTATGGCCAGTTAGTTTCTTGTAGGTAGTCCCATATGCCCATAGTACAGATGGGATGAGCAGGTCCCAATCGTCCTGATTGACATTGCATATCTTGGTTGGCTTATTTTCCAACACTTTGTTAAATGCTTCAATGGTTCCATTTTCCTACGGATGATAAGGCGTGCTGCACTGATGATGAACATGGAACTCTTCGGTCAAAGCTGTAATGGTCTTATTCAGAAAATGAGTGCCTTGATCACTCATCAATATCTTTGGGCATCCAAATCCCGTAAAGATATTTTCATATATAAATTCTGCTGCTGTAGATGCGCTACAGTCTTTTACTGACTTTGCTTTTGCCAATCTGGTGAGGTAATCTGTAGCAGTAATGATATACCTTGTACCAGCTCTTTTGCTTGGTGGATTAATAGGACCCACAAAATCAATAGCCCATTTTTCAAAGGCTTGCAATGTCAGTTGTGGATGTAAGGGCATTTCATTCCTGCGTGATGGCTTCCTCGTCCTCTGGCAGATGTCGCAACTCCGGCAGTGTTGCTTCGAATCTTTATGAATTGTAGGCCACCATAGCCCTGTGCACAATATATTCTGCGTGGTAGCTCTCCCTGCATAATGGCCTCCTACGATTCTTGAGTGTGCATCAGCTAGTATGAAAGGTTTCTCATGCTCGAGCACACATCTGCACAGTACTTCATCTAGTCCCAGTTTGTATAGCTGACCTGCAATTATAGTGAAGTCTGTTGCGCGCACTACCAGCTGCTTCTTCTGCTATGTAGTGAACTCTATAGGTGCAAATCCTGTAGTCAAGAATTCAATGATGTTTTGGTAGTACTCATCTTCAACTTGTATAGCAAACAACTGTGCATCAGGCAGGTTGTCCTCCAGATTCATGGGTTCTTTTCCTGACTCGATTCTTGACAGATGGTTAGGTCCCAAATTCAACCTTCCTAGCTTAACCATAATTTGAAATTCATACTCCTGAAAGATTAGTAACCATTTGCATATGTGCCCCCCTAACACTGGCTTGTTGACTAGGTATTTTAAAGCAGAATGGTTAGTGAACATAGAGAAATGCACGCCCAACAAGTAATGCCTAAACTTTTGTAGCGCATATACCATCGCGATTCCTTCTCTTTCGGTCATGGTATAGTTCTTTTCAGCGGATGATAACTTTCTGCTGGAAAAGGAAATAGGATGATCAATACCTCCCTCTCCTGGCTGTGCAAGGACAATTCCTAATGCTATGCATGAGGCATCCACATGGACGTGAAATGGATTCCCCCAATCCGGGAAAACTAGGATTGGCGCAGTGACCATCTTTTCTTTCAATGTGTCAAATCATTTCTCACAGTCCTCATTCCAAATAAATGGTACATCTTTCTTCAGCAAATTCTCCATAGCTGTGGTTATCTGGGCATACCCTTTTATGAATTTCCTGTAATATCCATTATGTCCCAATGTAGTGTGCAACTGCTTAACTGAATTTGGTGTCGATAAATTCACAATGACTACGATCTTGGTTGGTGTAACATCCTGAATTTTCATAAAAATTTAAAACTTTTGAAAACAACATTAAAATACGATAATTATAGTTGCGGAAAATAATAATTGTCTGAGTACAACAGAAATGATTAAAAGTTCGTTAGTACTAAACATAATTTAATTTTTGTATTAGCAGCATTGTGATAATGGCAACTTTAACACACATTTGACAAACATGATTAATGTAATAAATGTACTGACAGGTCAGAATTTTGATGTGATACTTATAAATATTGACAAGCCACTAACAATTTCCTTTTTTATGTCCAAGGGTGTCTTACGAGGTACCCTGGAGTTTACTTAGCTGCAACGCTAAAGCATTTGAAATGTTCTATGTGCAAATGACAGGTAAGAAGTTCCATGACTATGTAAATTCAAAGTACATGTATAGTTCAAATTCAACGTCGTAGATAAATAGAATGTTAGAAATCTATTGTGACTCACAATAAGCATGCGGGTATGAAGTACATGGTTATAATTATTGTTTTCAAATGATGTCTTACAACTCAACAATGTTTAAAACAAAGTTATCTATGAACATCATCAAGCTGATAGGTTCGTCGCTGTAATCCTTGTCGTTGTTGTAGCTGGCTTTGTCGTCATCTTAAGATAATTATCTTCATAGTACTAATGTAGTAAATGTACCGCAAAATCATTAAATGTCTGTAATGAGAAAATATGGTAAGAAATACATAGCATTCAGTTAGTTTTCATGCTAAATATTTATCATTGGATTCATTTGAAATATTTACAATACAAACTATTTATTCTTATAATTGCAATAATAGAAATTATATGGACAAAACCAACATTACAAAGGTAATATTTAAATCTCTTATGTATTGACTATACTAAACCATAATTTTACAATTTTAACTATATGTGATACTTATAAGCTTTTAAGGGCTTATATATATAGTATCATTCATTATATAAAATTGCATATAAATGAAACTATGTTAATTTCGTGACTATGATCATACTAACAACTATTACATAAACAATATACTTAACATTATAATCTACGAATCTTAACCTGGGAACTATATAAACTTTAAAATGTTAATATACGTAACATAATGATTCTATAATGCGACATAGGCTTGGAACTATATATATAAACGTTGATCATTAAATAAAACATAACACAAATAATATGTGTCGTAAACATAACTTGGAAACCATATAAACTTTGGATTATAGTTAACATATCGCGTAATGTTTTTAATGTTGTGAATCATAAGCTTGAGAAATATATCGTGGAAATAAATAGAGTACTAACATGTATTAACTAATGATTGACAGGTTGATGGTTGGCATGCATTATGAGCCAGCATTGGTGATTGTGTTACAGGCCTACATTAATGGCCGTCCATATACCGTGGCGACGAGGACTTAACAAAGCTTCCACGTATTGCAACTTAGTGCATACGGTGACTGCAAAGGTTGCTATGTAATACTTCCTGTTAATATTCCTCTAAGCTGGCTGTCAATCTATCCACCGTAGGCAAAATGTGGCAAGGCCATGCTTTGGAAATGAATGAACCATAAATGCAATTACCATATGATACCCAATGTAAAAGCGTTGGCATAATTGTGATCGTTGATCGACTTTGATCCTGGTCGTTGGATGCAACCCTAGTGTTGTGTCGTTGTGTTGGGTTGATGAGGAGTGAATGTAGTTCATTGTTACTATTGTTTTGGCAATAAGGCCGACAGGCTACTGCTTTGTAGGGTTAGAAGACAATGTAAGAGGGTTTCGACCTTGCGACCTATAGGTTAGGTTTGAATATTGCAGGTTTCGTCTCACTGTAATGGTGTGAACACTCGTTGTGTCTTGGGTTTGCAATACTGTTGAGTTGATAAGTTAGCTGTTTCTTTTTCTGAGTTTTGAGTGGAAAGATACCTTCCTACAACAAAAGTAATGGTATCCTGCTCTTGTCCAAGGAAAGGAATTCATCATGTACAGGTGTATGTACAGAGCTTGGCCATCGACTGTCAAGGGTATGTGACTTCTGAACTCGGAATTGCTAGTAGCGTTTGGTTTATAGCTTTAAAATGTATAATGTTTCACGTTTGATTGTTCATTTGGCAGGCACCAATTTCGAAAGGGAAATGCGAACCAGGGTTTGGAAATGGATGGCAATTCTCCAATCCTGGTAAGCTCCGGTATCCAAACCCTCGTAGGGGCTCTTCAGTCTTGGTTGATATGGTTTTTCAACAAATGAGTAACCAGTCTTGCCATGCTTTGGCATTGTCTATCAGTTGAGCTTTTATGAACATTTTTATGTTGAAGTGAAAGCTCGTTTCAAAGAAGGACCCTTGTAGTTAAATGTTACTCTGCCTTTTACTTTTGATGCCTAGTTTCGTCAAGTTGGAGTTGTAAAACTCGTTTTAAGATTTTAGAGGTGCGGATAAACCCTATGGGGTTTTCATTTTGGAAATGTAAAGTTGACCTATGAAATGTTGCTTCCTTTGTGAAGCTTGAACCGGTGTTGGTTCGAACCTCAAACTTGGAAAATGTTTTGGTTTTTAAGTTTGTAAGAAATAAAGTTTGGAGACGAAGCTCATTAACTCTGTGTGCTATATTTTTAACTCTCAATAATGTAGAAGTTTGTGTTATTCTATTCGTTCTGTGTTATATGTTTGAGTACTGTAGGTAAACATGACTATCAATCTAAGCAAAATCTATATGCATTTTCATAGATGACTAAACTCTGTATGTTGCAAAAGATGAAATGGTTTTTAGTTTACAAAAGAAAAGAACAGAGCCATGCCCAAATTCTAGTCTTTCCGTGAAAGTAAAGGATGTTTTTATATTAATAACTCCAGAAAGGACTTTCGAGCAAATACTAGGATTCGATCTGTAGCTTGTATAGATTGTGTTTGTTTATGTTTGCACAACGATGATAATGGAAATAGAAATTCTATCTAGGGTTTGATACGAAACCCAGTTTTGGAATCAATACATACAATTTATAATATACATAGAAATAAGATGAATGAAGACAAAATAAAGTTTATCATGTTTTCATTATCTGATAGAACTAAAATAATCAATGCAAATGTTATAATAGGGAATGAAAACAATGTGTGTGTAAAACGTGAAGACTGTGAAATGACTGTGATTTGCAGCTTTGTCCATAATTTACACATTTATTTATTTGTAGCAATACTATTTATATTGTAGACATGATATGATGTATGGAAATTTGAATTCCATTTATTTCCTATGTACGTAGTAAAGATAAGAAAAATACAATGTATCTGTATAGGAAATAAACAATGTTTGTTTTTCATGAAATAAAGGGATATTCTATAATATATTAGATACTATACAGTAATTATTATTGTTATTAGCTATAGGGCAGAAAATGAAACACAACTCAATCACTGTACTTATCTATCGAATCAATGGTAGTTTGCCTATCTTTTCATCTATACTTAATTTGCTTCTCTACACTAGAGTAAGATGCATAAAACAACATGTGGAAAAATGTAGAGATTGGTTTATCAATTCAGATTATCATTAAACTTAGCATTCAGACTTTAAACAAAATCAGAGATCAATTCTTCTTCAAAAACAAAGATTACTAATTTTACTAAACATAACTATTAACTGAGATAAAGTAGAAAACTGTAAAACCTGGATTAATCTGTAGGGAAACAAACAGCCCAAGAAGACTGTTCCACCCAACCAATTCCTGAAGACAGTCAAGTACTTTTCGTAAGACCCCCAATCCTGTTCACTGAACCAACAGGAGGAAGAAGCTTAGGAATTTAGGATCTCCACTTGCAGTAGCACAAACTGTCCAATCTTCAAGAACTAGCAATCCAAAAGACCTGCACCAGCACCTCTGGTTCTTCTTAGAAAAATAGTATGCAGACTTATGATTGCACTCCCAACTAGCCTCCCTATTCGAATCTCTCAGTGACTACCTGACGCACATGAGGAATATTTCTACATAAAATATTATGTAAGAGTTGCCTGCTCAATTCGAATTTGCCTTATGTAGGCTGCCTAGGCCTTTTTAGTTGTTACTTGGTCATTAAATGAGCTGCCTACCCACTCCCACCACCTGCGAGATAATGCCACATTATTAGGGGTAGTTGTCCCATAACCAACAGCTAGTGGTGTAGTGCAATCTGCTACCATCTGTCCCATACCTTCCAACAACTTCCATTCCTCCTAGTGGGTCAGTGAACACTCATTTAACAGTCCCCTTGGGTGTTTGTCTCCTAATTAATTTATTTAAATAATAATAATTAGTAATTACATTCATCCTTGATCAAAATTGATCATAATTACAAAACTTTGTAATTAAATTTAACATAAAGTATTTTGCTAATAAAATAATAATTTCAGAAATTTGGGAATGTGACAGCAGGATAGACCATCAATCCATGTTTGCACACAATGTGTCCCAACAAGACTCCATAGGGAACACAGAAAACGTATTTCTTCAAATTTAATGAGATTTGATCCTATTTACATTTTTCCAGCATCATCCTGAGGTTTGCGGCATGGTTCTTCAGTAAACCGAAAATGGTCCAATCATCAAAGTAAACCTCTAAAAACTTATGTATAAAATCCTTAAATACTGCGACAACCACTCTAGAGAATATGGCGGGTGCATTCTTCAGACCAAAGGGCATCACTGTATATTGGAATGACCCCCATTCTATAGCAAAAGTCGTCTTGTGCCTATCTGTGCAATCAATCCTAATCTTATGGTAACCAGAGAATCCATCAGTGAAAGAATAGGCCTCATTCCCTCCAACATTATCTAGCACTTCATCTGTAAAAGGTGTAGGAAATGGGTCATGCATTGAAGCATCGTTCAGTTTTCTGAGATCCACACAAATTCTGATCTCGCCCTTTGTTTTCTTGTCCTGGATAACCATTGGGATTATCCATTCAAATTCTTCGATTGGCTCAATAATTCCTGCATCAAGCATCTTATCGAGTTCTGACTTAGCTCGTTGTTTGTAGTGCGGATTCAATCTATATGGTCTTTGCTTTACAGGATTTGCACCAGGCTTAAGAGGAATTTTCATCACTCCTAAGTCTCCGAGTATACCTTTCATCTCTGTGAATTTAGTCGAGAACAGTTCGCGATACTCCTGTAGTATACCCGCGACTTCCTCGAATTTTTTTTTATCCCAATAATCTCCGATTGCTGCGAACTTTGGCTCTTCACTAGTACCAATGTTTACTTTCCTTGTTTGTACAGGTCCACTCATATCTGGAATTTCCAGTGGAGGTCCTTCTACCTCGCTCGATCCCTCTCACTCAGGTATCTGTATACTGTGCAGGTCCTCCTCATCATTATTTTATTTTTCCTTGGTTTCTCCATCGATGTGATAACAATCAAAAGCATGCTCTAGCTGCTCCTCCCATTCAGGTTGTAGGCGCACAGGTATGCTTTCTATGCCAAAGAATTCTTGTAGTGTCAGGTTGGCTTGTATAGAGTCTGGACTGAATATTTTTTTCTTAATGACCTACAACGCGTCATTAATCCTTGGATGCTCGTCTTCGAAACTGAAATCCTGCTAGAAGGTCGCAGTCAGGCCCGACCAGTCCACTGTGCCTCTACGTAATTCCAGGTCTAGGTACCACTTCTTCGGAATTGGTTCATCTAACGTGTGCACAAACAGATGCACCCATTCTGTCCATGGCCTCTCCTTCCATGCTTCAGAACAGACTTGCATATGCTCTCGTGGATCTGTCTATCCATTATATTTCTCAAAGGATAGGGTAACCTTATCAGCAAACCTGATTTGCATCTTCATCCTGCACTGATCCCATGTGGTCAGTGTGTTCTTATGCGCATCCCACCATCTGGCAGGTATGTCGTGCAATGCCATGTCTAATGTTGAGACATGGTATTCATCCGCAACTGCTGCAGTATATTCTTTAATGAAACAATAAACATTAGATAACCGATCAAAGGTAGGGATTGGAGTTACCTCTTTTCCAATCCAGCGGAGTGACTTTATGATCCGTGTGCATTTTCTGGCAGATACTTCATGTAACCTGCTTTGCCAGTTTTCCAGTCCTCCATCGGAATCTGAAATGCAGGAGCTGTCACAACTCCAACTAAGTGTGCCATCCGCAATTGGGTTAATGTAATCATTGGTATTGGTTGTCATCTTGTAAATACGATCCAAATCTTGAGCTCTGGATTCCTCTTGAATCGATTCAACATATCTCTCACCCTGTGAAGGGTCCAATGGTGTGATGACCCTAATATCATTACCTTCAAATATCATTTTCATAGTTTTCAAATCAACAATGGCAGAGTTAGTCATTTCCCAATCGATACCCAACAGTGCTGGAGAAGGATGGTTGTCGTACACGATTTCAATTACTTCAAAGTCGGCATAGCTGCGCACTCCATCAATATCAACAATGGTGTTGGGTAATCTCCCCAAAGGTATAACTATCCCTTGATTAGCCATTCTCAATTGTAGAGGTGACCACTGTAACTTGGGTTTACCCATCTGATGCCATGTCTGCTTGGTCAAGACATTTACTTTAGATCCAAGATCAAGAATGATCTCATCCAACTCATAGTCCCCAATCTATGTAGTGAGTCTCATTTCCCTTCCTATTCCTTTAGGACTCCTAATATTGTGGATTGCGCCACCGGCAGCCCCCTTCTCACTATTTGGCTCATATTGTCTTAGTAGCTTTTTAAATTCCGTAAAAGCATCTGCTCTCTTTAGTAATTTCATATAGTTGCATAAGAATTGTGCAACAGAGGTCCCTGCATCTGTTACGGTGCTTGTCTGATCGTATGCCATTGGCATATTCTCTCTTTGTGGTACTTCACTACGCAACTATTTTTTCGTGGAGCCAGGTGGCAGTGCTCTGAACATGTCCCGTGCTTCCTCAAATACTCCCTTATTTTTCTGTAAATCCAGACTCGGCGCTTTCCCAGGAGCTTTCCTAATCCATACCGGCTCTCCTGGATTCTGCCTAGGGTAGTGCATTCCGGAGGTCGAAGCTTCTGCATGTCTGTCCCTTCTTGTATCAGTGCCACTATCCGTTACCATGTTTACACTTGGATCCGCAGTTCTTCTCTCTGCTGCGATTAGCTGAATATTGGGTTTTGGTGGTTCTGTCCATCTTCTTTTCTGCATTTCCACCTCAAGCACAGGGAAGTCTTCAATAACGTGCTCAAATGATTTACAGTAATTGCATGTAGTGCATGGGTTGGTACAATCTCTAAAAATGTGACCTGGCTGGCCACAGTTATAACATATTACCTGGCTGCGGCCTCTTCCTTGCGCTGGGCCGACATTTCTTCCTCTCCCACGGTATCCACCACCACGGCCTCTATATCCTCCTTGATCATAGTGGGTGTTTTCTTGCTTTGGTTGATTTTCCTCTTGGATGCGATACATCCCATCACCTCGCATTACTTCCATATCGCGCTTTCTTTCATTCATGAGCTCATATATGCGACAGTTGGATTCATCATGTCCAATTGATTTATAGAAATTACAATACAAGATCTTAGGTGTTCTTGCATATTTCTGTATTAGGTAATAGTCCTAGGGCCTGTGTCCTCTGGTTTTGCATATTTCACACCACAGCACCTGATTGTGATTCATATTGATTGGGTTTGGTGCGCCACTTTCAAGATAATCTTGAAATAGAGGGCAATGTTCTCTGGTATGGCCTTCTCCTTTGCATCTGGTGCACCAAAATTCACGTCTGTGTTAGTATCTCTTTTCTTTTTCGTTCTTCATACCTTGTAATTCTAACGTCAGGGTAGTCAGCTAGTTCTGAATCTATGACATCCCAGTACTACTCTCCCCAATCGGTGAAACCTCCAACTTCATTGCAATCTCTAAGGCCTCTTCTTGCGACGCAACCTTCTGTTGCATCAATGGTTGTCTGATGTGGAGAAACAACGCAGCGATGAACCATTCCTTCTGTTGTTATGGAGCTATCACAAAGCTCACTTGATCCAACAGTGTTTTAAATTTTTGGTCAAATTCCTAGACCGATTCGGTAGGCTTCTGCTTGATTTCCTTTAATTCTGTTATGCACTGCGATTCTAACTTTCGCTTCTTAAACTCTACGACAAGCGCAGCCTGAATTTCTGTTAGAGTTCTCGGATGTGCCTGAGAATATTTCATAAACCAATGCAACGTGCGGTCTCTGAAAGTAGTGATGAGCTGCGCTCTCTTCACAGCATCATCCTGGATTTGCTTTAAACTCCATATGGCTTCACATAGAAACCAGTGCTGATCAGGGTCTTCTAGACCCGTTAATTTGATTATCGGCATTTTTATATCGTTATCTGTCATTCTCCTTCATGTTTGTGCACTGCTCTAAGTAGTGTTGACTATATGTGTGGAGAAAATAAAGGGAATATTTGGACTACTGGGATTCTGCGGAATGGGCTTCTCGACACTCGCAGTAGGTGGGTTCTGATCTAAGGGTGGCGCGATTTCTAGAAACGGAAAATTCTAAGGTGTAATAGGGTGGATAGTGGCTGATAATGGTGTGGTCTAGTTATTAAGGTCACATGGGATTTTGATATCAACACGGAGTCCAGGGCCTCCGGGATGATTTTATTTATAAAACTTATATCTCTTTCCACTTCTCAAATTATGGGTCTCTTCGTCAGAATCACTAAAAATGCTATTGACCATGTTAGATGTAAAAATATTACTGCATTCTTAGAACTCCTTTCTCAGCTAAAAGAATTTTAATTTATAGACTTAGATTGTTCAAGAATTTACCTCTGAATCCTTCGAAAAAGTATGCCTTAGCTTGTCTGTAGGACTTCAGCATGTCTATAGCAAACTCGGTCACAAATCCTTCAAGTATACTATCGACCCAGAAGTCGACTACTCGCGTCAGTGGGATGTCTATTACTATGAGCTGCGTTGTGAGCTCTGGAGTCCACTATGTAGGTACTCCTCCTTGAAAACAGGTTTTCTTTCCTGCGAGTCGGGAGATCCACTTGTGCAACTCATTTCCAAATGAAGCCCATAAAATATCGTGAATCTCTCTCCACAAGTATCTGTTCAACCACTCTACGTCAGATAGGCGCAGGTGTTTGTTCTCTTTTCTTGCAAAATCTCTTTCAATCTTGTTGCACCAATCCCGGATCTCTTTCTTTTCAGGATTCCAATTGTCTGATCCCAAAGGGAACTGGCATTCTTTGTCACACATTACTTTTCAATGTTCTATTACATGACTGGTCTTAGCCAAGCAACAAAACCATTTGCTGGTTTTCTAGACTAAGTTAGAGGTTTCCAATGTAGACCTAGGTACTTCGCGGTTCAGGGAACCAACAAAACCCCTATTCACTGTCCCTTTCGGCAACAGACTGCACGCAGCTTGAGGTCTCACCCGAGGCAAAGCTGAGGGGGTGGTTGCAGAATCAAGTTTCCACAACTTGGTGATGCGAGAGTGGAACGTTGGATAAACAGCGCAATATCTTGCATACTGTTGCAGACAGGAAACCGTGTGGAGTCTCTGTCCTACATCGGATGCTTCTTAGAGATTTGGGACTTGCACGACCAGCGCATCCAAGGACTGCGCGATAGAGACTATCTCCTGCCTAGTACAGGTAATGTATTGATAGCTTACCTCGCAGCACGGACTTGGACCGACACGTCCACGGGACTCACGTCTATTCAAGGTTGTTCAACAGTAACCAAACTACGACTCTTTATGCATGTATAACACTTAAATATTTGTCGTTATGCTGCATGCAAATGACTAAACATACAATACTGCATGCTCCAATGCTACGCCTAAGTTCAATGCTCCACTATGTGATTATTCAGCACATTCATACATTCATAGACTTAGATTTGTTGAATACTTAACATTTACCCATACATGTATCACTTAGCATATTATTCCCATTCTCTATGGTGAATACATACAAAATAAATCACATAATAGATAACTGTGGTATTAACCTTCGTACTAAGCAAATGAACAGTCATAAAGCACACAACAATCACATAACACAGAATTTAACATGGTTCACCCCCCGGATGGAGGCTACGTCCACAAGAATGGTTGTTAATGTTGATCTTTATGGGAAGGGTACAACCGCTCTTAGTCTGTGCACTCAGCTGCAGACTCTCTTCTCTCTCAGATAGGTCTCTGCGCACTCAACTGTAGAGCCTTTACAATGGCTTCCAAGCTTTTAGATTCTACAATGATCTATGCTTAATCAAAACTGAAGAGTAACCCTTCCCTTGCAAAATTATGCCTTATTTATAGATCATGCCCGTAGGTCATGTCTTTACAATATGCAGGCCACAAACCCTTAGGTTTACCAAAAACAGTTATAGTTTCCAGCTCATCGAGCTAGCTGGCGCCTGGTAGCGAGTCTTCCATTATGGCCTTCGCTTTGTGCATGCCCATGTCGCTATCGGCCTTCCTGTCGCACGTGTGCCAACAAGTCGCTTTCACTAAGCCTTTCTTCCTCTAACGGCTTCATGAAACCGGCATAGGTGGTGGCATCTTTCATGTCTGCGACTAGTCGCTTTCTTCCCGATCCGCTCCTGCCCACCGCTTGGCATACCTGGAGCATTTTTACCAAAATTAGACCTCTGTTGTTCTATCCGAAACACATGCCATCTTCCTCGCTCAACACTCTGCCCTATTGGATCCTTGTAGACTGGACACTTCGCGTTACTACGTCCTCGCAGCACCGAGCTTCGTAGCTATCCCCCACTATGCTGCGCACAACTCCACAACATCCTCAAAACTTATACCAAAGAAACAAATTATTTAGGCTAAGGTGTGCTTAGCTTCGAATTTCCAAAATGGTTCGTTGTTCAAAATTTCCCTCTTGGGCCAGGCCCAATAGTGACTTTTGGTGTAAGTTTTGATTCCTTCACTTTCAATTTTTCCTTCTCCTTTTTATTGCCTGGACCCTTTTTAACTTTGGCTGGCCTTTCTTCTATTTTGATAGGTGTTCCCTCTTCTATCTTCTTCCCTTTTCCCTTGTCAGGGGTTCTTACCTTAACTGGTGTCTCTTCTTCAGTCTTCTTCCTCTTCCCCTTATCAGGGATGTTTATCTTAACTAGTGTCTCTTCTTCAGTCTCCTTCCCTTTTCCCTTGTGAGGGGTTCTTATTTTAACTAGTGTTGATTTCATAGCTTTAGGATCATACCCAGCCAAGAAAAGGAAAGTGTTCCATTCTCTCCCTAACCTCTTCAATTATTTCACTAACAACATACTTATGAGACCAAAATGGAAAATATAATGGTCAATTTGTTTGTCATATGGTTGTGCCTTATCAATCATCTTACCTAAGCTCTTGAAGAGGTAATAGGGCATGTCCAAAGGTATCTTCCCTGTGAAATGGAGCAATAATTTGAAATGGTACTGGTATGATGTGTCATATCTCCCTTCATAAGTGAAAAAAATTTGAATAGCCAGCAAGAGATCACCATACTGTTTGGTGATCCAAGCCCTGGGAACCCCATATGTCAAATTTTCTCCTTTATGCTCCTCCTTCAGAAAATGGTCACATGTTGTCACCTGGAACTTGGTTACCTTAAACCACTCCTCTCCCTGCTTGGGCATCTCTATTGCATTTTCAATGGAGTCTACGGTTCCCTCTATCTTCAAGGGTCTGAACTTGGTCTTCCTTCCATCGAAATTAAGCACAAAATCACGGGCCACCTACTTGTGATAACCCTGCAACTTCTCACAAAACCTCAAGAAACCCACATAGTGGAAGAAATGATTGGCAGTAGGGTTCTCCTTTATCCACTCTACGCCTAGTTCAAAATGTACCAGTTCCCCACTCTTCTTTCTCTTTTTCTTAACTATTGTTGGCTCCATGTCACTACTCGTCCCTTTGTTGTTGGTTGATTGCGAAACTTGTTTGCACCAGGAAAACTACCAGAATTCTCATTGTATTTACAAAATCCACACTTGAACGAGCACTTTAACAGTTATTAACGGGGGGGATCTGACCTTTTAGATTCAGAAGCGACCAAATTTGGGGTGATAACTGGTATATGTGATGCGACCCCATTCCTGACTGACAACTTCACAATCAATTGGTGGATGTGACACAATCCTATCTTGAATGACAATTTTAACAAGTCATTATTGCACTTTTACAAACTCCTGCAACGACCATGCTTTAGAATTTCGTTTAGACGTTGTGGGACTTTTTAAAAATTTCATAGAACCTTTAGTCTAATATCTCTTTTGGACACTGTGGGACTTTTGAAACGTTCATAGTACCCTGAGTTCTCCTTTTTCATTGGCGCTACAATAATTTTTGGAACTTTTGTAACACCCTTAGTTCTATTTTTTATTGGCGCTACGGGAGTGGGTATTTCATACATCAAATCTTGGGGGGGAGTAGGAATAGGTGGTAGGTTTTGATTATGGACTCATATGACCATGGTCTGAACTTGACCTTTTTTATAAGCCTTTTTTTTAAACTAGATCATATTAAGACTCTCAACTTAACTTAGAAAAAAAACACCCCATTTTGAAATGTGGATGGCACTTGAATTCAAAAATAAAAAATAAAAACCTAACCTAGATTGACTAAGGGAGCTGATGATGACCATGAGTTAGGATATTATACCCTTGTACATGCTCAAGTGCTAACAAAGGTATTGATGCACTGTGTTGTTTTTTGATGTGCTGATGCGTCTATAAATAAAAGAAGCACTTATGTGTCACTTATCAAGAAACACACCACTTATCAGACTCTGTTTCTTCCTCCACAAAGCAAAACCTTCACAAGAATTAAATTTTGGAGGTTTGCATTTGGATTTTGTCAAATATTTACTTTTTTTATTTCATTATCCAATGTAAAACGCACTAGTGATTTTCACCTGCAATAACACACTGATGCACTTTACTGTAAAGTGCATCGAAAAATGTAAGTTTCAAAAAAATCAGTGTGCACATTTATCATTAATGGGCCATAATAAACAAAAACATTATGAGCGGGAACTGCATTTTATTAAATGTGTGTTTATAAAAGAAAACTATAATCCTAATTTCATTATTTTTCCAAGATTTAGAGAGGATATTTGTGCACGAGAGATTTAACGGCAAAGACTTTGGAGTAGAAATATTTTTTTGAAGAGACAAAGTTGTAAGGGATCATTGAAGCTCACATCTAAATTTGTAGAGGAGAAATTTAAGGTATGTCACTTCATTTTATTAAACATTTCAATATTTCCTCTATTTGATTCAAACAATTTTCAATGTATTAGAAAAAAGGCTTTCATACTTACTTTCAATATTGGAAGCCTTAACTTTCTTCTTATTTCTCTTGGTTTCCCTCTCTATATTTCACAAGATGTATTTTTTTCCTTCTAATTAATAGATTTTTATAGGTTTTTTTACTTGTATATGGGGTTGTTTGGTATCCATTGCAATAGGACCACTCATTGCCTTGGATATCAAAACTAGTCATTATTAGTTAAAAAAAACACTTTCATGGTTTGCGGTGCATACTGTACAAAAATACCACTTCGATGCATGTGTATAGAAATGTTGCACCTGTGCATACTTACGAAATGTGCAATAGTTTGTACTTAAGTAATGCTGCACCTGTGCATACTTACGAAATGCGCAATAGTTTGTACTTAAGTAATGTTGCACCAGTGATCATTTGTCTAACACTAGCACCACTTAATTCGTAACGTAAAAAAATGTTTTATACCAAAAAATGTTACGTTTTGAATTCGTTCATGGGTTTGGTGGTGCACATAAACATTTATGAGGCACCAGAGCATTTAGTATTTTATATAGCACCAAGTGAATATAGAATTTGTAAAAAACGTATTCAAATTTGTAACATCACTACAATGATATGTTGGTGTGTACATGGATGTATACCACACCAGTGCACACATTTATGTATACCGCACTGTTGTGCAAAATTATGTATACCACATCGTTGTGCACAATTATGTATATCGTACGGATGTGATTATGTATGTATACCAAACTGGTTCTTATTTATATTATGTGCACTGTTATATTTTTTGTAAAATTATTTCATAATTTCTATACCTAATGATTCCTAGATTTTTTTCTTAAAGAAGGTTGATAGAAGTTCAAAGGAAACAACTTATTGCAGCAAGCACAATGTTAGATCTTCCCAAAAAAACAACAAGTCAAGTTATTTAAGTTTAATAGAAGTTTAATACACTTGCATTACTATAGGTTTGAATTAATGAAGTGCATTGGCTCATGTGTGTCATGCACAGAAAATATTTAAAGAAACTTGATAAGATTGTTCACAACATAAGAGTGTAAAATATTTATGGAAATGTTGCAAATAGAGGAATTAGGTGGATCAAAAGGTAATCAACATGAATTTTTTCTTTGACTTATTACTAAAAATGAATTTCTTAACATTAATAGTGAACATGCTTTAAATGCTCAATTCACATTTTTGTAATGTTCTAAGGGGACTGATACGAAGAAAACGGAATGCAATCCTAAGAAGATGAAAATTATGAAGAAGGTAAATGATGATGAGTTGTTCCTCAGTTCATTTGGAGTGGTGCTCGAAGTTAACAAGAGGAAGAATTTGTTTTACAAAAATATGAGGGATATAGTGGAAAGAATGTATAGACACAGTTTCCACTTATAGTACAAAAATAAATCCAATGATTCCAAGAAACGGGGTATATATAAACTAGAGAAAGAGTTTTTGGAACAATGGTCAATGAGAACCATAAGAATTTTAATAGAAAAAACTTTCAATAACAAAAAAGAATCATTTTTTTTTAAATTTAGTACTTACATTATATCTTCATAAAATTTACAGATAGATACATTCAAAACTAAACCGCCTCTTAGCAAGAGAAAACGGCTCAAGCATATAGTCTCCAAAAACCTTCCTAATTGCCACTATTGGGCTCCATACAAAAACAATGGCAGTATTAAAAAAAGTATAGACTGATGCTAACAAAAAGTAGAGACATATAGCTTTGAGGAATCTAGGTTTGTAAACCAGCCAAATTTTATGCATGCAAAAGTAGTCTTCCATTGTATCTACTTCAAAGAGACAGGGTCCTGATGATTCCTATTCCATGGGGGCTCGCAATTATATAGGTTGAGGTATGGGGTTCACATTTGTTGTTGCTTGTAGAGGAATCTATGGGGTTCTCCTCCTTTGCAAAAATGTTTGCTTCCAATTGCGTTGCTTCCTCCTTAACCTCGGGTCAGTTGGCTGCAGGGATGTCCATCACCTCGTGAGCTGGATTATTCTCTTCCTCCGTGTTCTGCACTAATTTTTCCATTTTAGGATCCACGACTACCATCATAAACAATAAGGGGAGATGGAATATCGTGACGATATCAGCACACCATTTAATCATAATTTGCACGTAGTGACCAAGCTCTTGTAGTTTGGTCTCTAACTCCTCCTCCAAGTCCCAGATGTCATTTCTTGTGCCCAACAACATATAAGTCATTGAAGCCAGGTGTTGGGCAATTCCTATGCTACTTTCCTCCTGGGTCTGTGCACGATGGGAAAATCCCCAATGGCTTTAGGATATATGGCATTCTTGAACCATCCTTTGGCTTCCTCCACCACCCAAGAACCTAAAAAAAGGTTGTGTCCCTCCGCACTGAGCTCATTGAGATCTGATATAATTGCCAGATCTTAAACTAATGAAAAATAAAGGTTTGAATGAATCGCACTCGTCATTCAGGTGGCATATCAGCCATTATCTCGAGCTCTCCCTCCATTATAAACGTGCAGTCAATGTGCTCGTTTGAGCTGTACTTTCCATCTATCGTGAGTGAGGATGTATTAATGTTTCCGTGATGCTAACGTCGAGACTGCCTCCAACGCCCTAGTAGACACATCCTCGCCGTCACCGCCTATCCTGTTTCCATCAATGCGCTCTCCTCTCTTAGTAGTCACCCCATCCGGGATAATCATTTATTATTAAACATGTTTTATAATAAAATGTACCAAAGATAACCAAATTAATTTTTGTTGCTATGTTTACTTTCATGTCAATTTTAAAAAAAATTATTGTTTTTTTTTATTTTTCAATAAATTTATGAAAATTCTGAAGGAAAAACAAGGGGATCACCAAAACATGTCGGTAGGGATGTCCAAAAAAGTGTACAAGGAAATGGTAAAAGATATTAACATAATTGCATCACAAGATAATCCAACCCAACAACTTCATCAAAGGTATAGGTAATCATTGATTTATTCTTTTATGTACCTCAAAATTTAGATATCATATGAAATGCTAATTTTCAAGTGTTTTGTTGTAGAAAAGAAAACAAAATGGAACCCATTCATCACATAAGACAAGATGACAATGAATAAAATGGTAGATAGCAAAGTTTGTGAGTACTTATGTTTTGGCATTATTAAAGATTTCACATTTGTTGTGATCTTCGTATTTAAATAGTTGATTTACACTCATCCATGGATGTCTTCTAATAGGTGCCAACATACAAATAAGAGCCATCCAAAGAATTGATCGACATTGGGTTAAGTATGGGTTGAGTATATGTTGAAGTATAAAGGGTTAATTAAACAATTTGTAAGTATATATGTTGTTGTTTTAGTTCCCTTATTTTATAATTAATGGAACAACAAGAATTGTTTATATTAATTATATATATGCTTTGTCATGGCATATTAAACATGCAAGAAACAAAGTATGGAGTGGAGGAAACAAAATATATTTTGAGAAATGACATGGTGCATGGCTTCGAAAGAATGTGCATTGTTTATTAGACAATTGTCATTATGGTAAGATTTTTTTATTATACAAACATGTATATTCTACTATATAAATGTACAAATACATATTACACTTTCTTAATATGATTGAAGGTGGAACATGAAGAGAAGGAACGTTGAAAAAAAAAATCTCAAGAACAAAACAATAAGTCAAACAACCCAACTACAATATCACCTACAAGTAATGAAGAAATGAGGCATGCTCACAGTTCGAGCGATGATAGAAGTTCAAGTGATGAATGAAAATCAATATAATTGATTGTTATTGCAAGTAGTGTGTTTTGGGACATTTGTCCACTGTGAAAATCAGAGATTTTGTTTAATGTACTATACATATTGTCCCAATTACATGAGGACATGTTACCATTAAGTGCAAAAATTACATATTGACATTTTGTTTAATGTATTAGATATATTTTCCTAATTAGATGTTGACAGGTTACCAATAAGTGTAACAAATACATATTGGCTACATTTTAGTTATTGTGGACCTTTATGTTGTCCATTTTTGTATGATGGTGGATTTATTATTCATATATAATAAAATGGATTTCTTACTTTATTACATTGTCCAATGTTGTAAATTATGTTGATAAAATTCTATATGGATGATTTACATTGTTACAAATAACAGAGGTGTAATCTGTTGGATAAAACATTAATGCAATCATTATATGCAAAAACAATAATTAAAATATAAAAATAAATTTGGTTTCGAGATCATTAAATGAAATTTTGTAAAGAAAAACAATTCATTAAAATATATATTACATATTGGTGCATCGTATTCTTTTGCAGTCACTATAGAGTGTGTGCCATAAAAACACAATTATTGGTGCATTTTATTAATTATATGCACCAGTGTGTTCTTATAATCTATAAGCACCAATGATAACAATTTTTCAAAAGTACCGTTGATTTAACTAACAACATACTATTACATACTATTATATTTATTAGTCCAAAATATTACAGTGCCCATAATAAAAATACCCACCATTATTTTTTATATAGTATACGCAATGATGCATTCAACTTTATATACGCACTGATGCTTACTATTTATACGAGCCTAGAAATCCCTGCAAAACAAAAGAGATAAATCAGTGCATAATTTTGTGTAAGAGCAATGGTGCTCTAATGTTATACGAGCACCGATCAATCATAGAGTAGCCCAATGCATAATAATGATACAAGAACCGGTGCGACGTAGAACCATAAATGGAATTAGTGCTTAATACTTATACAAGCATTGGTCTTTTTTTAGTTTATATGCATCGATGCTTGTGTTGATAACATGCATATGTGTGTGTCTACAATATACACACCCAAAAAAAAACTTCGCTTAAGCCTCCACCTACCCAAAATTGATTAGTTCTAATGAACATTCACAAAAACCTCCGCTACTAATTATGGAGGTTGTAGTGGATTTTTTTTTTTAATTTTTCCCAATCTTATAACACTAGAAACCTTTACAAAACCTCCACTACAATTGTATTCCTTGCAGTGTGTGTGAAGATTTTCAGGGTACGGATCCATCATCCTTAACTAGAACGAGCAACGCATGGCAAAGAAGTCCTAGATGCATACAAGTGGATGAAATTTGTCTAGAGTCCCTTGAAGGTAATTTATATAACCAAACTATTCATTATCAATCATACAAAATTATGAAAGAATATTTTGAATCAAAATTTAATGCAACTAAATATTAGTTATTCCTATCTTTATTAAAATCTAGGAGTTTGAGGCCCGCCAGGAAACTTTTAGGCATTAAATTAGTTAAAATTACATAAGAAAATAATCATGTTGTTAGAATCATTGTAGATGCTTTTCATATAACTGGTAATAAAACTCGTTCAAAAGACCATCATATGTAACACAACGTGTATTATCATAGTCAATTGTTAGCAAGGTGACAAGAAAATATCATTTTCTCAATCAGTGGCTCATCTCATTAACTGTAATGTCAAAATCCTCTGAAAGTAACTATTATGCAGGATAGCTTCAGCACATCAAGTGAAACTTATTTGTGGGCCTTCACTTCTACCTTGTTCTAACATGAAGTTAATTGGAGTAGTTAAGGAATTGGTGCAAAATATTTTGCATGATAACACTAGGCCTTATTCCAACCAATAGGATATACTAAAGTTGAGAAGGAGTTATAGGGAATTTGAACCCCACATCAAATACTTTCTTGACATGAAAAAAACGGAATTATATAAGAGATTCAAGAATGAGCATATGCACTTAAGTTGGGACAAATATCTTTTATGAAATACAATCCTTAGTATGTTAGAATAAATATAATACATAACACATAGCGTTGTTGATATCATATAGAATATGGTTATTATTATGAGACATATATTTACATTTGTTTTGTTTTGCATTACACCCTTGCACATGAACACCCAACTACAATACCATTGCCATCATCTAGAGACTTTATCCATAACATCTTGTGTACAATACTTAAAGGACAAACATATTATCATAAATATTTCTTAGATGGAACATGCCCCAAGTGCAATGGAATGAAATTACTTAGCAAGTGCATGCATGTGAATGATGAGTATGAATTGGGGAGGAAGGACGTTGACACACAAAGCTTCAAATTTGTCACATGTGATATTGGGGGAGGACATGAAAGAACAAATATTTATTTGTTGACATCCCAGGTTAGTAATGTGTACTTAAATGGTATCCTTTCTTCCAAATGGAACTTTGAAATATCATAGTGAACTTCTAAATTTATTTATTATTGTGACACCAGATATGAGTCCATGACTTCATCAAGGATTTTCTTGAAAATACTTGTTGGGCGTGGCCCAAGTGGGCATAATTTTGATAAAGTACAGTTTTGGGAGCTGCGCAGTTAGGTTGCGAAGTCAAAAGTCAGAAGGCATAGTTTTGTGGAGTGCACAGCTCGGAGTGCATATTCAATTTTGCGCAGCTATGCTGGTGCGCAGTGCCAGCATGACAACAATTTTTGGTAAAAGAGTATAAGGGAAGGTCGATTCGTGGAAGTGACCTATTTTGGGTAAGGAGCAGAGCGAAGAAAGAGGAAAGCGACCTGTCACAGAGAGTGGCGGAAAGCAGTTAAGGAGCTATGCCACTAAGTTGATGGTGACATGCAGGCTAAAGGAGCCGAAAGTGACAAGCCACGATGCAGTGAAACTGTTTTTTGGTGATGACTACGGTTGTCAGAAGGCCATTAGAGCAGTTAGTGGCCCAGTAAGGCAGTCGAAGCAAGTAGAGTAACTTGTCGACGATGACAGGCAGGGTGGTGGGTAAACGCACCAATTTTGGGAAACCTTAGGGTTTTTGCCTATGTATTGTAAAGACATGACCTACGGGCATGATCTATTAAATTGCACATTTTGTAAGAGAAAGGGTTAATATTGGTTTTTGAATCTCATTATATAATCTGGAGCAAGACCTGTTTTGAGTTGTCCATTGTAAAGGCTCTGCAAGCTGCATGCACAGAGACCTATTGAGAGAGAAGAGAGTCTGCAGCTGAGTGCACAAACTGGAATTGTTGTACCCTTCCCAATGACTTATATAACAACAGTTCCTATGGACGTAGCTCCCATCCTGGGGGTGAACCACGTTAAATCTTGTGTCGTGTGAATGTTTATGTGTTTAGATTTGTTATCTGTATATTTGCTTATAATGGATGCTTGAGATCTCGTTTATCAGTTATCAGTTGATGTGTTCTACTTTTATATGTATTCACCATAAAGAATGAGATGGGAATAATATGTTAAGTAACACATATGAAGATGAATGGTAGATGCACAAGTATTTCTAAGTCTTTGAATGTATAATTCAATTGGATAAACACTTAACTATAGCTTGTAGAAGTTGGTTAAGCCTAGAGAGGAAGCGCAGTTTCCAGCCGTGTTGTCCTGTTGTCAAATATCCGTCAAGCCACGCAGTCCTCAGTTTGCAGTGCGAGCTCCGCAACACGATGCTCAACAGATCTACCTAAGCACTCATCATGTAGCTGTGGAAACCTGATTCCACAACTCCCCCATTACTTTGCCTCGGGTGAGACCTCATTCTGTTCACAGATTGTTGCCGAAAGGGTCGGTGAAAAGGGTTTTTTTTTGTTCCTTGAACCACTAAGAACTTGGGTCTTTATAGAAAACCTCAAGACAATTATAAAAGCCAACAAATGCTTCTGTTGCCACGCTAAGAATCTGCGATAAGTTTCCGTGCTTGAAAAAAGTGATGTGCTTGGAAGAAAAGATTCCGTTGATTGCAGAAATCTGGCATCCAGACAAGAAAGAAATCTCGGCTTGGTGTGACAAGACAGAAAGAGACTTCACAATAAAGGAAAATAGAAATCCGCATCTGTCTGACATAGATTGGTTAAACAAATACCTATGGAAATATATCCACAAGATTTTTTGGGCATCTTTTGGAAACAAGTTACATAAGTGGTTCTCAAGGCTCACAGAGTGCAAGAACTATTTCTCGCCAAAAGTACCTACCGAGTGGACCTAGGAGATCATTGCAAGGCTCAAAGCAATAGATAGCCCATTTTCGAGAGCAGACGATTTTTGGGTTGACAATATACTAGAAGGCTTCATGACAGAGTTTGCTGTGGACACCCTGAAGTCCTACAGTGCAGCCGAAGCAGAGTTTTTTAAAGGTTTCAGAGGTAATTACTTGAACAATTTGAGTTTATATATTAAAATGCTTTTAGCTGAGAAAGGCGTTTTAAGAATACAACAAAGTTCCTAGAATATTTTGAATCTGTAATGGTCAGTAGCATCTATAGTGATTCTGAGGAAGAGACACATAATTTGTGAAGTGGAAAAATATATAAGTATACCACCAAGAAGACTTCCAATGAACATGGACTCCGCGTAGACATTGATTTACAAACCCATCCTGATAGCCAGAACGCACCTCTATCAGCCACCTATCAGCCTATTACTTCGTAGAATCCATCGGTTGCAAGTACCGCGCATCCTACTTCTCAAATTCCGTCAGTACTGAACCCTCCAGTTGTTAATATTCCTAATCCTCAAAGCGTCAATACCAGTAACACGGAGGGAGTAAGTACTCAGACTATCCTGACTCAGACCATTCCGAATCTGACTATCCCAAATCAACTTATTCCGATTCAAAACACTACGCAGAACCCTACACCACCTAGGAGAAGGATGACTGATGATATTAAGCTAACATACCGTAAAATACCAAAAACTTTAAAAAATTTAAAATAGCAATAATTATCGAAGTTGTTAGTGCGGAACATATAAAATAGTTAATTCTCTTAACTAGGATAATTAATAACGATGACACGTCATAATTCTCAAAATAAAATATGATGTAGTTGTATTTGTTATTTCAGATTTAAATGGATGCTAAACTCCTTAACGAAAGATCTTTTATGATTATGCACAAGAATGCACTCTTCAGATCTGTCTAAGTTCTAAAAGTAATTATATGTTGTACAAAGGTTTGTACTATTATGATGTTCTTGATGATGTGCTGACAGTTTGTTTGTATGATGACGAAAGGGTCCTACGAGGTACCCTAGGGTTTACTTAGCTACGTTTAGCTAAGGCATTTGAATCATGTTTCCACGTGCAGAACGGAGGTAAGAAATTCTACGACAAATTAAGAGTTAAGAGTACACGTGTCTTTCAATTCATCGTCAATGTAATTAAGAAAATATAAAGTACTTCTTTGCAAAACAGTTACTGGAGGTATGAATATTTTGTTTCCAATTCTAGTTTACATGCTGGCTTACAAAATTTTCAGTGTTATTAAGATTCACGTCGTCAAATTGCTATTATGTTGCTATAATGATTATCTAGGAGAAGTCACCCTAATATCTATTGTCATTACGTCATGTGTTGATACCAATACCCATATGTAACTCTATTTGAAAGCTTATAAAAATTCGGTCTATACTTTTGAACTATCCATACAAATTGCATCTACAGAACTTAGACTATTCTAAAGTCTCACAATTATCATTTGATTAACAATACATGAAATATATAGTAGTTGTAGTACTAATGCTATAAATTAACATTATAATGTGCATGCAAACTTTACCTATAGTCTTACTCTTATCCATTGATTTCAATACATAGCTAATATAGGAATTGCATATTGTGAATATAGTGCTATGCTATAACTAACATTATTTTTATGCATACATAAAATCCCAAACTATATCTATGGTCTCCATTTATCAAATGATTAATAATATGTATATGGCTAATATATGAGATATATAAACTTTCTTCTATAAGTCTATACACGAGCCTATAGAAATGAAATGTTACCTTATATAGTGACTATGCATTCACATAATACGTTGGCATATAATACCATTGATACGATGCCTAAAACAAATCTTTGAACAATATAAAATGTGCACTTATGGATCTAATATTGCAATGATTTCAATTGATCACAGGGTATTAAAGTTCGTACTTGGTATTCTTTCAAAACTGGCGTTGATAGGCCTAGCATTAACGTCGTTCAACTTGTAAGTGAAGTGGAAGGTTAGTTGGAAGGTTTCCACATGATTGAGTTTGCATCAAGCACTGAATAATGCTGAGTTGTGCCATGCACTAGCTCTCAGTCTGCTTACTTGGCGATTTGGTAGATGAAGTAATCAATGAAGTATTGAGTGCCATCGTTGCTCGATTATCAACGTGCCCGACTAGCAGTTGATCCACCATTGATCTTCATAAGATCTAGGGCTGAGAATGAAACCCTAATCTCGTGTTGGTAAGTAATGAAAATTGGTTTTCTGGCATTCAATGTTGCGTTTAGTGGTAAGGTACACGAGCCGACCGTTTGCTGCAATGTAGGGTTTAGTGGTCTTCTATGAGGAGGACTCCTTCCTCGGTTTCAAACCTTGAACCTGTGGGATAGAGTTTAAAAGTTACGGGCTCATGCTCTTGTGCAATGTAGCCACGATACAGCCATGATAGTTGTGTATAGTTCTTCTGTCAGTTGTTGATTGTAACTTTAACTAGGGTTCAATTCTCCAAATTATGGAATAGTCTTCTGAGGTTTGATTTCGTAGTTTGATGTGAGTGCTATCATGCTTCGTCGTTTTGTTGGTGTATTGTGTCAAAGTTCAGGAGCTTTGTTTCTAAGGGTAAGTGTTTACGATAATGAATGTAATACTGTGTTACTTACTTTTATATTTGCGTTTTCTTGTTTTTAACCCTTTAAACTGTGCCTTGGAAGGTACCCACTTCGTAGGAGGTTGCTATGCATAAGAATTGGAATGGAGATAGTGCATCTACTTCCTGGTAAGCCTCGGTGGTTCTTGAAACCTTATAGGTTCCTTTGGAATGGTTTTGTTGGTGATTACTGTGTGCCAAGAGTTGGAAATATTCGACCTTGTTCGGGTGATGGCCAAGCGCTAATTTTTAATGCCTTATTTTGATAAATGTTGTAGAGAGGTTAACCCTAATTTGTTTTAAGTTGTTATTCGGCTCTGTGATGCATGGCTGAGTCGTTTGAAAAGAACTTCGATCTTGTTTTTGTACTACTATTTGTTAAGGGTAAAACCCTGTGTAGTTTGTGGAACCTTGAACTCGTTTTAGTTTTCTGGTTGATAAGGGATAGACCCTGTCTAATGTTGGAACCTTGAAAGGTTTGAAATGAAAACTCTGTTAAGGTTTTATTTATAATTTTTGAATGGGAAACCAAGAGCCGAGGGTTCACTTGCACTTATAAAACAATGGCTCGTTTTGTAATGAAATGTTGTGTTTTAAAGTAATGGTTGAGAATTTGTTTATATAATTGTTAATGTGGTGCAGAACAACGATAGTTGTCTTTGGCTGAGAGTTATGGTTTGCATAAATATTGATAGATGTTTCCTGTACTTCATTATTGTTGTTGATATTTATGTTTTGGAATCGTGATAAGATAAAGTCTGGTCTGTTATACATTTTCGAAATAGCTAGTGCCACAGGGTTCTATTGTGTATCATGAATGAAACCTTCCTGTAGCTTCCGTTGGCAACCTTTCTTGTACTGAGCTTTGGAACCCGAGACCAAGCCTTAACCTGTGCATGAAATGTTGTAGACCTGTGTAATTTTCTAGTTAGGTTTGCAAGCTATTGTTTAGACATTAATATTAAAATCGTACTTTCTGCTAAGTGTTGTTTAGTGTCTTGTTAGTAATATTGACATGTATAAGAGATGGATGGTTAAAGGAAATGTTTAGTTAGGGTTTGGAAAATCATATCTGCTATACCTCATAAACAAATGTCTAATGTTTTCCATGTATGGCTTGATGAGAAGTTTATGAACTGTGTACTAAATAAACATTCAGATTCTAGGGTCTGTAATAACATAGGGTTTTGATGCTACTGTGCAGGTATTTGTATTTAATAATTGAAATCAAAAGTGATAGTTAGTGAAGAAATAATATGTGTGTGCTTAAAACAATTATGTACAGAGATTAGTTTCGCAGCTGCTATAATCTTTAGAATATAAATGCTTGAAAACATGGAATTTATAATATTGAAATACGTATTGTTACTCATCTGAAATAGATGGAGATGAAATGAAAAGTATAGATCTGTGGAGAAACAAAATGTGTTTTTCTTTTATTTAAGAAATAGATGAATGTTATGCATCTATTTATACTATATTGTAGTATTTCCTGCGTTTTAAACATATGATTCAAATGACATAATTTAACAAGAACACTACTGTATTCATCTTTTCATTCAAATGGCATTATGCCTATCAATCATCTCTATTAATTTTTCTTTTATGTAATAGAGTACTATACAGATAACAGTATGGGAAAAATAAAGAAAAGAATTTAATCATTCAATTCAATTACTTAATCATTCTTGAAACATATCATCCTTAAGTCAAAAAATGAATTAGTTATTTCTGTATAACTGTAAATAATAATTCTACCATGCAGAAAAAACATTTAACTCTAAACAAAAGGTAAGAACAGTAGAACCTGGTTGACTGTAGGAGAAACAAATAGCCCAAGGAACCTGTTCCACCCAACCTATTCCTGAAGACAGCCAAGTTACTTTCCTTAGGACCCTCGAGCTTGTTCACTGAACCACCAAGGGGAAGAATCTGTAGAAGCCTTAGTACATCAACTTGCAATAGAATATAGATTATCCAGTCATAAAGACTCAGCAATCAAAGAGACCTGCACCAACACCTCTGGTTTTCCTTCTCAGAATAACTAGCAAACTCACAGTTGCACTCTCACATAGCCTCCCTATTCGAATCTCTCAGTGATCACCTGATACACTTGAGGAATATTTCTGCAGAAATTATTGTAGGAGCTGCCTACTCAATTTTAATTTCCTTATCTAGGCTGCCTAGGCCTTTTAGTGGTTAACTGGTCATTAATGAGTTGCCTGCTCTCTTCCACCCACCTGGGGGATAATGCCACAAATTTAGGTGTAGTTGTCCCATAACCAACAGCTAGTGGTGGAGTGCAAATGTTGCCATTTGTCCCATGCCTTTTAACAGCTTCCATTCCTCCTAGTGGGTCAATGAACACTCATTTAACAGTTCCCTTGGGTGTTTGTCTCCTATTTTAATTTATTAAATAATAATAATTAGTAATTACAATCATCCTTGACCAAACTTGGTCATAATTACAAAACTTTGTAATTATAATTTAACATAAAGTATTTTGCAAATAAAATAAATATTCTCAAAATTTGGGTAGGTGACATACACCCCTTCTTAAGTCTCAACATCGTCCTCAATGTTGTTTAATCACTCTCTGAGTGTTCCTGAAACAGAGTTGGGTATGCTGCCCGCATATTACTCTCCAACTCCTAGGTTTCCTCTTATGGGCTAAGGTGCTTCCATTGCACCTTTACTTGCCCAATGGTGCGATTCCAGAGTAGAGTTTCCCTCCTTTCGAGGATACAATCCAGTTCCACCTGAAAATCCTCATCTTGTCCCACCTGTACATCATTCCAATTTGTCGTCTTGTGGACTTGTACTTCTTTAAAAATGATATATGAAAAACATTATGTATCTTTAGATTTAGTAGCAAAGCCAGTTGGTATGCCACGGGTCCAACCCTTGACAAAATTTCGAAAGGACCACAATACTTGGGTGCCAACTTGGCACAGCTTCCCAATTTCAATGAACTCTTTTTCAGCCTTACTTGAAGAAAAACATGTTCACCAACCTGGAACTCTTTATGAGTCCTTCTAAGATCTGCTTAACTCTTTTGCTTATCTTGGGCAGCTTTAAGATTTCTTTGTACCTGTTTCACAATTAGTTCTAATTCCTGCAACAATTCAGGTCCTAAGATAACCCTATTTACTGGGTCATTCCAAGAAATAGGTGTATCAAATTTCCTACCATAAAGAATTTCAAAAGGGCTAAGCCTAGATGATGCATGATAATGGTTATTATATGCAAATTATGCTCAATGCAAGTAGTCCTCCCACTTACCAGGCTGGTCTTTAACATACATCCTAAGCATGTCTTCCAATACCTGATTCACTCTTTTTGTCTGTCCATCCATTTTTGGATGAAATGATGTGCTAAAGTTTAAGGTTGTATTCAACCCTTTAAACAAAGACCTCCAAAAGTTTCCAGTAAACTTAGAATCACGGTCTGAAATTATCACTTTTGGTAACCCATGTAATCAGAAAATCTGCTTCATGAAGATTTCTGTAATGTCTGGAGCCTTATGAGTATTCTTTACAGGTATAAAGTGTGTTGCCTTGCTGAGTTTATCCACTACCACCATGATAGAGTCATTTTTTTCTGATTTTTGGTTAGTCCGGTAATAAAATCTATGCTTATAATCTCCCATTTCCAGCTAGGTATAGGCAATGGCTGCAATAGTCCAGCCGGATGTTGATGTTCGAACTTCACTTTTGACAGTCCAAACACTTAGTTATGTATTCTGCTACTTCATCCTTCATTCTGGGCCAATAGTACTCTTTCCGTAGCATAGTGATGGTTTTCTGATAACCTGGATGATCAGAGTAATGGCTTTTGTGCATCTCGTCTAAAATCAGAATTTTTACCTTTGGTATGTTGGGTACATACAATCTGTTTTTGTATAATAACAAACCATTTTCTTTTAAACTATAATCTGCCATAGAATTTTCAGAATTGCTATTTGCTGTTTTTTCTTGTAATTTTCTGTATTCTTCATCTGTTTCAATCCCTTCAAGGATCTGATTTTCTAAATCTGTTGAGTATGTACTGATGGCTGAAATAAAATTCAACTTTTCTTTGCGACTTAATGCATCAACAACCTTGTTCTCTTTCCTTTTAATATGTTGAATTTCAAAATCATATTCACTTAGAAAAGTTAACCATCTAGCTTGTCTAGCATTCAAATAATTTGTCTAATCTAATAAATACTTCAGTCCCATGTTATCTGTTAACAAGGTAAATTTTCTGCCAATAAGATGGTGACACCACATTTATAAAGCTTGAATTACTGCTAATAACTCCAAATCATAAGTAGAGTAGTTCTTCTCATGTATTTTCAGCTTTCTAGACTCGTATGAAATAGCATGTCCCTCTCGTGTTAGGACTCCACCGAGTCTGTCATTACATGCATCGGTGCATACTATAAAATCCTTATTAGGATCTGCTATCCTCAAAATAGGTGCTATAGTTAGTAATTCATTTAGCTTCTTAAAACTGTCTGAACATTTCTGATCCCACACAAATTTCTTTCCTTTCTTCTGTAAGGAGGTTATGGGGTTTGCAATCTTTGAAAAACCCTCTATAAATTTTCTATAATATCCAGTAATACCCATAAATGATCGTACATCTGACACATCCTTAGGAACCGGCCAATCATTAATGGATTTTATCTTATCGGGGTCAACCGAGATTCCTTCCTTAGAAATTATGTGTCATAAATATTGAATTTTATCCTTGTGAAAGTCACATTTACTAAACTTAGCATATAACTGATGATCTCTCAGAACTTGTAAGATAATATGCAGATATTCATTATGTTCTTCTTTGCTTTTAGAATACACTAGAATGTCATCTATGAACACAATAGAAAACTTATCCAAGTATTTGTGCAGAATACTGTTCATTAAACACATAAATACAGCTGGAGCATTAGTCAATCCAAATGGCATGACTACAAACTCATAATGTCAATTTCAAGTTCTAAAGGTTGTTTTAAAAATATCCTCGTCCTTCACACGAACTTGATGATATCCTGACCTTAAATCAATCTTTGAAAATATTGTTGCTCCACGCAGCTGATCAAATAGATCATCTTTGCGGGGCAACGGATATTGATTCTTGATTGTCATCTTATTCAGCTGGCGATAATCTATGCACAGTCTTGAAGTGCCATCTTCCCTTTTAACAAATATAACAGGTGCTCCCCAAGGAGACACGTTGGGTATTATATAGTTTTTATCAATCAGTTCCTTCAACTGTGATTTCAACTCATTTAATTCTAGTATATTCATCATATATGGAGCTTTAGAATTTGGTACCGCTCCCGGTATTAACTCGATGGTAAAATCTAGATCTCTCTTAGGAGGTAATCCTGGAATCTCTTCAGGAAAAAAATCTTTGAAATCTTTTAGGACAGGTATATCTTCTAGTTTCAGTTTGTCCTCTTTAGTAATCAACTCATCATTCACTACATTCACTGCAAACATTTGACATCCTTTTCTAACTGCTCTCTTTACTTGCATAGCTGAAATCTGTCTAAGGAACCTTTTTTGGAATACCTTTTACTTCTACCATTTCTCCTTCATCATTTAAACATGCAAAACTTTTCTCATAACAATTCAGAATGACACGATGGGCTTCTAACCAATCCATTCCAATTATGATATCATAGGATCCTAAAGGTAAAACATTCAACTTGGTTTGTGTCTTTAACTGATTCATAGATAAAACACAACTTCCAACAAAATCAGATACTTTTCTTTTTGTTCCTATTTCTAGTCTAACTAACCATGATATACTAAATTTTTCTGTTTTCAAATTAAAAGGTTCTACAATATATGGTGATATATAACTCAGACTAGCACCTATATCAATCAAAATAGTAACAGGATGGTTTTGTAGCATACCTTCAATCTCTACCATAGAGACTTGATGATCTGCTTCCATGTTGTCTAGTGCTGCATTAATTCTGGGCATCTCCCTTGCCAAGTCTCCAACAGTAGGTTCAGTCTGTATGGAATGAATATTGTTAGTTGTCCGCTTCCTCTTGGGGCATTCTGAAGCATAATGAGGACCTTGACACTCAAAACATTTGATAGGTGTTTTTTGGTCATTAGTTCTGTTTGCATTGGGAGTATTTCTAGGAGCTGTAAAATTCTGATGTTGATTATTTCTGGGATTATTTCCTTGAAAATTCTGATTCTGAAATTTTTTTTTTTGGAAACCAGAATTTCCACTAAACCTGAAATTTTTCTTTTTCAGCTCAAAGTTGTTGGGTTTATGATTTTTCCAGTTTGATATCCCTTCTCTTTTTTGATTAGTGACATAACAGAAAGTTGTTTTTCACATGGCCTCTTCTAAGTATTTTGGATTGTCATACTCTATTATGTCCTTGATATTGAAAGGTAGACAACTCAGGTATCTTTGATCTTCGATTTTTCTTCCACGAGGTATGGCACATACCTTGGCAAATTTAGAAATTTACTGTTCATCTCTTTCATGTTCATAGTTCCCAGCTTTAAATCAAGGAACTCCTTTTATTTTTCTTCATAGTATTATTCAGATAAGAACTGCTTCTTCGTGTATCTTTTAAAAGTGCTCCAATTCACATCCTTGTCTTTGATGCCCTTCACTCTTTTGATGTCCTGCCACCAAATATCTACTTTCCCAATTAAGTTGTATATTGCCATATTTGCCTTCAATGATTCTGAATAATCATAAATTTGGAAGTACTTCTTCATGTCGAACAGCCATGCTTCTATTGTCTCTCCTTTCTCAGTTTCACCATTGAAAGTTGGGGGTTTGATTTTCTTGAACTCCCCAAAAATATGTTCATACTATTTGTGACTTTTTCTTTTGGGTTTGTAGTATCCTTCACTGCTATCACTTGAATAATTTCGTTTCTTTTTGCGTTTTTCATGGGCAGCTTCTGATGATGTTGAAATGTTGTCCGCATCATCAGTTTTCATTTTCTTACCCCTGTCCCAATGAGGTAAATCTTCAATCTTGGAGGTATTTTCAATTTCTCTATCCTGCTCATCAATTGGGCATTGTTCGAACAGTACTTGATTAAGTTCCTCTTGTGCTTTTAGAATTTTCTCGTTGTCTTGTTTTACAGATATGATTTCTACTTTTAACTCTTGAAATGCACACAACAATTATGATGAATTGTCATTTAATTTGCCATGGACTTCTTCTTCATAATGTTGTCCCGTGCTATGACTGTTGGGTCGGAATCTATCCTCTATATGTTCAGTTGATCCTTCCATACCTGTAGCTTAAAAACAATTTCTGTATAACACAATAGTTTAAAATTTAATTAGTAATATTTTTGTTGTAATAAAAATTTTATGTTGCGTGTTCTTTGGACCTTTTCAGGACTAGAGTTCGAACGTGAGCTCTGATACCACATGTAACATCCCGTAAAATACAAAAAATTTAAAATGTTTTAAAATAGCAATAATTATCGAAGTTGTTAGCGCGGAACATATAAAATAGTTAATTCTCTTAACTAGGATAATTAATAACGATGACACGTCATAATTCTCAAAATAAAATATGATGTAGTTGTATTTGCTATTTCAGATTTAAATGGATGCTAAACTCCTTAACAAAAGATCTTTTATGATTATGCATAAGAATAAACTCTTCAAATCTGTCTAAGTTCTAAAAGTAATTATATGTTGTACAAAGGTTTGTACTATTATGATGTTCTTGATGATGTGCTGACAGTTTGTTTGTATGATGACAAACGGGTCCTACGAGGTACCCTGGGGATTACTTAGCTACGTTTAGCTAAGGCATTTGAATCATGTTTCCACATGCAAAATGCAGGTAAGAAATTCTATGAAAAATTAAGAGTTAAGAGTACACGTGTCTTTCAATTCATCGTCAATGTAATTAAGAAAATACTAAGTACTTCTTTGCAAAACAGTTACTGGAGGTATGGATATTTTGTTTCCAAATCTAGTTTACATGCTGGCTTACAAACTCTTCAATGTTATTAAGATTCACGTCGTCAAATTGCTATTATGTTGCTATAATGATTATCGAGGAGAAGTCACCCTAATAGCTATTGTTATTACGTCACGTGTTGATACCAAGACCCATATGTAACTCTATTTGAAAGCTTATAGAAATAATGTCTATACTATTGAACTATCCATACAAATTGCATCTACAGAATTTAGACTATTCTAAAGTCTCACAATTATCATTTGATTAACAATATATGAAATATATAGTAGTTGTAGTACTAATGCTATAAATTAACATTATAATGTGCATGCAAACTTTACCTATAGTCTTACTCTTATCCATTGATTTCAATACATAGCTAATATAGTAATTGCATATTGTGAATATAGTGCTATGCTATAACTAACATTATTCTTATGCATACATAAAATCCCAAACTATATCTATGGTCTCCATTTATCAAATGATTAATAATATGTATATGGCTAATATATGAGATATATAAACTTTCTTCTATAAGTCTATACACGAGCCTATAGAAATGAAATGTAACCTTATATAGTGACTATGCATTCACATAATACGTTGGCATATAATACCATTGATACGATTCCTAAAACAAATCTTTGAACTATATAAAATGTGCACTTATGGATCTAATATTGCAATAATTTCGATTGATGATAGGGTATTAAAGTTTGTACTTGGTATGCTTTCCAAACTGGCCTTGATAGGCCTAGCATTAACGTCGTTCAACTTGTAAGTGAAGTGGAAGGTTAGTTGGAAGGTTTCCACGTGATTGAGTTTGCATTAAGCACTGAATAATGATGAGCTGTGCCATGCACTAACTCTCGGTCTGCTTACTTGGTGATTTGGTAGATGAAGTAATCAATGAAGTATTGATTTCCATCGTTGCTCGATTATCAACGTGCCCGACTGGCAGTTGATCCACCATTTATCTTCATAAGATCTAGGGATGAGAACGAAACCCTAATCTCGCATTGGTAAGTAATGAAAATTGGTTTCCCGGAATTCATTGTTGCGTTTAGTGGTAAGGTAGACGAGCCGGACATTTGCTACAATGTAGGGTTTAGTGGTTTTATGTGAGGAGGACTCCTTCCTCGGTTTCGAACCTTGGACCTATGGGATATAGTTTAAACGTTACAAGCTTATTCTCTTGTGCAATGTAGCCATGATACATCCATGGTAGTTGTGTATAGTTCTTCTTTCAGTTGTTGATTGTAACTTGAACTGGGGTTCGATTCTCCGAATTATGGAATAGTCTTCTGAGGTTTGATTTCGTAGTTTGTTGTGAGTGCTATCATGTTTCGTCGTTTTGTTGGTGCAGTCTGTCAAAGTTCAGGAGCCTCATTTATAAGGGTAAGTGTTTATGATAATGAATGTAATACTGTGTTACTTACTTTTATATTTGTGTTTTCTTCTTTTTAACCCTTCAAACTGTGCCTTGGAAGGTACCCACTTCGTAGAAGGTTGCTATGCATAAGAATTGGAATGGAGATAGTGCATCTACTTAGTGGTAAGCCTCGGTGGTCCTTGAAACCTCGTAGGTGCCTTTGGCATGGTTTTGTTGGTGATTACTGTGTGCCAAGAGTTGGAAATATTCGACCTTGTTCGGGTGATGGCCAAGCGTTAAGTTTTAATACCTTATTTTGATAAATGTTGTAGAGAGGGTAACCCTCAGTTGTTTTAAGTTGCTATTCGTCTCTGTGATGCCTAGATGCGTCATTTGAAAAGAACTTCGATCTTGTGTTTGTACTGCTATTAGTTAAGTGTAAAACCCTGTGTAGTTTGTGGAACCTTGAACTCGTTTTAGTTTTCTGGTTGATAAGGGATAGACCCTGTCTAATGTTGGAACCTTGAAAGGTCTGAAATGTAAACTCTGTTAAGGTTTTATTTATAATTTTTGAATGGGAAACCAAGAGCCGAGGGTTCACTTGCACTTATAAAACAATGGCTCGTTTTGTAATGAAATGTTGTGTTTTAAAGTAATGGTTGAGAATTTGTTTATATAACTGTTAATGTGGTGCTAAACAACGATAGTTCTCTTTGGCCGAGAGTTATGGTTTGCATAACTGTTGATAGATGTTTCCTATACTTCGTTATCATTGTTGATATTTATGTTTTGGAATCGTGATAAGATAAAGTTTGGTCTGTTATACGTTTTCGAAATAGCTAGTGCCATAGGGTTCTATTTTGTATTATGAATGAAACCTACCTAAATCTTCCATTGGAAACCTTGCTTGTACTGAGCTTTGGTACCCAAGACTAGGCCTTAACCTGTGCATGAAATGGTGTAGACCTGTGTAATTTTCTAGTTAGGTTTGTAAGCTATTGTTTAGACATTAATATTAAAATCGTACTTTCTGCTAAGTGTTGTTTAGTGTCTTGTTAGTAATCTTGACATGTATAAGAGATGGATGGTTAAAGAAAATGTTTAGTTAGGGTTTGGAAAATTATATCTGCTATACCTCATAAATAAATGTCTAATGTTTACCATGAATGGCTTGATGAGAAGTTTATGAATTGTGTACTAAATAAACATTCAGATTCTAGGGTCTGTAATAACATAGGGTTTTGATGCTACTGTGCAGGTATTTGTATTTAATAATTGAAATCAAAAGTGATAGTTAGTGAAGAAATAATATGTGTGTGCTTAAAACAATTCTGTACAGAGATTAGTTTTGCAACTGCTATAATCTTTAGAATATAAATGCTTGAAAACATGGAATTTATAATATTGAAATAGGTATTGTTACTTATCTAAAATAGATGGAGATGAAATGAAAAGTATAGATCTGTGCAGAAACAAAATGTGTTTTTCTTTTATTTAAGAAATAGATGAATGTTATGCATCTATTTATACAACACTGTAATATTTCCTGTGTTTTAAACATATGATTCAAATGACAGAATTTAACAAGAACACTATTGTATTCATCTTTTCATTCAAATGGCATTCCAACTATCACTCATCTCTATTAATTTTTATTTTTTGTACTAGAGTACTATACAAATAACAGTATGGGAAAAATACAGAAAAGAATTTAATCATTTCATTCAATTACTTAATCATTCTTGAAACATATCATCCTTAAGTCAGAAAATGAATTAGTTCTTTCTGTATAACTGTAAATAATAAATCTACCATGCAGAAAAACATTTAACTCTAAACAAAAAGTAAGAACAGTAGAACCTGGTTGATTGTAGGAGAAACAAACATCCCAAGGAACCTATTCCACCCAACCTATTCCTGAAGACAACCAAGTTACTTACCTTAGGACCCTTGAGCCTATTCAACCCAACCTATTCCTGAAGACAGCCAAGTTACTTGCCTTAGGACCCCTGAGCTTGTTCACTGAAGCACAAAGAGGAAGATTCTGTAGAAGCCTTAGTACATCAACTTGCAGTAGAATATAGATAATCTAGTCATAAAGACTCAGTAGTCAAAGAGACTTGCACCAGCACCTCTGGTTTTCCTTCTCAGAATAACTAACGGACTCACAATTGCACTCTCACATAGCCTCCCTATTTGAATCTCTCAGTGATCACCTGATACACTTGAGGAATATTTCTACAGAAATTATTGTAGGAGCTGCCTACTCAATTCGAATTGCCTTATCTAGGCTTCCTAGGCCTTTTAGTGGTTAACTAGTCACAAATGAGTTGCCTGCTCTCTTCCACCCATCTGGGGGATAATGCCACAAATTTAGGGGTAGTTTTCCCATAACCAGCAGCTAGTGGTGGAGTGCAAATGCTACCATCTGTCCCATTCCTTTTAACAGCTTCCATTCCTCCTAGTGGGTCAGTGAACACTCATTTAACAGTTCCCTTGGGTGTTTGTCTCCTATTTTAATTTATTAAATAATAATAATCAGCAATTACAATCATCCTTGACCAAGCTTGGTCATAATTACAAACCTTTGTAATTATAATTTAACATAAAGTATTTTGCAAATAAAATAAATATTCTCAAAATTTGGGTAGGTGACATGCCGATATTCAAAGGAATGGGTCTAGAAGACCCTGAGCAACATTGGTTTCTATGTGAAGTCATATGGAGTGTTAAGCAAGCGCAGCTCATCACTACATTCAGACATAGAGCCTTGAATTGGTTCATTGAGTATTATGTTGGACATAATAGAACCTTACTAGAGATTAAGGCTGCGTTATTGAGCGAGTTCAAGAAAACTGGCATCTAGACAAGAAAGAAATCTGGGCTTAGTGTGACAAGACAGAAAGAGACTCCACAAGAAACGAAAATATAATTCTGCATCTGTCTGACATAGATTGGTTAAACAAATACCTGTTGAAAGATATCCACAAGATTTTCTAGGCATCTTTTGGAAACGAGTTACACGAGTGGTTATCAAGGCTCGCAGAGCGCAATAACTGTTTCTTGCCAAAAGTACCTACCGAGTGGACCCCGGAGCTCATTGCAAGTCTCAAAGCAATAAATATCCCATTTTCGCGAGTAGTCGATTTTTGGGTTGAAAATATACTAGAAGGCTTCGTGATAGAGTTCACTGTGGACACCTTGAAGTCCTACAGCGTAGCCGAAGCAGAGTTTTTCAAAGGTTTCAGAGGTAATTACCTAAACACTTTGAGTTTATATATTAAAATGCTTTTAGCTGAGAAAGGCAGTTTAAGAATGCAGTAACGTTCTTAGAAGATTTTGAATCTATAATGGTCAATAGCATCTATAGTGATTCTGACGAAGATACACATAATTTGAGAAGTGGAAAAAGATATAAGTATACCACTAAGAAGACTTCCAGTGAACATGGACTCTGCGTAGACATTGATTTACAAACCCATCCTGATAGCCAAACCGCACCTCTATCAGCCACCTATCAGCCTATTACTCCGCAGAATCCGTCGGTTGCAAGTACCGCGCATCCTACTTCTTAGATTTCGTCAGTACAGAACCCTCCAGTTGTTAATATTCCTAATCCTTGGAGCGTCAATACCAGTAACACTGCAGGAGTAAGTACTCATACCATCCCGACTCAGACCATTCCGAATCCAACTATCCCAAATCAACTTATTCTGATTTAGAACACTACACAGAATATCCCTAACACCACTCAGAACACTACGCAGAATGCTACACCACCTAGGAGAAGTATGACTGATGATATTAAGCTGTCGATATTCAAAGGAACGAGTCTAGAAGACACTGAGCAACATTGGTTTCTATGTGAATCCATATGGAGTGTTAAGCAAGTTTAGGATGATGTTGTGAAGCAAGCGTAGCTCATCACTACATTCAGAGATAGAGCCTTGAATTGGTTCATGAAGTATTTTGTTGGACATAATGGAACCTTAGCAGAGACTAAGGCTGTGTTATTGAGCGAGTTCAAGAAACCAAAGTCAGAATCCCAATGTATAACAGAACTAAAGGAAATTAAGCAAAAACCTAATGAGACGGTATGGGAATTTGACAAGAAATTTAAGACACTGTTGGACCAAGTAAGTTTCATCATAGCACCGCAACAGCATCAAGAATGGTTTATAGCCACATTGTTTCCCCACATCAGACTGACGTTGATGCAACAGAAAGTAGCTTCAGAGGCAGAAGCCTTGGATATTGCGATGAAGTTAGAAGCTTCACCTATAGGAGAGACTAGCACTGGAATGTCTTAGATCCAGACATAGCTAGCAACCCTGACACTACAACTACAAGATATGAAGAAGGGAAAAGAACAGAGACAAGAAGTCTGGTGTACAGGATGTAAAGGAGAAGGGCACACTAGAAAGCATTGTCCTTTATTTCAAGAGTACCTTAACAGTGAAGCACCAAATCCACTAAATCAGAATCAAGCGTCGTGGTGTGAAATCTATAAAACGCGAGGCCACAGGCCTGAAGACTGTTATCTAATATAGAAGTATGTGCACACCCCTAAGAATCTATATTGAATTTCTGTAAGTCGGTTGGACATGATGAATCCAACTGTAGAGCATATTAGCTCATGCAGGAAAGGAAGTGAGACATGGAGCATATGCATGATACTGGAGTATACAGAGTCCAAGAAGCAAGATAATGCGCAGTATGACCAAGGCAGATACAGAGGCCGTGGAGTATTCCATGGAAGAGGAAGAAATACTCTCCCAGGACAAGGAAGGGGAAGAGTCCAGATGATCTATTACAACTGTGGCCAGGCAAGTCACTTATCTAGATATTGTACCAATGAATGTACTACTTGCAATTACTGCAAATATTTTGATCATGTTGTTGAGGTCTGCCCAGTGTTAGCGAGAGAAATGCAGAAAAGAAAGCAATATGCACCCAACCCAAACATTCAGTTGATCGCAGCAGAGAGAGGGTTGTGGATCCAAGTATCAATGTAGTGACGCGAAGGGGCGCTGGCACGGGGACAAATTGAGGAGCAGAAGCCTCAACTTTTGGAGATTTTGACACTAAGAAGACTCCTCTTGAAATAATATGGATCAGAAAAGCTACTGGGAAGGCACCTACCTTCAATCTAGAGAAAAACAAAGAAGTATTTGAAGAAGCACGAGATATATTCAAAGATTCAGCACCTAGATCACCAAGAATCCCGTTGCGCAATGAAATACCGCATATAGAGGATATGCCAACCACTTATGACAAAACATGTGCAACGACAGAGACATGCACCTCTATTGCATAGTTCCTAAGGAGCTGCATGAAATTATTGAAGAGCACAGATGCTGTGATGGAATTACAAAAGTGATTAAACCAATATGAGCCACCTAGTGAGACAGATACTTCCCAGGGTGCAGTTCACCATATTAAAAGCCACAAAAGAACAGGCAGAGAAATGAGGCTCAATGCGCAGATAGGATATTATGAGATGGATGAGATCATCCTTGATCTAGGATCTGAAGTAAATGTCTTGACTAAGAAGACATGGCAGTAGATGGGGAGACCAAATTTGTTATGGTCACCCATATAGTTGAGAATGGCTAACCAGGATAAATTCAATACCTTTTGGAAGGTTAGCCAATGTTATTGTTGACATTGATGGAGTGCGAAGTCATGCAGACTTCGAGGCTATCGAGATTGTGGATGATTGTCATCCTTATCTAGCACTATTGGGTATAGATTCGGAAATGGATAACCTTGCCATCATAAACTTGAAAACAAAGAAGATGATCTTTGAATGACAACATCTTAGGGTCATCGCACCACTGGACCCTGTAGACAGAGAAAGGTACAGTGAGCCAATTCAGGAAGAATATAGAGTACAGGATCTTGGTCGCCTTTACAAAATGACTGCAAATAAAGATGACTATGTTAATCCTACGGTAGATGGCACACTCAGTTGGCGATGTGACAGTTCGTGCATCTCAGACTCTGACGCAGGACTGGAGAACTGGCAAGGCCATATGCATGAAGTATCTGCAAGAAGATGCGCACAGACTACAAAGTCACTGCGTTGGATTGGGAAAGAGGTAAGTCCAATCCCCACCTATGATGGTTCATCTAATGTTTATTCATTTATCCAGGAATATACCATGTCAGTTGCAGATGAACATCGCATACCAGCACTAGATATGGCATTGCGTGAGACACCTTCCAGATGGTGGGCTGCGCATAAACAGACATTGACCACATGGGATCAATGCAGATGCATGATGCAGATCAAGCTCACTGAGAAGGTTGTACTACCCTTTGAAAAATATAATGGATAGACGGATCCAAGGGATCATATTGAAATATGTTCACAAGCATGGGAGGAGTGACCACAGACAGAATGGGTTCATCTCTTTGTACACACATTGGAAGAACAGGTTCTAAAGAACTAGTACCTAAACATGGAGTTGCACAGAGGAACTACAGATTATCCTACCCTAACTGCGAAGTTCAACATAAGTTTCAGTTTTGAAGACGACATCCCGAGTATAAATGAAGCATTGCATGTCATCAAGGAAAGAATATTCAGATCAAAATGCCCAAGTATAAATGAGGCATTAGAGGAACTCAAACAGCGAGTGTTTGAAGATATAAAAGTACCTGTGAACCTATAGCCAGAATGGGAAAGAACAATAGAACATGCCCTTGAATGTTATAACCTCGCTTGAAAAATGGTGAAGAAGAAGAAGAAAGTGATGAGGAGGATCCGCGCAATGTCAATACACTTGAGTCAGAAGATATGCGTGACGTATAGGGACCTCCCCTAGAGATTCCAAACATGAGTGGACCTATTAAAACGAGAAAAGTGAACATTGGCACAAGCGAAGATCCGAAGTTTGCATCTATTGAAGACTACTAAGATGATCATACGGTCGCGAAGATCGCAGACCTGCTACATGAATATCAGGATTTATTTCCGACAAAATTCACAGAAATGAAAGGTATTATGGGCGACTTAGGGGTTATGAAGATAACTCTTAATCCAGGCGCGAAACCTGTTAAGTGAAGGTCGCATAAACTGAACCCTCGATACAAAGAAAGAGACAAGGAAGAACTTGATAAGATGCTCAATGCAGGAATCATTGAGCCGGTCGAAGAATCTGAATGGATAAGCCCGATGGTTATCCATGACAAGAAAACTAAGGGTGAGATCAGGATCTGTGTGGATCTGAGGAAGATGAATGATGCTTTTCTACATGACCCATTTCCCACTCCTTTTACAGATGAAGTCTTAGACAATGTTGGAGGGAATGAGGCCTAATCCTTTACTGATGGATTTTCTGGATACCATCAGATAAGAATTGATCCAGCAAATAGACATAAGACCACTTTTTCCACTGAATGGGGGTTGTTCTAGTACATAGTGATTCCCTTTGGACTGAAGAACGCACCTGCTGTTGGCGGGCAAATCTACCCTATAGCAAGGAAACTAATGCTATTAACTGGAGTGGGGTGACAGGTAAGTGTATTGATGATATTACAAAGATAATTATGAAAAGAAATAAGTTATGGATTTTGAGAACACACCTTTCAATCGAAGTTCGATCCTAGCCTTTACTTGATCTTGTGCTCAACCTTCAAATCCACCTTCCTTTCAGTAAACCTGCAATAACAATAACTTTCTCAAAGCATCTTGGACAATATATAATGTTTAAAAGAAACAAAAACAATGTTAAGAATTTGATATTGACCAAAACAGATCCAAATTAAGATGTCATTTCAGAACACATTTAAGTTGGAACAAGAAAGACACTTCAACCTTTATTGTCAAAAGTAAATTGATGTACAAGTATACCTGACTTTATGACAGGCTCCTGCAACTTGATTGTGGGATCTGGCTCTTCTCTGGCTTGGATATCTTCAGCATCAACTCCTCCAATGCAAGCTTCTTCTTTAGATCTCAATGTCTCAAAGTTTCTCCATTAATCCATCTAACCTTTCTCTTTAGTCTTCCTTGTATTTATAGGATTAGAGAAGTAGTTGAGGTCGATGTATGGTTATGGAGGAAGTTGGGGAAGTTGGGAAACTACCATCAACTAATCCTCCTCGTGAAAATTAATTATTTTTTAATCATCTTTTGATATGTACGCGACTATTGTTTAGTGAAGTAGCGTTTAGGGCGCTACTTTAGTGCTTACCAACTAGCGCTCATCGATTTTTAAATGGTGAGCGCTGCTATGCTGAGAAGGAGTAGCGCTCATAAGGCTTTGAGCTCTACTTTTATACACTGGAGTAGCGTATGGGCACTAGTCTCTTTGAGTAGAGTAGCGCTCATATCTCAGAATGATATGTTTAGGGTTTTTTCCAGTAAAGTTAGGAAACGGAGTAAGTTAAAGTATCATCTAAGGTCAACATTCTCCTCCATCCAAGTTGTCCTTTTGTGTGATCAACAACTCAAGGTGATCACGGACGGAAAGGTGCAAGTTTAACCTATAACAGATGCCCCCTAATGTGTGAGGTCAAAGGGAAACGATGGTCGAAATACATTATAATCCAAAGCCAGAGGAAGAGCAAAGAACTGCAGAAAACAAGTTACAATAACACCTGCAACAAAGATCAAGGTCAGCGAGCAATTACAACTTTGACACCATATAGATGTGCAGTGTGATACAACATGATCTCCGATACATAACAAGGAGATGTATATAAAGCATGGCCACTTGGAATACAAGTGTGGATCCATGTCAAACTGAGAAATCATAGCCATAACAACAAACTAGATCTATGTCTCATGGAGAGCCGAATATAAGTGAGGCTTAGTCTTGCGCAACTTGGGTGATAAAAACAATGAGGTACTGTCATCCAAAATCCCAAGGTCTTCATCCAAAACAACTCTAGGTACAAACCCTAACCATGTGAATAGATGAGTTGATAGTCGAACATGGGGGGTATCATTTGATTACCGGTCATTGATGTATACCGTTAACAAACGCGAGGACTTCCACCGATAAGGATGATGGGGTCCAAGGTACCAAGTACGATCCTCCAAATGTGAATAAATGGACTTGGAGTCGAACACTTGGGGAACATGTCGAAGAAGAGACATTGATGTATTCTCATCATTCAACAGCAAGAAAAATTGCCACTGGTGACTGCAATCTCCAAGGTACTAACCGAAACTCTAAACTTCATTCCCAGAGTAAAATGAGTTGATGTCGATGGGAAGGAGTCCGTTGGAAGGGAGGCCTTAAGGCATCCTCCATCATCCAACTCGAGGAACACTCAACTGGTAAGAGCTGATATGGAATAATATGTAACAAGACTGACACTAGGAAGGCTGACACATGAGGTCAAGGTAAACTGCAGAATGGCTGACACGGGTATATCCTTAAACATTGAGCACGACACAAAGTGACTCAGGCAGTTTCTGACATAATGGGGTAAATAATAAGTCTTGAAATGTAAGAGACATTATCAGACCCTCCATATGGTTGGAAGAATAACCAACCGGGGGAGTAAATAACTCGGAGGAAAGATTCACCCTGAGGTCAAAAACTAAACCCAACTGACAAGATAGACTCAAGTAGGTGTTGTGTTCAAGGATAGAACTGACTGAACTGCCTTTGACAATGAAGATATGATATGTCTTTCCCGTCCCTTATTCTTTTTAGATAAAAGAATACCCTTCTTGTTGTTTTAATGATTCCAAGAAAGAATGAAAACTCAATAGATCCAACCATGTAAATAGTTTAACGAGCCCATGGGAGGAAGACTTAGGACCTTCTTCATTATTTATAGAGTTCAAAGAAGAGATAAAAGATTACTCTATATTACCGATCTCTGGATTTTAATATCGAGCCGAGATCTATTCTTGCTCGCCGATGTTTTCAATTTTAAGGAGTCTGAAAAACTTAAACAATAACTCCATATATCTGCTCGTGGATTTTAGTATCGAGCCCAAGCAGATTAATGCTCGCCGGTGTTTTCCTATTTATAGAGTCTGAAAAACATAAACAATCCTCTTTTCACCTATCCGTGGATTTTATATCGAGCCCGGATTGGTCTGTGCTCGGCGGTGTTTTCTTGTTTATAGAGTTGAAAAACTTAAACAGTCCTCTACTTACCCTCTCGTGGATTTCACATCGAGCCCGAGTAGGTGGATGCTCGCTTGGTATTTTCATGTTTAGAGAGCCTGAAAACCCTAAATAAAGGCTCCAAAAGGTCTTTTTTCGTGCAGTTAGTCTCCTCCCCCGAAAAAGTATAAAACAATGGAAGAAGAACTCTTCTAGCGCATAGAGGAGTATACCTAGAGTATGCCTTTTCCGTAGTTAATCCACCTAGGCCCAGAAAAGGGGTAATTCTATACCTAAGTGGATGAGCCTTAGATTACTTTAACGAGCTCGAAGAGGACAAGCTTGCTCAGCAATCTTGTTTAGGTTTAAATAGTCCAAACAAGAGCTTAAAATGACTTAAAAGTCAGCTTCTAGGATCATAGCTTCATACTCTGCCAAAACTAGGTCTTCAACAAAATATTAGTCGATGCGGAAAAAAATCTCGAATGATATATGAATTTGAACTATTTAACTAGTTGACAAGGTCTATCATCAAGAGTTTTTAAACTTAGGAGATGAATCTGACAAAAATTAGATGAAAATTGAGCTTGGATTAGTATTGTACCATATATGTGTTTCAATTGATTATTAGGGATTTTTTGAAAATTTTGAAACTATAGAAAATTAAACAATGGTGGGTAAAAATCAAACTCCAATTCTTATATATAATTTCATTTTAAAAATCAATTTTCAAATTGTTTTGTAGGGCAAAGATTGGGGTAGCCTTTTGCAATTTCAAATCTCCATGGCGATCAAACCAAGCATCCAAACGTCGTTATTCCTCCACCAAGTAAGTTAAAATTCACCCTACTTTCATTTTCATGGTTTAGTTTTCATTTTTTGAGCAAAAAATGGCTTGCAACGTGATGCTCACATCCTTTGCTGCGCGGGCGCTACTGTGTAACCATAACAGTAGCGTGTAAACGCGATGGGCGCTACTGTGCTCAAGTAGAGTAGCTCCCATACGTGACTGTGTAGTATACACAGTAGCGCTCACTCATGAAAACCTACATACAAGTGCCGAGACTCAAAAAAATTTCATTTTTTGTGCAGGATGGTTCTTCAATGGAGGGAGAGAGAACATGAAGACATGGATAGGTTGGCCATGCAAGATCCGGCCACTCTCCACGCTCTCCGAAGATGCGGTTTATTGAAGTTTTACCGAACCGTAAACATGAGGGCTTTAAACAAACTGTTTCGAAGACTTATTCAGTATTGGGATGTGGATACCAATACTTTTGTCATCCACGGGCAAACTTTGGAGCTTACGGTTGATGACATATATTTCATTACTGGTCTCTCACGGCGAGGAGATGTAATCAATCTGAAAGGGTCTTCTCGTGTGGGTGTAAGGTCTGTGCAAGAGTACGTGAATACATATTGTATTGCCGGAGCTGAGAAATCGGGAAGCCAAGTCTTGATCTCAACCATTGACGGCCTCCCTTTGAAAGTGATAGTGAGTATGATCAACCGAGTGGCAGGTAGTGCCTCACAACACTTAGCTTCCAGGCACTCTTTCGAGCAGTTTCCATATGCTGGATTAGATTTCCGTCATGATCCAGAACTAGTGCTTCCTCCAAGTGGAGCCTAGGGAGATATTGGTATGTTTAAATTTTTGAGAATTATTTAATTTTTTCAAACTTTTTCAAGTATTTGATTTTTATAAATGAATTTTGAAGTTCTAATCAAGTGTCATATGCAGATCTGGGTCCTGTTCGTCCTGAGGGACATCCTACCATCTTTGTGAGGCCAGCTGATATTGTTGCAGTAGATGCTATGTTGGGGACCTTAGAGAGAAAAATGAGTCGGTTGACTCATGAAATTCTTGCATGCCGTATGGATCAGATACCTATTGATATGCAGGAAGATGTTGTTGGGGTGCCCCCGGCATGGCTTAGGGTGCTGCGGAAGATAGCTAGGCTAGTCATATGCTATCGCAATCCAGTAGATGATGATGATGTCCCTCCTTCTCCATAGGAGAGAGATACATTCTATGTATATATTTTTGAGGCTACTATGCCCAGTTTTTGTACTTTTATGACTTGACTTGATAGACTTGAGGCCCAAAACTCATATATTTTTTGATACAGTATCGGCTATATACAGTATCAGTTATTTACATGTGTATGTGTTTTAATTTTATGTGTGCAATGTTGTTTATGAAAGTGTATGATGCAAATTCCAGTCTAACACATAGTTTTCTAATGAATCAACTAATGTGTTTAAACTTCTTGGAATATGTTCATATATAATAGAATCGAATTGTCTTTCCAAAAGTCTAACTCATAGAAACTGATGTAGCAATCCAGGATCCCTAATATTATAGAGACCTGTGAACTGAAATACAATTAATTGTGAGTCAAGTCTTACCTCCAAATGTGAAATGCCCTGACTGAGAGAATCTTGGAGAAGTTCTATAACTGCATTGTATTCAGCCACATTATTCGCGGTAGGACCCAAACAAACCCCCCCCCCGAAGAGACAAGTTGGCCAGCGGGTGAATAAATGACCCAAGCTACTGCAGCCAACTAACAGGTGTGGCGACTGGCACCATCAGCAAATCCTAAGAAATGTTCGGTTTACATCTGGTACACGAAACGAAAAACACACATAAGATTAACTAACGAGCATAACAAAACTAGCTTTACAAAAATATACATCTATGTTACAAGAAAAAGTACTTCAGCCTAAGCGTAATACTTCTTCAGGTAGGGTCAATGCCTGGATCCTCCTCATGAGGTTGGGCAAAGGTGTTATGGAAATCATGGAAAAGATTGGTATACGGAATGATCTCATCGAGATAATAGCTCGTTTCAAAGAAAATGTTTCCGTTAACCCCAGTGAAAATGTTCACCAGCAAGGTATTCAATCTATTCCCTTCAACAAGACCAACTTGTGGAGAAGTGGAATTAGTATTTTCACTAGGTGTTGGACAAAATTCACCTCTCTCTATCAAGTTAAGAAAAGGAAACAAGAAGGAACCGGGATCTATATGTTCACGAGTATGGTCCAGGTCGGTCATGGCTTCTAACATTTCGTCTTCAGAAGGTAAGGTAGTATCTAAACTGTCAAGACAGTGGATCGGGTCTGGTGACTGAGTAGTAGCACAATCTATATTTGACTCTATAGACACCAATGGAGTCATCATATGTTCTTTTGCAGTTTGATAAGAATCCAGGTAGGTAACTTCTGTAACAGGGATGGGCACGGAGGGGTTTGTATTAGTTGGGAGAAACCTAGAATCAGTTATTAAACTAACCATGGAAGTTTCAGATGATGAACATCCCTCAGTACCAACAAATAAGGTAGGAGCCAGTAGGTCAAAAGTGCCAGTTAATGACCCGTAAAGTCTTGCTCCTAAACTCTCACTAACCGGGGTGGTTTGATCAATCAATGGAACTATGGTCTATGAAGAAGTCTGGTTGTTTCTCTGAGTGAAAGAAAGTTGATCGACTGTAACGATCTTACCTTCAAATGGGAACATAACAACTCGAAAAACTGTCGATGCAATAGCTCGCATGGCATATGTCCAACTCCTGCCCAATAACATATTGTAATCAAGGGGAGCGTCCAGACTTTCTACTTCTACAGCAACTGTCTTACCGACCATTGTGACATTAAATGATGGAAAAACCCCATGTGGATGAAAAGTTCTGCCATCAAATGCAGTAAGCAGTGTGTTAGAAGGGGCTAACTTGGGGGAGCCTAAAGCTTTCCAACAGGAAATCGACATTACGCAAGTCGACGCGCCCTCATCTACTACATCGCGTCTGATGGTCATTGGACCATGAACGACTTCAATCTGAAGGGCAACGTGATAGGGCAACCAGTATTTGACATCAGTCATATCAAATCGCGCAGACATGTTAGAGGATTCCATACTTCCAATAGCTGCCAGAAGTGCATTTCGTTGTAAAGGACAACTTTGCAAGACTTCTAAAGTAGACATGGCACAAGGGGTCTGGGATAAATCTTCAACCACGTTGTAGTTGGAAGCGGCCCGAGTGTTGGGATTGTGCAATGCCCGTTTCAAGACACCTTTCGGGATCTTGGGCATTGGGTCCACAGGTATGTGGAGTGGAGTGGAGGATTTTGGAATCTCTTTATCCTTTTTCTGTGCGTTCGGGGTATAGTTCCTGGCTCTCATTTGTAAGAGTGCATCCAAATTAACCATGTTAATAAAAGTTTGATCAACCGTAGCATGTGTAGTGCCCCCAGTATTGGAGGTGCCAGAAGTTGAGCTATGTCCTTTAGGGAATGGATCTTTCAGGATGGCAGGCTTCTTTTCTCTTAAGAGCTTCTGGGCTTCTTCAAGGAGAGGGCATTGGTGAGTAAGGTGGTTCTGCTTGCAAAGTCTACAAGGGAACTTAACCTTCTTTTCCTCTTTGTTACCCTCTTCGACATTCTCTTTTTTGGGCTTTTGTTGGTTCCCCTCTCCTTTCTTTCCCTTCTTTTTGTTATTGGGCTGCCGAGGGCCCTTTTGATTGTTCTGAACCTGGTTGACAGGCTCAGAAGTAGAAGGAGAGGTTGTGACGGAAGAAACATCTGCAGTCGATTATTTGACAGATAAGGCATGAACCTGTTTGGTCAATGCTTCGAAAGCTGCAGAGTCAACTGAACCCACTATGCCATCAGCATGTGGTCCAAGTTTAGGTCTACTCAGATCGGTATTCGATCACGGTGCATCAGGTATAATCTCATACAATAACCCGGATTGTGCATAAACGATATCTAACTGCTGGGTCCGTAGGATGGCTTCTTCCTCGGTAGATACTCCAGATGTAGCTACTTCCTTAGAAATATAAGGAAGGAGTGATTTCAAATACCACTCAAGAAGGAATTCTGGAGGTATGTTGGCCTTAATGAGCCTCTTCCGTCTTCGCCACTCCTGAATGTGGTCAGATAAATGAGTGGCTTTATTTTTCCTAAATGTAGACAAAAGGTCTATTCCAGCATCATACCAAACAGGAAGCTGGAAGTGATTCAAAAAGACAGTCGCGAGATCCCCGAAATTAGAGAATGTAGCCGCAAGTAACTCAATGTACCATTTGGCTACAGTACTAGTTAAGGTCCTTTGGAACAGTCTCAATCTAGTGGAATCTTCGTTTAATGAATTCGAGGAACACCATAAGTGGAAAGTAGTGACGTGGTCACCAGGGTCTTCACCTTCTTTGCCTTCGAACTTTGGAATGTCCGAAGGTAACTTGGTGGGAACTGATAGCCATGTAGCATTATGACACAAAGGATCGTTGGTCAGTTTGGAAAGATCTAGCAAATTTAAAGTTTTCAGAAATGGTAAACGAGGCCGGTAAGACGGTACTTGATAAGTTGGGGTCGAAAAAGGGGAACCACCCATAGTTTGACCCATGAACTGCTGGTAGGGGTTGCCCCCAGCCGTCTGCTGGTAGGGGTTGCCCCCAACCATCTGTTGATAAGGGTTTCCCCCGGCCATATGCTGATAGGGGTTTCCACCTACCATATGTTGATAGGGGTTGCCCCCAGCTACTTGTTGGTAGGGGTTGCCCCCTGTCATCTGTTGTTGTACGAAAGAATTATTGAAATTTCCCCACCCATATGAAAGTGGATTAGTGCTCTATGGGTTCGTCCACTGTGGCTGGGTATTAGCCCCGCCATATTGCTGGTTAAAAATATTACCCCCTCCCCCTGAAAATAAGGAAAAATGGACATTACCTGCAGGCATATTACACTGATTCATGTTAGGGCCTGCAAAGGTATTGAAACCAGTGGTAGCTGATGTAGATGGTGCAGTCATGGTACTCATGACCGGCACGGTTGCAGAAGCACTTGGTCCTACAGCAGGTGTGGAAATCCAAGTACTAGGTATCTGATATAACGGTTGAAAAGCAGGAGGTGGTGCAAAGTTGGTTGTACTGCTAGGTCCAACAGTAGGTGTAGGGATATATGCCATCGTTGTTGAACTTGGCATACCTAATGTACCAGTATTGAAACTGAAAGACGAAGTAGGCACAGAGGTTGTCTGTGCCTGACTCGGTGTAGCAGTCAAAGAGGGATTTACCGTGTTAGTGTTCATACCTAAGCTGGGAGTTTGGGTAACTCCCTGTTCACCTCCTAGAGTAGACATCAGATGTCCAGGCAAAGAATTGTATGCACTGTAATGAGGCTGCTGGAAACCAACAGGTGACAGAAGCGAAATTCTAGTATTGGTCAGAGGAGGATTGAAAAGAGTGCTATACTCTGCAAATGTAAGATCTTCAACCTCAATTGAACTAAAGTGTCGCTGATCTGGGGTACCTGGTAGTGGTTCCTCAGGAACCTCTATTTCAGGGTTTTCTGTTGTTGTTTTTTGTTCTTCAGGAAACTCAACTTCAGGTGGGAATTCCTATTTCGGGATTTTCTATTGTAAGAATTTCCTCAGGAAATTCTGTTTCAGGAGTAGTTTCTGAAGAAATACCGAGGTTTACCCGCTGTCGTCTAGCTGGCTGTAAAGGTTCTGTTCTAAGTGGTGGAAGGTTTTGAAACCTTCTTGATCTACGAAGCTCTTGATTCTCCGTGATTATATATATAAAATAACAGACTAGAACCTAGTGGCCACTACAACTAGGAGGAAAACAGCACGCCAACTAAAAAGTCCTAAGTATGCAAACCAGGCAAACAAAGATGCCTTCTGGAGAAGAGTCTGGGATGATGAGGGCCCAGAACAGATCAACGAAGGAAGAAAGACAGTTACCCGGGGTCCACAATACAATGACTAAGGGTGCAAGCGCTAGAATCACCCAACCGCCCTCCCAAAGACCTGCAAGGGATTTCCTCCCACGTCTGTCTTAGGTACAACAGATATACCCTCTACTATCACCTGTGTATGAACCTAAAGTCAGAGACTAAGGATACCACAACACCGAAAACTCCTGGGGGAACAGTCACCGGTCGAATCAGAAAGCGTGGGCAGGGTAACTAAGCCCGAAACTCGAAAGAGTCCCCAAATGCAATCCAATCCTAGTGTATGCTCGAACAGAAAGTAGGAGGAGTAATCCCAACAATCTGATCTCGCAATGACCTACTGCATAGATCCCAGGAAAGCTTTGAGTGAAATGGATTTACCTATGATAGTCGAACTACGATTTTTGCGTAATGTGTGATCTTGAGTGGTTTAAGGTGATTTAAACTCAAGATCCTAACCAAAACTAGTTGGTGTAGTGTATCCCTAAAAAAGAAAAATTGTTTCTATTTCATTTTATTAAAAAAAAATTAGGGCTGTTATTACTCAAAAGGTAGTGCTTTTGTGTGGCGTGGTTGCAACAAGAAAACCAAAGTGCATAAAATCAAAACTTTCTACAACAAAGCTCTTTTTATTTTTTCATTTACTTCTTTTCAAAACTGAAAATCTGAGCAAATCTACTAAAAAAAATTTTTGTTTTCTTTTTGGAATTGTACAAAATATCCTATGCTATCTTGTAACAAAAAAAATAAGTCTTATTAAACTTAAACTACCAAATTTTTTTTTGCTTTTTCTATAAACGAAAAAGAACTATAAAGATGGAAAGCAAAATAAAACTTATGTGCAATGTGTAAGTATGGCTAAGAATGGTTCCTAAGCTTATAGTTGTCAAGGCACTAGCTCAAAAAAGACTTGATCTATAGGTTTTTTTGCAAAGAAAAATCCTCTAAACTCAAAAACAAAGTGGGAGAAAACAAAGGAGATAGATACAAGAGGACTGACCTAAAGCATCTAACCCTAGCAAGACCACTACGCCAAGCAAAAAGTAGACAAGCAATCTGCCAACTACCCTACTAACACAAAGAACTGAGAAATGAATTAGCCTAAAGCACTTTTAAATACACTTGAAAACAGAAAAAGACAATAAGTGCAAGAAGATTGGAAACCAACAAGTTCGGAAGACACCCTAGAGGCTCTAAAACGGACCAAACCCTAAAACAAAGGATAGGATGAGTAGAGAGCAGACAAACGTTGCCACAAACAGCAGATATAAAAGTATGCAGGTTTGTAAACCAGCAACATACAGTCAGGGCCTAAAAAAGTGGAAGTGCTCACCACAAAACACAACCTAGTCTTCCAAAAAGTTATAAACAGTCCAAACGTTCCAAAGGTGAACAAGCGATTCAAAAGATGGAAAAAGACTCAAAGAAAGGTTCTATGACTTAAACAAAAGCTAAAAACCTCATACACCAGTCAAGGAGACCTAAAAGCAAAGTCAGCAAACCACCAAAAGGCTAAAAACTCAAGCAGACTACTAACAGAGAGTTTCAGGAAACGTACCCTACTGTGCAGTAGGGAAACTCGCGGCCCTGCAGAGATGGGTGCTACTGTATGTATAGCACAGTAGCGTATAGGCGCTACTGTATGTACAACAAAGTAGCGCTCATATCTCAAAAGTTTAAAAACTGACTTCGAAAGATACCAAAAGACTAATGGAATCAGAAAGAAACAGGCAAGGGATACCTACAGGGTTTCTCAACACATCAAAGGAGTCAAAACAATTCTGGGAAGACAAACAAGAACAAGGTTTCCTAGAGCAAAAACCCAACTTTCCCCAGCGGAGTCGCTAGTCTGTTGGCGAGCAAATCTACCCTATAGCAAGGAAACTAATGCTATCAACTGGAGTGGGGTGACAGGTAAGTGTATTGATGATATTACAAAGATAATTATGAAAAGAAATAAGTTATGGATTTTGAGAACACACCTTTCAATCGAAGTTCGATCCTAGCCTTTACTTGATCTTGTGCTCAACCTTCAAATCCACCTTCCTTTCAGTAAACCTACAATAACAATACCTTTCTCAAAGCATCTTGGACAATATATAATGTTTAAAAGAAACAAAAACAATGTTAAGCATTTGATATTGACCAAAACAGATCAAAATTAAGATGTCATTTCAGAACACATTTAAGTTGGAACAAGAAAGACACTTCAACCTTTATTGTCAAAAGTAAATTGATGTACAAGTATACCTGACTTTATGACAGGCTCCTGCAACTTGATTATGGGCTCTGGCTCTTCTCTGGCTTGGATATCTTCAGCATCAACTCCTCCAATGCAAGCTTCTTCTTTAGATCTCAATGTCTCAAAGTTTCTCCATTAATCCATCTAACCTTTCTCTTTAGTCTTCCTTGTATTTATAGGATTAGAGAAGTAGTTCAAGTCGATGTATGGTTATGGAGGAAGTTGGGGAAGTTGGGAAACTACCAGCAACTAATCCTCCTCGTGAAAATTAATTATTTTTTAATCATCTTTTGATATGTACGTGACTATTGTTCAGTGAAGTAGCGTTTAGGGCACTACTTTAGTGCTTACCAACTAGTGCTCATCGATTTTTAAATGGTGAGTGCTACTATGCTGAGAAGGAGTAGCGCTCATAAGGCTTTGAGTGCTACTTTTATACATTGGAGTAGCGTATGGACGCTAGTCTCTTTGAGTAGAGTAGCGCTCATATCTCAGAATGATATGTTTAGGGTTTTTTCCAGTAAAGTTAGGAAATGGAGTAAGTCAAAGTATCATCTAAGGTCAACATGCTCCTCCATCCAAGTTGTCCTTTTGTGTGATCAACAGCTCAAGGTGATCACGGACGGAGAGGTGCAAGTTTAACCTATAACACCTGCCATCTTTTCCAGAGTTTTTGTTGCAGCATTTAAAGGTTTCATGCATCAATTTTAGAAGCATACTTTGACGATTGGATTGTCTTTGGTCTACTGAAGAACCATTGTGAGAACCTCAGAATGATGTTAGCTAAGTGCAGGCAACATCAAATTTCACTAAATTTAAAGAAGCGTGTTTTATGTGTGCCCTATGGAATTATGTTGGGACACATTGTGTGTAGACAAGGCTTGATGGTTGATCCTGCGAAGATCATAGTTATAGTGAACCTGCAAGCACCGAATTCAGTAAAGCAGCTATGCACCACATTGGGGCATACTGGTTACTACAGAAAATTTATAAAGGGTTATGCACAGATAACCACGTCGATGGAGAAACTGTTAAAAGAGAAAATGGTAACTGCACCGATCCTAGTTTTTCCAAACTGGGAGAAGCCATTTCATGTACATGTTGATGCTTCATGTATAGCATTGGGCGTTGTACTAGCACAACCAGGAGAGGGAGGTATTGACCATCCCATTTCATTTTTGAGCAGGAATCTCTTATCTGTTGAAAACAATTATATGACCACCAAGAGAGAAGGCCTAGCTATGGTCTACGCACTGCAGAAATCCAGGCACTATTTGCTCGGTGCGCACTTCTCTATGTATACTATTGTTCAGGATTTCTACCCTATAGTGAGGAGATAGACACTACCAACTAGGCGGGGTTGACAGGTAAACACATTGATTATACTGCATTTAGTTACTGCAAAAGAAATAGATTGGGATTGAAAGACATACCTCTTTTCGAAGTTTGATCCTAGCTTTCACTTAGCCTTTCACTTGATCTCCCACTTGATCTTCTGCTTGATGAACTTGCAATACAAAAGATACCTTCCTCAGCATATCTTGACCATATAACATATGATGCAATTATAGAGCAATTTAACATCAACTATAATCAAGAATTAAGCCAAATAGACATGCAACCCAATAGATATCTGATTTGGGACAGGAAGGGTGTTTCGACCTTTTTATTGTCAAAGAAACATGAAATCAGTACAATATACCTGACATGTAGAGATCTTTCTGCAACCGGATCCTGGGCTCCTACTCTTCACTTTGACTTGGTACTTTCCTCCAGCGTAACAATACTTCAAGCCTTCTCTCAAGATTCTTTCTTGTGTTTTCTAAGTATAATGAGTAACCCCTCTCATGGATCCTACTTGTATTTATGGGATAAGGTAGGCAATTTAGATCAATAGGTGGTTGGATTTGGAGGTTGGGAAGTTGCAAAACCAACTTCAACTAATCCCAATTTGTCAAATTAATATATTTTTGATTTCATCTTAAGATGTACGCGGGTTTCATAAAACAAGAGCAGCGTATAGGAAGCAACTTTTATGCTTTACAACATGCGTTTACAACTTTTTGGGAGGTGTACGCTGGTTTCCCTTGAGGAGAGTAGGGTAAAGTACGTTGGTCTTGTATGCATAGAGGGGCATACATGTGGCAAAAGCAGGAGAAACTGCTAAAATCTTAGCTAAAGAGTGTACTTCTGGAAGTATGTCATCTAAGTCAATCAAGCTCTTCAATCCTTTGTGTCCTTTTGTGTGATCTACAAGGCAAGGTGATCACAAGATGGAGAAGTGCAGATTTGACCTATAACATATGCCCCCTAATGTGTGAGGTAAGAGGGAAATGATGGCCGAAATACATTATAATTCCAAGTCAAATGAGGAGCAAGAAACACCTAAAACAACAATCAAGGTCAACGAGCAATTACAATATTGACATCATATAGATGTGTAACATGATCTCTGATACATAACTAGGAGATGTATATATAGAGCATGGCCACTGAATTACAAGCATGGATCCATGTCAATGGAGAGATCATAGCCATAACAACAAGTTGGATCTATGTCTCATAAAGAGCCAAAAATGAGTAAGGCTTAGTCTTGCGCAGCTAGGGGGATAACATAAATATGGTGATGTTATCATAGTCCCAAGGTCTTCATCCAAAACAACCCAAGGTACAAACCATAACCATGCGAATAAATGAGCTGAATTCAAACATGGGGGGAATCATTTGATTACCGGTCATTGATGTATACCGTTAACAAATGTGAGGACTTCCATCGATAATGATAATGGGGTCCAAGGTACCTAGTAGGATCCTACAAGTGTGAATAAGTGGACCTGAAGTCGAACACTTGAGGAACCTGTCGAATAAGAGACATCGATGTATTCCCATTTATTCAATGGCGATGGAAATTGCAATTGATGACTGCAATCCCCAAGGTACTAACCGAAACTCTAAAATTCATTCCCAGAGCATAACGAGCTGAGGTCGATGGGAAGAAGTCCACTGGAAGGGAGGAATTAATGCATCCTCCGTCATCCAACACGAGGAACACTCACAGGTATGAGCTGATGTGGAGTAGGACGAGTAACAAGATGAAACAAACTGACACCAGGATGGCCGACACATGAAGTCAAGGTAAACTGCAGAAATGGCCGACACAGGTTGTATCCTTGAATAGTGAGCATGAAACAAAGTGACTTAGGAAATTTTCAACATAACGGGGAATGATATAGGTCTGCAATGTAGGAGACATAACAAACCCTCCATATGGTAGGAAGAATAACCAACCGGGGGAGTAAAAACTCAGAGATCAAGTTCACCCTAAGGTCAAAAACTAAAACCCAACTGACATGAAAGACTCAAGTAGGTGCTGTGTTCAAGGATATGACTGACTTAATTGCCTTTGAAACTGAAAGAGATTTGATACACCCTTCTTATCCCTTATTCTTTTTGGTAAAAGAATGTTCTTCTTGTTTATTTAATGAGTCCAAGAAAAATAGAAAACTCAATAGGTCCAACCATGTAATAATTTTAACGATCCCATGGGAGGAAGACTCGGGACATTCTTCATTGTTTACAGAGTTCGAAGAAAAGATAGAAGAATACTCTATAATACTGATCTATGGATTTTAATATCGATCCGAGATCTATTCTTGCTCGCCGGTGTTTTCAATTTTAAGGAGTCTGAAAAACTTAAACAATAACTCCATACACCTACTCATGGATTTTAATATTGAGGCCAAGTAGGTTAATGCTCGTTGGTTTTTTCCTGTTTATAGAGTCTAAAAAACTTAAACAATCCTCTATTTACCCTCTCATGGATTTCACATCGATCCCGAGTAGGTGAATGCTCGCTTGGTGTTTTCATATTTAGAGATCCTAAAAACCCTAAAGAGAAGCTCCATAAGGCCTTTTTCGTATAGTTATTCCCCTCCCCTGAAAAAGTATAAAACAATGAGAGGAGAACACGTCTATACACATATGACTAGAGTATTCCTTTTTCGTAAGTAATCTGCAAAGGTCCGGAAAAGGGTTAAACTTATACCTAAGCAGATAGACCTTCAATTCCTTTAACGAGTTTGAAGAGGCCAAGTTTGCTCGGCAATCTTGTTTAGTTTTTCACAGTCAAAACAAGAGCTTAAAACGACTTAAAAGACAGCTACTAGGATCATATGTTCATGACCTGCCAAAATGTGATCTCAATAATCCAGTTAGTAAGTGGTGACAAAATTTCTCAATGACATAATAAATGATCAATACAACATCTATATTGTTCCATTAATAAAGAAACTAAGTCAGATCGGTTCAATGCTTTGAGAATCTAGTGAAATTTTGAAATATCTAGGGTAGAATTACTTCACCAAAACCTGCAAGTATTAGTGATTAAATAGGACCCTTTAAGACAAATTTGAAAACTATATACTTTCTCAAAAAGTGGGTAAAAATTAAACTCACTTTTATATAACTAGTTTCAAATTAGAAAATCAAATATCACAATTGAGAATTTGAGGGCAAGAATTGAAGAAAACCCTTGATCTTCTTCCACTCATTACGACCAAACCGGAGTACCAATCAAGCTTCTGCTTCCACCAAGTAAGTTCATTCCTCCCAAACTTGCATTTTCATGTCTTTTTTGTCAATTTTTATGGTTAAAAATCCTGTTTTGGCAATGCTCACAACGTGCTCTATGTGTAAGCTACTATGCATGAAGAACATCAGCATTCCAAACGTGCATGTCTAGTGTGAAGAGCAGCATACACCCCTAAAAGTGGCCAAAAAGTTGAAAAAGGGCTAAAAATTGATTGTTTCTTGGCAGGATGGTGTTGGTATGGAGAGAAAGAGAGCATGGAGATATGGATCAAGAAGCATTGCAATATCCAACGACTCTTCATACACTCAGAAGGTGTGGATTACTGAAGTTCTACATAATAGTCAACATGCAGGCCCAAATCCGCTTGCTAGAAAGACTTGTCTGATACTGGGATGCAGATGCCATGGTGTTTGATATCCGAGGTGAGATACTGGAGCTCACCGTAAATGACATTCACTTTATCACGGGTCTCTCTCATAGGGGAGAGTCATTGAATCTAAAAGGGTCTTCTAGCAAACTGGGTGCATTAACAGTGCAATAATATATCAATGCATACTATGTACCAGGAAGTAAGAAATGTGGTAGTCAAGTTCTCATATCTACTATTGTAAGCTTCCCTCTTTGATTTATTCTGAGTGTTCTCGACCAAATGGGGGGAAGTGCTTCACAACATCTTGCCTCGAGGCACTATGTGCATATAGGTGTTGAATGCTTGCAAGGGCATGTTTATGACTGGTGTTCGAGTCTGTTGGAGAACATGAAACTTCAACTCTCGAGGTGTAAGACCGGGAGGATGAAGAACTTCAGATATGGCAGGATACTTTTCACCTTCTTCTTTGAGAAAGTACCTGCTATCAGTTTGGGCATGGCATTTCCCCCTATCAACCCTCGCGAGCCAATGCTAGCCCATTGGGGTGAGATCTTCCTCCGCTAGGGTGGTGGCGAGAGCAACCTATGTTACCAAGAGGATGACCTCTGGGGTTGGTGGGAACGATAGGTGCCAGCTCTTGAGCAATTTCCATATGCAGGCCTAGATTTCCGTCATGATCCAGAGCTGATACTTCCTCCAGAAGCAACCTGGGGAGATATAGGTATGTTTGTGTTTTTAAAGAATTATTTAATTTTTTCAAATTTATGCATATATGATTTTTATGATGAGTTCAAAATACTGAAACATAGTGTCAAAGGAAGATGTTGGACCAGTGCGCCCTGAGGGACACCCATATACTTTTGTGCGACTAGTAGAGGTGGGTGCAGCTGACGCCGCTCTGGGGGACATAGAGAAGAAGATGGGTTGGTTGACCCATGATATTCCTACATACCGTATTGAGCGGATGCCAGTAGATATGCAGGAGGATGTAGTAGGTGTGCCCACAGTGTGGATTAGGTTGCTGCGGAAAGTGGCTAGGATGGTCATATGCTACAGGGAGGCAGCAGAGGCAGATGAGGTCCCACCTTATCCATAGGAGAAGGATATTTTATGTATATTTTTTAGGCTATCGAGCCCAATTTGTATCTTATGACATGACTCTATGACAGACTTATGATCCAAACTCATATTATTTTTTGATACAGTATCGGTTATCTACATGTGTGTTATTTGTGTTTTATGCATGAATTACTATGTGTGTGAATGATGCAAATGCCAATCTAAAACATAGTTTGCAAATGAATCAGCTAATGCATTCAAGTTCCTTGGAATATGTTGATATGTGATATAATCAAACTGTCTCTCAAGTAACCTAACTCGCATGAACTGACGTAGAAAAGTAGGATCTCTAACCTGATAAACACCCACTAACTGAAAAACAACTAACTGTGAGTCAAGCCGTACCTCCAAACGTGAAATGCCATTAAAGAGAGCATCTCGGAGTAGCTCTATGACTGCACTGTATTCAACCACATTGTTCGTTGTAGGACCTAGACAAGTCCCTCCCTAAGACACCAGTTTCTCGGTTGGCGAGTAAATAACCCAAGTAGCTGAGGCTGACTAACGGGTGTGGTGGTTAGCACCATCAGCAAACCCTATGAAGTGTTCAGTTGACATCTGAAACACCAAAAGTAAAAGATGCATAAGACTACAACAACTGTAAAATTAACTTTACAAAAATGTACAGCTAAAAATAAATGAAAAAGCACAATAGCACTTCTTCAAGTAGGGTCAATGCCTGGGATCTCATGATGAGGCCGGGCAAATATGTCACGGAAATCATTAAAAATATTGGTGTACGGAATGATCTCATCAAGATAACAGTCCGCTCCAATAAAGATATGTTCTGTGACCCCAAGTTCAGTGGAAATGTTGATGGGGATGGTTCTCACTGTACTCGTCCTATTCCCTTCGGAAAAAATAGCTTGTGAAGTGAAAGAGATAGAGGACCAATCAACATTCTCACTGTCTCGGAGAGAACTCTCCTCTCTCAATCAAGTTTAGAACGGGAAGTAAATAGGACCTGGGGTGCATAACTTCTCAAGAGCAATCCAAGCCTATCATAGCTTCCAAAAATGTTTCGTCAGATGGAAAAAACGTGTTTAAACTATCAGGAGAGAGGGTAGAGTCCGTTGACCATGCAGGAGTAGGGTCCATGTCCGACTCGGCAGAGACGAACAGAGTCATGATATGTTCTGTTGTAGGTTGTTGTGAATCCAAGTGGGTTGTCTCTGCAACAGGTACAAGCATAGCTGGTTTTGATTCAGTGAGGAGACTCCGTGCATATGTCATTAAACAGATGGTGGAGGTCTCAAAAGATGAACATTCTTCAGAACCAACAAACAAGGTAGGAGTGGGTAGGTCAAAAGTGCCTATTAAGGACCCATAGAGCCCTTCTCCTAAACTCTCAGTGACGGGGCCAGATTGATCAATCAACGGAATGGATGAGTCCGATAAAGCCTATTTGTTCTTCCGGGTAAAGGAAAGTTGATCCACTGTGATGATCTTTCCTTCGTGTAGGAACATTATAACCTAGAAGACAGCTGATGGCACTGCTTGCATGGCATACGTCCATCTCCTACCCAACAACAAATTGTAATCGAGTGGGGCATCCAAAACTTTGACCTCTACTAATACTAGCTTTCCTGCAAGTTAAACATCGAAGGATGGTAAGGCTCCGTGTGGACGGAAGGATCTTCCATCGAATGCAGTGAGTATCTTGTTCGAGGGAGCTAACTCAGGTTCACCCAAATCTCTTCAACAAGAAATAGAAATTACACACGTAGATGCGCCCTCATCCACTACAACTCATCTGATGGTATTAGGACCATGGATGACCTCGATCTGGAGATCGACATGATAAGGAAACCGTTACTTGATATCTTTCATATCAAAACATGCAAGCATGTTGGACGAATCAGCACTCCCAATCACTGCCAGAAGAGAATTACGTTGCAATGGGAAACTTTACAGTACCTCCAGGGCGGACATGGCACAGGGGATTTGGGCTAAGTCCTCCACAACATTGTAGTTGGGAGCAGCCCGTGCGTTAGGGTTGTGCACAACCCATTTGTAGACACCTTTCGGTATCTTAGGCAGTGTTTCCACAGGTATGTGAAGAGGAGTGGAAGATTTAGGAATGCTCTTTTGCTGCGTGTCCAGGGTATAGTTCCTGGCTTGAGTTTACAACAGAGCATCTGAATTAACCATGTTAAAAAATGACTGATCAGCTGGGGTCCCCCAACACTAGAGTTGCCAGAAGCTGAACTCTGTCCATGAGGAAAAGGATCTTTCAAGACAGTTGGTTTGTTCTCACGGATCAGCTTCTAGGCTTCTTCCATAAGAGGGCACTGGTGGGTAGGTGGTCCCCCTGACACAGTTTGCAAGGGAACTTAGCCTTCCTTTTCTCTTTTTTCCCCTCCTCGACATTTTGTTTATTGTTGGGATTTTGTTGGTTTCCCTCCCCTTTATTTCCCTTTCTTTTGGGATGTCAAGATCCCTTTTGGTTTGTCTGCACTTGTTGTACAGATTCAGTTGTAGAAGGGGAGGATGCAACAGAAGTTGCTTCTACAGCAGTCTGTTTGACTGACAAGGCTTGAACCTTTTTTGTTAAGGCGTCAAACGCTGCAGAATCGACTGAACCCACGATGCCATCGGCATGTGGTCCAAGTTTAGGCTTACCTAGGTCTATATTAGACCTCGGTGCATCAAGAATGATTGCGTACAACAACCCAGATTGAGCATAAACTAAATCGAGTTGTTGAGTTCTCAAAATGGCCTCCTCCTCGGAAGACACCCCTGAAGTGGCAACTTCCTTAGAAACATAAGGAAGCAGAGACATAAGGTATCATTCTAGTAAGAATGTTGGGGGGATGTCAGCCTTGATGAGCCTCTTTCACCTCCACCACTCCTGAATATGATAAGATAGATGAGTGGCCTTGTTTTTCCGAAACGTCGACAAAAGGTCTGTTCCAGCATCATACCGGACCAAAAGCTAAAAGTGGTTCAAGAACACAATGGAAAGATACCGAAAGGTGATAAAGGCAGCCGCCGCTAGTTCAATATACCACTTGGACGCAACACTCATCAAGGTTCTTTGGAAGATCCTCAACCTTATGGAATCGTCGTTCAGTGAATTGGAGGAACACCAGAGATGAAAGGTTGTTACATGGTCTCCAGGGTCCTCACCAGTCTTACCTTCAAACTTTGGTATGTCTGAGGGAAATTTGGTGGGAACAGGTGGCCATGCAGCATAATGGTGCACGGGGTCGTTCGTAAGCTTTGAAAGGTCTGGAAAGTTTAAAGTTGCTAGAAATGGTAAGCATGGTTGAGCCAATGGCATCTGGTAAACAGGAACCTGATATTGGGGACCACCCATGGCCTGGTTCATGTACTGTTGGTTGGGGTTTCCCCCAGCCACCAGTTGTGAAATGAAAGGATTGAATTGTTCCATCCAAAAGTAAGTGGATTAAATCCTTGGGCAGAAATCCATTGTGTCTGGGGGTTAACCCCACCGAACTACGAGTTAATGATATTACCCCCTTCTCCAACAAACAAAGAGAAGGAGACACTCCCTACAGGTATATTCGACGGATTAACGTTATAAACTAGATAGGGGTTGAAACCCGGTGTGGTATTAGTGGATGGTGTCGTCATCGTACCCATGGAGGGCATGGATGTAGAAGAGATGGATCCAACCACGAATGAAGAAGAAATGTTCTGAGTTACACCTTGCAACGATTGTGTGGCAGAAGACTGAGTAAAACTCACTGCGGGTACCGTCAATAGAGGTACATTATTGGGTACAAAAGTGGGTGTGGAGGATGAGGCATATGTCGAGGTTAATGAACTCGACATGCCTAAAGTGCCAACATTGAAATTAAAGGATGGGGTCGAGGCCGAAGCATTCTGCGACGAACTCGATTTTGAAGTGTTTGAGAAAGAAGGATTGAGAATCCTTGCATCCATAGAAGTTGTGGGAGTTTGTGGAACTCCTTGCTCATCTCCTGGGTTAACCATGGTATAACCTGGTGTAAAAAGATAAGCACTAAACTCAGGTTGCTGGAAACCAACAGGTACCAGAAGTGGATCATGGGGTCCTGTAAGCGGAGGGTTGAAAGGTGTACTAAACTCTGCAGCAGTTAGATCCTCAACCTCGACAATTTCCAAGACTTTTCGATCCGGTGTTCTAGGCTGTGGTTCTCCAGGAACCTCTCTGTCACCCGTAAGTTCAAAAGGACCATGGGAATCAGTTCTCCTATGTCGCGGTGGCAGTGGAGGCTCCACTATAACTGGGGGAAGGTTTTGCAACCTTCAAGATTGACGAAGATCTTGGTCCTCCACAACTATAATAAAATAAAACTAAGTAAGAACCTAGTGGCCACTACAACTAAAGGGCAAATAGAAAACCACTAAAAAATTTCCTAAGTAATCAAACCAATCAAATGGATAGAAAATACTCTCGGGAGCAAGTTTGGGATGATCAGGGCCCATAATAGACTAACAGAGTATCGATGGTTAGTTTCGTGGCGTCCACCGGAGGTCCACTGGATGCAAGCACTTGAATCACCAAACTGCTTTCCCGGGATTACTGCCAGAGGGTTACCTTCCATGCCTATCCGAGGTGAAGTGGGAATAACCGCCCATTCTACCTGTGTAGAATCCTAAAGGTATGATACTAAGGCTACCATCAATATGAAATAACCTGGGGGGACAGTTGTCATCCTAGTCGAAAGGCATGGGCAGGGTAGCAAATCCCAAAGTCCGAAAGGACCCCTATACACGAATCGACTCTGGTTTATGGTCAAAAGGAAAGTGAGGGGATATCCTCAATAATTCCAGTCTCCCACGGCCTCGTGCTTATCACTGGTTTAAGTAGAGTTTCCCAGGACTATTTGATATAGATGGATTTACCTAAATGAAATTCATACTACGATTGTTGAGTAATGAAGCCAGTTCCAAACAGTTTAAGGTGATTTAAGCTCAAAAATCTAGCCTAAGCTAGTTGATGTCGTGTATGCCTAAAAAGAAAAATGTTGCTAATAAATTTTATTAATAATTTCTTTTAAAGGCTACTTGTTACTCAAGGGTTGTAGTGCGGTGTGTGGAATGGTCTATTATGAAAGTAAATTACTTGAAAAGATAACGATTTCAAATGCACAAAAAAAAAAATTCGTTTACAATTCTTTCAAAAACTTGAAACCTAAGCAATCCTAAAGCATAATCTTTTTGTATTTTATTTTTTGAATATTTCAAAGCAAACTAAGATACCTCGAAATAAATCAACCCTACTACTGAGCTATTGAAACAATATTTTGCTTTTTCTGATAAATATAAACGAAAGAGAACTTTGTACAAAAGCAAGCAAGATCTAACTGTAAAACGTGTGTAAGACAAACATCTAAAATGGTTCAAAGCAAATGAATCAAGAGACTCAATGAAGACTTGACTTACCAAGTTTTTGCAAAAGAAAAAACTTGAGGCTTGGAAACAAAGTGAAAAAGAAACAGGGAAAGGAGACACTTATGATGGAAAAGCAGACCTAATAGGTTGCTCCTAAGCATCAAAACCCTAAGAAAACACTAAGCCAAGCAAAAAGTAAGCAAGCAAACCAAGAATGACTTAAACAACACATGGACTCAACAACAAGAAGACTAGGAGGTTTTGACTCACTTGAAATGAACTGATAAAACAATCAGCAAGTGTTTGAACCAAGCAAGCTTTCGGAAGCAACCCTAAGGACTCAAACTTGACAGTCAAACCCTAATGGAAAGGATGAGACCAAGTGCAAGCATGCTAAATGTTGCAACAGACAACAAAAAATCAAAGTGCAGGTCTGTATGACTACAACAACAACTAGGGTGAAGAGATGCAGCTATGTCCAAAAAGAATAGCGCACAAACTTCAAAAAAGGGCTCGTAAGTAGCAAAGACACTTGGACAAAAGCTCAAGAAAGAAAAAACAAGCTAAAAGAGATCGGAGAGGCTTACAAGACACAACAAAGACATATGAGGTCTCAGGGGTCAATGAAGACAGCAAAGCAACAGGATGGAACAACAACCAAAACTTGGAAGACAAACCCTAACAGCAAAACAAGCCACTACAGGAACATACACCACTGTGCATTGTTGCAACCAGCATACACCAGGACAGGTACGCTACTGTGCAGTGCAAGGAGGGGCGTACATCAGCTAGAAAATGCTACTGTATGTAGGGGATACCAATGTACATGCCTCAAAAGGGCACAAACAGGCTATGCAAACCAAAAACTAAGTTGAATCAAGCAGATAGGAAAGATGACACAAACCTACATGGCCTCTCAGATAATCAAAGCTAAAAAAATGAGCTAGAAGAAAACCAAAATTAAGTCTCCTAGAGAAGAACAACTAAGCGGTTACTCCCCAGCGGAGTCACCAGTCTATTGTTTGGGATTTCTACCCTATAATGAGGAGATGGACACTACCAACTGGGCAGGGTTGACAAGTAAACACATTGATTATACTGCATTTAGTTACTGCAAAAGAAATAGATTGGGATTGAAAGACATACCTCTTTTTGAAGTTTGATCCTAGCTTTCGCTTAGCCTTTCACTTGATCTCCCGCTTGATCTTCTGCTTGATGAACCTGCAATACAAAAGATACCTTCCTCGGTGTATCTTGACCATATAACATATGATGAAATTATAAAGCAATTTAACATCAACTATAATCAAGAATTAAGCCAAATAGACATGCAATCCAATAGATATATGATTTGGGACAGGAAGGGTGTTTTGACCTTTTTATTGTCAAAGAAACATGAAATCAATACAATATACCTGACGTGTAGAGATGTTTTTGCAACCAGATCCTGCGCTCCTGCTCTTCCCTCTGACTTGGAACTTTCCTCCAGCGTAACAATACTTCAAGCCTTCTCTCAAGATTCTTTCTTGTGTTTTCTATCATGGAACCTCCTTGTATTTATGGGACAAGGTAGGCAGTTTAGATCGAGAGGTGGTTGGATTGGGAGGTTGGGGAAGTTGCAGAACCAACTTCAACTAATCCCAATTCGTCAAATTAATATATTTTTGATTTCATCTTAAGATGTACGCGGGTTTCATACAACAAGAGAAGCATACAGGAAGCAACTTTTATGCTTTACAACATGCATTTACAACTTTTTGGGAGGTGTATGCTGGTTTCCCTTGAGGAGAGTAGGGTACAGTACGATGGTCTTGTATGCAGAGAGGGACGTACATGTGGAAAAAGCAGGAAAAACTGCTAAAATCTCAACTGAAGAGTGTACTTCTGGCAACAAGTCATCTAAGTCAATCAATCTCTTCAATCCTTTGTGTCCTTTTGTGTGATCTACAAGGCAAGGTGATCACGGGACGAAGAAGTGCAGATTTGACCTATAACATATACTAACCATTCAGCTTTGAAATACCTAGTCAATAAGCTAGTGTTAGGGGGAAGAATCTGTAGATGGTTGTTACTCTTTCAGGAGTACGATTTTGAAATAGTGGTTAAGCCAGGAAGATTGAACTTAGGACCTGACCATCTCTTGAGGATTGAGTCAGGCGAAGAACCTACCAACCTTGAAGACAATCTGTCTAATGCATAGTTGTTTTCTATCCATATTGTAGATGACTACTACAAAGACATTGTTGATTTCTTGACTACGGGGTTAGCTCCAATAGAGTTTACTACACAATAGAAGAAGCAGTTGGTAATACAAGCAGCAGACTTCACCATAATTGTCAGACAGCTATACAAATTTGGACCGGATGAAGTGCTGTGTAGATGTGTGCTAGAACACAAGAATCCATTCATATTGGTTGAGGCACATGCAGGAGCATCAGGAGGCCACTACGCAGGAAGAGCCACTGCGTAGAAGATATTGAGGGCAGGGCTATGGTGGCCTATTATTCACAAAGATTTGAAAGAACACTGTCAGAGCTGCGATGTCTGTCAAAGGATAGGAAGACCATCACACAGGGATGAAATTCCACTGAATCCGCAGCTGACCCTTTGGGCCTTTGAGAAACAGGCCATTGATTTCGTGGGACCGATCAACCCACAAGGAAAAAGGACTGGTGCAAGGTACATTATTACTGCAACCAATTACCTCACTAGATGGGTAGAAGCAAAGCCTTTCAAGGACTGTAGCACAGTTACTGCCGTGCAGTTCATTTTTTAGAACATCCTTACAAGGTTTGGATGTCCAAAGATCTTGATGAGTGATCAGGGAACTCATTTTCTAAACAGAGCAATTGAAGGCCTGACTGAAGAATTCCATATTCACCATCAGAGGAGTACGCCATATCATCCACAAGCAAATGGGACTGTGGAAGCTTTCAATAAGGTACTAGATAATGTGCTGAGAAAAGTATGCAATTTCAATCGGGATGACTGGGACCTGCGCATTCCAGCTGTGTTATATGGGCATACAAGACCGCTTGTAAGAAGTTGACTATCCATACACCTTTTCGGTTCCTATAAGCAGTGATGCCTATGGAGTACATTGTTCCCAGCTTGAGAATAGCTGCATTTACAAGGATGGAAGATCAAGAGGCACTAGAGGAAAGGCTTCTACACTTTGTTGGGTTGGAGGAAGATCGCTTCATCGCCGGTTTTCACCAGCAAGTGCAAAAATATAGAGAAAAAGCATGGCATGATTGCCATATCAAAAACAAGTCCTTTCAGGTGGGTGATCTAGTCCTCCTGTATGATAGCAAATTTATGAAGTTTCCTGGAAAGTTTAAAATGCATTGGCTTGGTCCATATACTGTTGTACATGTTACTAACGGTGGCGTAGCTTAGTTAGCCACGTTAGCTGGAGACAACTTACCTGGATTAGTCAATGGAAGTAGGCTAAAACCCTATCAAGATTGCCCTACTTCGAAAAACTCTCTGTAGAATGAGCTGCAAAGTAAGAAGAAAACACGTAGCACAAAGTTCAAAGGTAGCTACGCAGATCCAATGGACCAGAGAAGGTGCAAAGCTGAGAACTGAGAACCTCATAGTAAGAAGCTGAGAAGGTAACTGTGTAGATCAAGTTGAACAAGCCACCCGCGGAAAATAGGAAAGCCGCGATAGGAGGCATGTGATGGAACCACAGTTGCACAGCTAAAATCAAAGAAGCACACATGCACATGGCACCCTCTGTCAGAACCGCCATCACATAATGATGGGAGAAAGTGACCGTGACAACTGTCGGCTGGGTAGTAATCTATTATCCAAAATGGCGGCACCGACAGAATCTGCATTAAAAGAATATCTTATCTAGTCGAGCATAATAAAGAATTAAAGGACCAAGATCCTAACGGAATCCGCCCAACGGACTTAAAATTTAATCTCTAACTAGGCTGCCAGACAGCCTGGAAGTACCATTACACCTCAGCAATTAAGGAAAGTTAATCCGATAGGACATAATAAATGACGGAAAAAGATTGGTGATCCAACAAGATCTTGTCCAGTGGGACTAGCACTTAATGCATAATCTATCCATTCCCAGTACATTCAATGTCACATAAGGTGGAGATCGATCTGGGATTGGGTAAGCGGATGTAACATTAAAATCTCTCACTTAACCATTAACGGGCACATCGTCAGGTAAACACTCTATAAATAACAATCAACTCTCACTTATGCGTTTTACCATGAGTTTGAAATTTTACCGACTATAAAGATCGTAAGAACTTAGCAACCAGAAGCACGAGTTCCCATTGAGTTTATGTCCGAAGAGAAGACGTTGCAAGATATCCTAGGCACCTTCAACCTCTTTGGGTTAAGTGGAGTGATGAAGTCACCACTGAAGCAGACCACACCAGATCGGGCTGGCTTGTCCAAGAACCCAAAGTAGAATCAGCCACAACATCGGAAAAAGGATAAACATCCGGCCACAGGGCCACGAAAGCCGAAGACACTAGGCACTTCGAAGCCGGCGGATCCACAAGGGAACCCGCCCGCACCTATATGGGTTATCCCCAAGTATATCAGTCCAAGAAAGAATGATGCCCCAGAAAGACATCTGGAGAAGAATTCCCAATACAACATCCCACTACCGTTGATGTCAAAGCATGTGCAGACTAAGGAAGACTTGCTCGGTCAAATCCTTGACTGCAAATTTACCAATTATAATCTAATGGATCCTTACAAATTCCCACACTTGCAGATAGACAGGTACATGTATAGCAAAGATGATGGAGCCACAAAGAAAGCATAGGTTGTTCCTATGGACTGGGCGGTGCCACTATCCCGGGCTGGTCTGCTCAACCTGCTGCAAATTCCACATTTCGAGCAGAGCAATGAATGCAAGGCTGTGGTGCATACGTTGCTATCTTGCACGCACCAAGGGTACATTTTGCTGGACTTTAAGGTTAACATTACTGTCGACCTCATAGCACGTATTACAGGATTGAGAAAAAGGGGTGATGACCCTTCCAATGAATTTGTCGGCAAGAAAGATGATCAAGAATTGGCAGCAAGGATAAAAACCCAATTCAACTTTGTAAGAGGGCACAGAGGATAGGAAACTGACCCTATTACAATTGAGCCTTTGTGGTTCACATTTCAACTCCAGGCGGGAAGGATTCTAAGGAAAGTTAGACCAAAGGAAGTTTCAACATCATTAGTAGCCTTAGCTGCGAAGGCTATGGACGGCCATGAGTATAATTGGGCCAACTACCTACTGAATGATTTTTTACTCGATGTCCAAGACACATGGGACAAAGGATTACCTTTCCACTTCAACTAGTTGATGATACTCATTGCTTTCATGGGGTGGAGAGAAAATCAGCATCAAAATGGCATGCCAGTAGCAGTAGATTACTGTCGCGCGGTACGATTCGCGAACATGTGGGCGTCCACAAACTTAGAAAAGCAAAAGAAAAACAATCTGCAGTTCCTAACTTACTTTGAGCATCTGCGCATAGTCATTGAGAAGACTCTGTGCATCACAGAGGAGGTGACAACCAAATATATTCCAATGATGATTTTCAAGGCTAGATTACATTGTATCTGCATACAGCCACACCTGAAAATGAAAGAGTGGTTCGAAGGGAGATATCAGCTGGATGCGTCGATGATTGAGCTGATGATAGAAGACTGGCCAGAAGACTGGAAATAAAATGCACTAGAGAGTGTTATCACTACCTCCAACGAAGAGGACGAAGAAGAGGACAAGACGAACAAATATCCGGAGGTCCCAGGTACATCAAACCCACAGCCTGCCCATCAAGCAGGCGAGAAAATAAAAGAGCCGGAAACAGACAGACCGGAGAAGCCACAGAAGAAGACCAAAGCTACAAGAAGACCACTCGACAGAATGCTCCACGATGATGACTACGAGCATATTGCATCACGAGTGTCAGCGCACTTGGAATATGTAGTGACATAGAAGAGAAACACAGAAGAACCAACCCAGACAGAGGTCTAGGAGAGTATCAACAAGCTGAACAGTTTGGTCTTGAGAATGGAGCAAGTCCATCATGACTTGGATAAGGAGCCAGACCATAACGACCACCTAGGGGATTCAAGTGGGAAGATGCGTAGGTCACCTACCTATACAACACAGACGTGCATAGTTAAGATTGTACCAATTTCCATTATGTTCCCGACAGACAAGATGGTAGAAAACGCGAGGCTGCTCGCACGGTTGGAATTTAATGTAGCCATGCTACCTACGAAAGGATTGCACGAGTTACACTCAAATAGCCGCAGAAATACACGAACAAGACATCGTCTCGCATAATCAACACCACCAACTTGAAGAGAACTATAAGAAATTACAAGGAGAGTGTGAACAAACAACAAGAAAGCTTCATCACACACAAGAGAAGCAACATAGGGTAAAAGGAGCAGTTTCAGCTATCTGCGCGAGGCTTCCCAAGATTGAGAAGGAACCAGAACATGAGGAAGCTATCCTACAGATCGGCGTTTCTATGGATAGCTCGAAAGAACAAATGAAGGGACTAGAAATTTCCCACAATGAAAAGATCACAGAGATGGAAGCTTCCCATCAGGCAGAGATGGTCGAGCTGGCAGCTCGACGACCAGTTGTTATAGCACAGCAGGAGGAAGAAGCAAGAGTAGAGGCGTTGAGGGCCTCTACACAGAGCATCTGCGCAGTAGTGGCGTGATGCCAAAACCTACTAGATGATGTTTCGAACATCTGGAGTATACTACAAGAGAAACCAGAGTTGCAGAATATCCACAATGAAATTTAGTGAAAGCAACAAGAAGTGGATTCCACATATGCTTCTATGAAGGACTTACCGGTACGACAAAAAAGACATGCCTTTGAACAAACCAAGGCACTTACAAAGGCACTCGAGACTTTAATAGAAAAGGAGGCTGAAACCTCTTCGAGGTTACAGCCGCTGCAAGAAGGGGCACTCACCTTAATGGACAAAATTGAAACAAAGTTGCAAGACCTCCAGGCAACTAAGAATAAAGTCAAGGAGCAGATTTTGGAACCTACCTCAGACAAAATCCTAAACATGGTAAGAGGACATGAGCAAGAGATAAAGGAAATAGTTGCAAAGCTGAGTGCAACTATTCAGGACTTTACTGCGCGATCACGTATTTCAAAAGATGCGCAAATGGAGAAACTCGATTGAAGTGGCTCGGGACGAGCCACAGATCAGTTTTAGGGGCCTGTTAGGTGTGGCCCAAGTGGGCATAATTTTGATAAAGTACAGTTTTGGAAGCTGCGAAGTCAGAAGTCAGAAGGAATATTTTTGTGGAGTGCGCAACTCTAAGTGCATATTCAATTTTGCACAGCTATGGTGGTGCGCAGTTCCAGCGCGACAGCTATTTTTGGTAAAAGAGTATAAGGGAAGGTCGAGCTATGGAAGTGACCTAATTTGGGTAAGAAATCGAGCGGAGAAAGAGGAAAGCGACCTGTCGGAGAGAGTGGGGGAAAGCAGTTACGGAGCTAGGCCACTAAGTCGATGGTGATAGGCAGGCTAAAGGAGTGGAAATTGATAGGCCACGATGCAGTGCAACCATTTTTGGATGATGACTACGGCTGTCAGAGGGCCGTTAGAGCCGTGAATGGCCCAGTAAGACGGTTGAAGCAAGTAGAGCAACCTGTCAACGACGATAGGCAGGGTGGCAGATAAACCTTAGGGTTTTTTCCTATGTATTATAAATACATGACCTACGAGCATGATCTATAAAAGGGCACATTTTGTAAGAGAAAGGGTTAATATTGGTTTTCGAATCTCATTGTATAATCTGGAGAAAGACCTGTTTTGATTTTTCCATTGTAAATGATCTGCAAGCTACGTACGCAGAGACCTATTGAGAGAGAAGAGAGTCTGCAGCTGAGTGCACAGACTGGAACTGTTGTACCCTTCCCAAGGACTAATATAACAACAGTTCCTATGGACATATCTCCCATCCTGGGGGTGAACAATGTGAAATCTTGTGTCATGTGAATGTTTATGTGTTTAGATTTGTTATATGTATATTTGCTTATAATGGATGCTTGAGATCTCATTTATTAGTTATTAGTTAATGTGTTCTACTTTTATATGTATTCAACATAAAGAATGAGATGGGAATAATATGTTACGTAACGCATATGAAGATGAATGTTAGATGCACAAGTATTTCTAAGTCTTTGAATGTATAAGTCAACCGGATAAACACTTAAGTATAGCTTGTCGAAGCTGGTGAAGCCTAGAGAGGAAGCGCAGTTGTCAGCCGCGTTGTCCCGTTGTCAAACATCCGTCAAGCTGCGTAGTCCTCAGTCTGCAACGCAAGCTCCGCAGCACGTTGTTCATCAGATCTACCTAAGCACTCATCATGTAGCTATGGAAACCTGATTCCACAACTCCCCCATTACTTCACCTTGGGTGAGACCTCAGTCTGTTCATAGATTGTTGCCGAAAGGGCCAGTGAAAAGGGGTTTTGTTCGTTCCCTGAACCGCTAAGAACCTAGGTCTTTATAGAAAAACTCAAGACAGTTATGTAAGCCAACAATACTCAACAATATATTCAACATATCCATGTGACTTGATGGCATGACAATAATTTTATAATATGCAAAGATACATTTCCTATTGGTGTAATACCCCAATTGTTAAGACCTGAACATATGCTATTATTTTTTTTATTATTGGAAACTAGGTGCCAGGACTATGGACTTTATTATTATTATTTAATTAAATAACTAGCTTCAACATGGACAATTAACAAGAATGGGGGCCATGGATTCCACATGTGAGGGGTTGGGGACTAGGAGTTTTTCCTCTCCCTAACATTACTTGTTGGACCCTATTTTTTATTATTTTGGTTTATGGAGGTACTATTACACTCTCTTTGATGTTTGGTGGGACCCTCGTGGCTCGTGCGCTCTCCTTGGCTATTGCAAGCCTCTTGTGATTCTCCTCATGTGCTAGTGTGCCCTCACTAACTATTTTTATCCTGCACTCCTTGAAAAAATTGTAACCACTCTCTTGTTTCACCTTTTTATATTCTTGGAAAGGGAATCTCTAATTGTAGCCTCTCTCTCATGAATTGAGTAACCCCTAGTGAATTTGAGTTACCTCTCTTGGAATCGAGTCACTCCCTTGGTAATTTAAATGTCTATAGAAGGATTCGAATTGGCTCTCTTGCATTCTTCTTCTCTCTCTTTCATCTCTCTAGTGTAGGGGAATGCTCTCTTGTTTGGGAAATATATGCTCTAGAGTAGGAGATGCATTGTATTGCAGGAATATTGAAGACCTTGTAGTGAGGTTTGAAGACCCTGTAATGTGGATTGAAGGTTGATTTATACTTACACAACATGAGTCCTTCTCCCATTGCTTGTCTTTACCCAATCTAGCTCATAAATCATGGGTGAGTGTGGTGATATCCTGAGGGATTGTGTATCGATGGGAGTCACAACTCACCAGGTAGGGTATATGGAAGGGAAAGTTGATATGGTGAAAGGTGTAGTTGTAGTATTCTCATGGTGTTAAGAAGGGCGCAACCATATGTTATGGTTTTGATATTTCTGATCATTTCTAGATTATGAGACCTATTCTATTGCATATGGAATTTTGTTTCTAGTAAGGAATTCTTTTTGTTTCACTGAAAAAGGTTTATGTTTTACTGAGATACAATTGTTTTTGTGTGGAAGTGTTCTTGATGTTGAGATGAGAGCACCATAACTTTTGGTGTGAGAGTAACTCTCCTATGGATCTATGGCCTCAGCTTGGGGGGTGACTATCATGTTTAAATATGAATGACCATGGAATGTATATGGTTGGGTGGAATGTTGTCCTATTGAAGCTAGTTGATTTTCATTAAGATGAGTATTTCATTATATGTTTATTTACTGCAATTTCTAATGTATATGTGCTCATGGATCTGACTTTTTTGTCGTTTACATGGATGTAGGTGGAAACTATGGGATTTGATCTACTTATAATTTATATGGATATATATGGAAGCATTCATATCTTGTTTTGTTTTTGTTAATATGGTTGTAGGTGGCAGTCAGTAGATCTGATTTTTAAAACTGTTAATATGGTTGATTGTGGCATCCTATAGATCTGTTTATTTACATCGTTTATGGTGGCTTGTAGATATTATTATTATTTTAAATTTAAAATGGTTGTAATAGATATGCTATATCATCTTTTAAATAATTTTAATAGATTGCTTAGATCTGGTTATATTTCATGCTTTCTTTTACCTTGCATAGCATGCGCTTTGGGGAATGATCTGCATTTGTATTCGTACATTTCATTTTAAAAGGTTGATTGATTTATTTTATTGGTTTTTGGCATGCTAGACTAAGCCTCAGTTACCCTTATTCCACTTCGAATTACCTTGATTCAGTCTTCCCCTTATGTTCCTAGAGGTCCTTGGCCTTGGTTTAGGGGCTGGGGACATCACAATTGGTACTATATTAGTAGTTGTTGATTTGCTGAGAACTACACCATTCAACTAGAAAAAAATATTCAATGACAATATTATCATTCGACTCAATTCAACATAATTTTCTATATCATCTACATGCATGAGACAACTATCAATGAAGACAAAATGGTTATATTAAAGGAGTATCACTTCTACATAAGTGACGACGGGTTCCATGACTTAGATTATGTAAAACATTATTTTCAATTGTTCTAAATCACTTGAGGGATAATAATATTCATATGGAAAAAAATTGGGCTTGGTCAAATGGTTGTGTGGTCCAGATAAAAAATGGCTATGTATTTCAATGGTTGTGTATGCTGCGTCAAGAATAAAGGGAACTGCATATTTGGAACTCCTTTGAGACTATGCATGGAGAAGAGGAGCATGACAGAGATGGTGTATGCATCGAAATTGAATTATGCAAGAAATAATTGAATCTTACCATAAATTCCCTCAATTAAGATGCAAAATATATTGTTCAATGGTGCTCTTTGGTAATGGTAGATGAAACAAGAAGGTGAGAAGAGGACTCAAGAAGGAAAGGATACATGTAGAGATATTTTGGGGAGGTAGTTATCGCAAATTGATCACATATATATGAATGAAAAATAGTACATGGAACTCATGGATTTCATTCAATTCGAAGCTTGGACAATGCTCTAGTTGAAATATGGACAAGAAAAAATTATTGTTTGTGTGGCCCATGTAGTAGTAATGAATGGAGATTGTGAATCCATGGACTAGGTTGATAGATGGAATCATGTAGCACTTATCATTATCCCACATATAAAATTTGGATTATCCTAGTTAGAGGAGGACCAATAAACTATTTACCACATTATGAGCATGTCTTAGATGTCATACAACCATGTTTACTGAGTATTATATTAAATTTTATCAAATAGTATGAATTTAGTAGGCTTGGTTGATTTAGTGAACTCACGTGTTGGAACTCCATTTTTTTGTAGGGAACACATATGAAATGGTTCCCCCATAAGGTAATGAATGGGGCACACACTATTGGTTAGCACATTTCTTAGAGGGAAAGAAAACCCCCAATGTCTTAGTAATAAATGATGAAGGAAATCAATTTCCAATTGCTTTTATGGTTAATAAAGGATAATATTTGACATGGGATGATTGTACATGAAAGAAGGGTGGTTATGTATTTCAAGATTATATAGTGGGTTAACATATATACCACTTTATGAATTTAGTTGTTGGTACAAACCTCCAATTAAAAATAGTGCCAAGGAAGCACTCATCAAAGGTACGATACTTTATGTCCCATTCTAATCATGAGAATTTAATGGAGACCATTAGTATTAGAGATGATTTAGATGGTCTTGAATCACCATAGGTAAGTAGATAGGTGTTAACAACCTAATTGTTCTCACCTACCTTGTCAAGAGTTGTATCACCATTATACATCATCACCGATAGTATTATACCATATCCATATGATCCATCTCCATATGACCTTGGCAATGTAACAACAAATTGAAAGAAAAGTAAAAAAATGACCATATCAATCAAGACGTGATTTAACCCTAATATTTTGAGACCACATCATGCTTTTTTCTTTGAAAAGCGTGCCTTGGTACCAAAGCTACAAGTTGAAGAACTTAATTGGATATGATGCTTTGAGGATACACTAAGGGATGGAGTGGGTCTAGTAGAAGAAATCGGAAATGAAACCATTGTAGATGTAACTACAATAGACACAATAGTAGTTGCTACAATAATGGATCCAACAATGGGGGCAATGGGAGCTATAGCTGGGTAGACTAGTGTAGGGTGAACATGTGTAGCCACAATGTATGTATTACATGGCCAGGGTGAGCGATGATAAACCCCAATGAGATGTAGATTTAGAGTAAGATAGGCATGTAGGGGGGATTCCAATGGTGGGGGAAAGGTGGACAAGGACTGCACCCGGACTATACTATGAGAGGAATGACATATATGATGGATGTGGAGGGAAAGATGGATGCAATGAACTATACACAAATGGTGCAACCTACATACAACTATTGAATACATTAGATTAGTATAGAGACATGAAAATTAGCCAAAATAAGATAACAACTAAGATGACAAATTAAAACAAGATTTAACTTTGCACTTGATACCTATGATGTCAATGATATTCACACGCCAAAAGGTGAAGGTTGCATTGTGTTAGATGAGGCAATCCATGGAAATAGCACAATGCTGTCATCAACCATACTAAACTATCATTAATCACTTTATTTATATTGAATATGGAAATAACAAGCTAGGTAAATAATTTATGCTTTCTTAAAGTTCAATAATACCCGTGTACAAGGCCAACCAAATGAACACATTGTTGCAATAGTTTCATCAACCATGGAAATTTTTATTGATGAATTTATAGGTGATGGAGGTGTATTATCATAATGTAGGAACCACACATATAAAATAGTTAGATATAGAAAATAATGACACACTAATATACTTATATAAAGCTAGTCATATATATATAGTACAAAGAGATGATTTTATCCTAAATTCCTTCATGAAACTGTCATGTGCACGAGCCTTGGTTGACTCATAACAAGTCTACCCACATCTTGAGCATTGATGAGGATGATATGAACTAGGTCCATGTAACATCTCCTAGTTATACTTTGGTGAATGGCTAGAATTCCCAGCCCCTACGCTGCCACCATCACCAAAAGAAATATCCTAGTTTGATAATGCAATGAATGTAGAATGTTGTAGTAAGTGTGACCCAAGGTTGAAATGAATGTTTAGGACCAGTGAATGTTATTTGAAATGGGAGGATACTGGGAAATAAGGGTAGGCCTCTTCCTATGATTTTGAGGCCCTCTTAATGGATAATGCCTACGGTTTTCTCAATCTTGTGTAGACCCCCAACCCCATCCCCTGTAATTCACTAATATCAAAGTAGTTGACATGGTGATCTAAAACAAATTAAACTTGTAATTTTATAATTAAGTACAATGTAAACTCCCTATTATTACAGGAAGGTTTTTCAAACACCATGAACCACCTATCCATCCAGTGGTATATAAAAGGTTGGAAGGTGCAACAATCCATGCAAATGTGCTCTTTGTCACTCGAGGGTGTGTTATGATTCTAGGGTCAATAAACAAGGTCATTAATTATTGTTTTGAAATATGAATATATTTAACATGGTTTCTATCTAAACCCATCATATAATACTCAAACATCCTAGCCTTGTAATAAAAAATATTAGAGAATTGGCCTTGGGAATTAACAATCGAAGTAATAATGGTCTCAAATGATGTAGACAATGAAAGGCATGATGGATATCTAGTGTTTTTAAAATATTGTATTAGGGTTCTTAATGATTAAATCCCCACATCATTTGCATCTAAATGTTGCGGGTTAGGGTTTGTTCTATCTTCACTGGGTGATGGTGGGTTCAAGTTTTATTTAGGCAAAGTCTCTATGATATGTAATTATGATGCATTTAAAATATAATACAATATATTTTTATTTATTTGTTATTATAAATTTTTAAAAAATGAGAAATAGAAATAAAATAAAAAATTGTAATGGAATTACCTAGAACCAATAGCTATTTGTAGGCATTTGGCTTTTTTTAGACAAAAGAACATGCACATGTTTTTTGTGCAATGAGTTATCATCTTATGTGGAAATCCTTGGTGGCAGTTTGGGGACAACCAAACCGATAGAAAAAGGAATGTGCATTCGCTCCTACATGATTGTGTTCATATGCACCACATTACTTCTTTTTTGTCAATCATTATCATGCAAGCCCCCGTAAATTTATTATATGAATGATGAATTTTTGCCAGTGTGAGACCTTATAAATTAGGTCGTCGAACATAAAAGGGTTTTATAGGTGTAATACCCCAAGTTTTGGCTTGGAATGTATTGAATCGAAATTATGTAAATGATGTAAATATGCTAGCATGGATTCCTAGTGCGGAACTGAAGGCCAAGGCCCAACTAATGAATGGCTAGGCATGTACAATATAAATATTTTTAACTGGACCGTATGGTTTCCTTGTCATGCTAACTCAAAATATATGTAAATAATATTCTGGAAAATAATAAAATGGTCCAAGATGGTTGTGTAAAGTGAACTAGAAGGATTATGATTACTGGAGGGGAAGAGGAAGGGGGACCTATTGGAGATTCAATCCTTTCATTCCAAGTGTCAACCTTAGAGTTCATATAATTGCTGCCATGTGATTTAAATAATCCAATTACTTAATTTTGACTATTCAATCCAATCATTGAATGCATGTGTGAGGTTGGTGAGGAAAGTCTTCTCATGTAGTTATGGAAGCATGGGATGATCATACTTCTATGACATTTGGAAGGGTCCTTTTCTTTTATGGTAAGAAGTTATGTCAGTTGTCTTGTCACTATTCCCTCATGTTAGATATAGTGGTATCTCGGGATGTCCTCCATGATTAAGATGCCTTGCATGGAGGTACATAAGAAGTATAGGCATCAGGATGGAGTCGAGGGTGATATGCACTCTACTCAGTGGCATGAATCCAACAGTGGATGCATGCGGACCTTCTGGGGTGTTTTTCCTCATGCATGCATGAGTTTTGCATGTACGGTTGTTAATTAAAACATGCATGCAAAAGTGAGTTTTTGCATGCACTGTATTAGGATTTTGGTAAACCTAATTGATCAGTGAGATGATATAAGGAGGAAGAAATTCATCGGTAAAGGTTACTCAGTAGGCTTATCAGAGACAGATCACTCAGATTTAAGAGGGCACATAGTGCATGTAGAGGGTGACTTTTTGAGAGAGAGAGAGAGAGAGAGAGAGAGAGAGAGGAGCTTATGCAGTAGGGAGAGTGAGGTGATTTGAGCTAGATCAGACCTCACTTGATAAGAGGCACTTGGCTGCTAGATATTGTTGGCTGAGAGATCTCAACAGTGATGTTACATACTTTTTAGAGAGAGAGAGATTTGAAGCTGTGGAGGGGCGCACTTTCAGAGGAGATGAACTCGTTGTGCATCCAGTTGATCAATTGAGCAGCTGATACTTTTAGAGTATCTCTTCCTTAGTGTTTGAGAAGGACTGTGACGATCAGAGCTTAGATCTATTGAGATATGATTCAGTACGAGTTTTCGACAGTTGGAGAGAGGGCACACTTATGCATGCAGAACTGTAGGGGTGCACCAGACTTTGAGCAAAGTAGGCTACTATTACAGACAGAGAAGATCAGGGCAGTGGAGAACAGGGGGATATAGTACATACTGAGACAAGAAGTGTCAGATATTTAGATAGTTCAGATCCAAACTAACATCAGGGGGTTCATTACTTAAGAGCAGCGGTTGCAGCTACTGCAGCTCTTGGGTTATTCTAACCCTTTCGGTTTGGTCATTTGTTTCTGAAGAACTATATGTACTAGATTCATTCTTACTTTTATTTGGAATCAAGAAAGAAGAAAGCCTCACAGAAAGCTGGTTTTCCCCGTTTAGGGGTTCCAGGGTATATCCTGAGTTGTGTGATTGTTGTGGTTTATTGTAGAAGTGTTAAGATAACTGTTTTGTTTGTATCTTAAGTCATCATTGCATTTTTTATTTATAGAGACTCAAACCGCTTGAGTTCTCAAGGCATCTAGAGGGATTAGTAATATCTGGATAAATTAGCATTGTATCAGATCCCTTGTAAGGGTCAGGGAGATAAATAACACTCATATTTGCGAGTGGTAAACCAGATCTGTGTGGAGACTCAATTGGGATATCATATCTGCAGAGAGAGAGACTAGATCTACCAGATCTGAAGAGTGGAGCTCAGATCTAAGGTTGTAGAGGTCAAATCTATCAAATCTATGATTTTGGTGGATAGACAGGAGATAGATCCAAGGATAATTTTAGGGGCGAAATTTAGCCCATGGGCTATTTTTCCATGTTTTTTCCAAAAAAGAATTCGCCAATTTGCATTTTTTGAAGCCCCATTTTGCCCAATTTTGATGGGATTGAATTTTTTCCCTCTAAAAATAGCCAAATTATTATATAAATTATATAAAATCCTTAGAATTGAAATAATTTTATAAAAACATCACCAAATATTTTATAGTTGACATTTTAAGAATTGGTAAGATTCGCCAAGGTTTATACACTTTTAAATAAGTATGGATCCTTAAAATTATCCTTGGATCATAGATCAATCATATATGGCATGAGAAGATTCCATATCTATGGTAGATATATCAAATATGAATAGTAGTGTTCAGATATGTGGGAGCAGAGCCCATATCTGAAGAGCAAAGTTCATATATATGAGTGCAAATATTAGATATGTGAGTGCATACACCAGATATGTGAGGATAGACACTAGATTTGTGAGTGCAGACATCATATCTATGAGGATAGATATCATATCTGTGAGTTCAGAAATCATACTTGTGAGGATAGATACTAGATCTATCAAATCTGTGAGGGAAGAGACCAGATTTGTGAGAACATAGATAAGATTTGGGAGATTGAACCCTAGATCTAAGAAAGAGAGGGTTATCTTGTTCACCAAGGAACAAACCTCTAGGTTGGTTTTGAGTCAAAGATTTTGAATCTGAAATGTTATTAGATTTACAAAGTTGTGGCTTCAAGAATTTGTACAGTTGTGCATCTAACTACATGATGGGAATACAAGAACTGTTACTTGGTATTTCAGAGACATACTTAGACTTCTATGATAGGTTAGTAGTGAGGAGAGTTGGTTCGATGATGTTCTGGCCGGAGTCAAAAGGTCTATTGAGTATGGATGGAGGGATGCATGTACTAGAGAAGACAGATTTACCCTCAATATCATCTTTGGAGGATGAGGGATATAGTATTGTGTTCCATGATGGACAGAGGCTTCTATGTTCAGAGGGAGTGACCTTGGATGCAATAGTGAGGCATGGCATCAGACAATTTCAGTTGTACAGGTTGTTGGAAAATTTTGTATGTGGGTCTAGGGAGACCTTGGATGTAGTTTCAGTATTAGTGACAGAGGGAGAGAATGAGGCTTCTCTCAAGATGACACTGATAGAAGAGGAGCATAGATCTTCATATCAGAGTGTAGCAGATGTAGCCGAGGAGTATTCAAGTTCATAGGGAGAAGGTGGAACAGCAAAGGATGTGTTTGATCATGGTGGATGCCTCTCCATAAGTACCTTCCTCGCTAAGAGGGAGTTTGTAGAACTCCTGGAGGTGTCAGGAGTCCTCTACATTCCAGGACTGAGAGGGAGTATAATCTCAGTGGTAGCATTGGATGTTTTCAGTTACTTAGTTGTGTTCCAGAGGTATCTTATATTCACTTATCCCGAGGGAGTTGATCCAGTGTTGATGGGTCATCAGATTGATGGTGAGTACTTGGTTCGAGGACAACCCATAGTAGGCACATCTGGGTGGTTGAGTGCATCCTCATCAGAGTCGGAGGGGGCTAGAGAGCGAGATGATCACAACAAGGATGGTTCTAGGAGGAGTGAGTCTTTTCAGCAGATGGGTGAGCGATATTCTCACCATGATGATGGGGATCAGAGGAAAGATTCCTTTTATATGATGGATGAGCGAGATGCTCATGGAGTTCATGAGACACAAAAGAGTGAGTATTTGGACTTAGATCAGATGGATGAGCATGATGCTCATATAGGTACCAGTCGAAGACTGATTTGGTATGAGATGACTGAGATGGACTTATCTCAGGAGAGAGCCGAGTCAACTCAGAGACAGAGGGAGATCACCTACAGGAAAGTAGACCCGCTTGATGGCAGATTGGGTGATTGGTTACAGTAGAGATTCAGAGGGAGTTTGAATTAGAGTTCAGTGATTGATCAGGAGGCTTCTTCTAGAGCAACATTGATGGATTTATATCAGGGTACTACAAGTCAGAGGGAAGCATTGATAGGCAGGATAGTTGGCCCAGTGTCAGCAGCAGGGGACTTGTTGGATCCAAGCATCAGTGGTTGGAATTCCTTCAATAAGAGGGAGTGTTAGAGATAGTGGTATATTGGGATGTCCTCCATGATTCAAATGCCTTGCATGGAGGTACATCAACAGTATAGGCATCAATATGGAGTAGAGGGTGAGATTCACTCTACTCAATGGCATGAATCCAATAGTGGATGCATTCAGACCTTTCGAGGTTTTTTTGCTCATGCATGCATGAGTTTTGCATGTACAACTATTAATTAAAAGATGCATGCAAAAGTGACTTTTTGCATGCACTGATATTTATTAGGTGTTTGGTAAACCTAATTGATCAGTGAGATGATATAAGGAGGCAGAAGGTCATCGATAAAGGTTACTCAGTAGGATTATCAAAGAGAGGTCAGTCAGAGTCAGGAGGGTGCATAGTGCATGTAGAGGGATACTTTCTAAGAGAGAGAGAGATGAGCTTCTGCAATAGGGGGAGTGAGGTGATCTGAGCTGGATCAAACCTCACTTGATCAAAGGAAATTAGATGCCAGATATTATGGGATGAGAAAGCTCAACAGTGAGGTTACATATTTTTTAGAGAGAGGGCGATTTGCAGTTGTGGAGGGGCACACTTTTAGAGGAGAGGAGCTCGTTGTGCATTTGGTTGATCGATTGAGCAGCTGAGACTTTTAGAGTATCTCTTCCTCAGTGATTGAGGAAGGATTGTGACGATCATAGCCCAGATTTGTTGAGATCTGATTCAGCATGAGTTTTCGGCAATTGTAGAGAGGCCGCACTTCTACATGCAGAACTTCAGGGTCGCATCAGACTTTGAGCAGAGCAGGATACTATTCCAGATAGATCAGATCAGGGAAGTGGAGTACATAGGGAGATACTACATCCTAATACGGGTAGTGTCAAATCTTCAAATAGTTCAGATCCAAACTGACAGCAAGGGGGTGCATTACTCAAGAGCAACAGTTGCAGCTGCTACAGATCTCAGTTTATTCTAACATGTCAGGTTTCGTCATTTGTTTATGAAGGACCGTATGTACTGGATTCATTGTTACTTTTCTCCGAGCTCGAGAAAGAAGAAAGCCTCACAGAAAGATGATTGTTGTGGTTTATTGTAGAAGTGTTGAGAAGTGTTGCGTTTGTATCTTAATTCATCATTGCATTTTTTATTTATAGAAACTCAAACCGCTTGAGTTCTCAGGGAATCCAGATGGAGTAGTGATCTATGGATAAATTAACACCTCCTATATTTAGGATCCATTTACTCATTTTCCTATGATCATGTATATTTATACACTGTGTAGAGTTCTTCCACTGGTTGTTTATATCATTAGCAAATATCATATTGTGTCTAATCCAAAAATTTGAATTTGGAATTGGAGCTATGGATTTGAAGGGAAAAGAGATGGCTTTATGTGAGCATTGAGGTCAGGTGGGATAGGAACCTTTACCCATTGAGTTCTGCTACTTTTTCATTCTTGAGAATCCGTGAATTAAGGCTATAGGTGGTTCTCCAACAACATATAGTAAGCTAGACTCCTTCTATGCACACACTGGTAAGCACCTAGCAAGATAGATCAGCCAAGGGAACCATGGATTGGTGAAGGGGATTCCTGAGCACAGTAGGGTGTTGTGTGGGGAAGGTATTATTGGAGCCAAGGTTGTAATGGTTGAGTGAGATTCTTGTAGAGCTCTATCTGAGCATTTCTCTAAGCATTGAGAGAAGAATGGGTTATGGGATGAGAGAGAGAAACCTATAGGTGTTTCTTTCACCCTAGTGGCCTCATAGCCCAGTTTGGGAGTGGCCTCTCAGCAAAAAGAGTATATGCTTAATAGAGTGCTTCATGTTGGGTGGAAAATTGCTCTTACATAGCCATTTGCTTGGATCTTCTTTGTTTAAAGATAAGTATCCCCTTTGTATTTTATGTGCAATGATGTTATTATTATGCCTACGATAATTATGCTTGTAAATGCATGTGTTGTGTGTGTGGATAGAGTTATTTCCACTATGTATATATTTACGCATCTGTACATGCATTTTAAATGTTTATAAATTCGTAACATGGTCATTGAGTGAAATTTAGAAGCCGATAATCCAATCATCTCCCCCCTCTCTTAGTTGGAATGATGGATGGGGACGTGACACTATGCCTTTTTCTCAGAATTTACTTTCATATGAGCATTATAACAAATCCATGAATTGCATCAATCACAAAAATAATTTATCGGATTTTAAATATTTTGAAAAGATTTATAACTTAAAAAATATAAAATATGTGAGAAAATTTAGATAATTCAAAGAAAAAAAATTCAACAAAATGTAGGTCAATTAATGAAAATCATATTCCAGATGAAGCGAGGACTAATAATACATTAAAAGAAGTATTGAATTATGATCATGATGATAGTTAACATCCGCTTAGACCAATTTTGGTCTCTTTGACCTTAAGAAAGAAAAGTAAGGAGCTACTTGGTTTGCTTTAGAGGTTTATTTATGTGCTCAAAGAGCTTGGAGATGATCCTTCCTAAATTACTATAATTTTGATGAAGTAGAAGGTTGGGCAGGTTCTTATTGTAACAAAAAGTGAGATCTTATGTGGGCATAAGCGAGCAATCTAAGAAGTGTTTTTCATCCTCAACACTCATAGTCTCACAAAGATGACACCATTGAGTTTTAGGAAAGGTCCAACACCTATAACTTAAACTAGGATATTATTAACAAAGATTAACTAGTTAATATAGTTAGTTGAAATAAAAATGATTTTTTTTTAAATTTAAAAGAAAAATAAACTAACCATAAAATTAAATATCATCACATCAAAATAATATATTTTAATTTAAATTTTTTAAATATATTTTTTATTTTATTTTATTTCTTTTAATTTTTAATAAGTAATATTTCTTTTTATATTTAAAAAATTAACTTATTTATTATCAAGGTATATTACTTGAAAAAATTACATAACACTCTTATAAGATATTGCTTTATTTTTAAATATAACTATGGATTGAATCATTTTTTGTTTTGGAATATAATGTAAAATTGCATTTGAGAAGATTGCAAATCTACCCATTTCACACCATTAACAAGTTATTAAATCTAAATGATTATATTTTATTTACAAACTGTAATCTAGTTGCGTGTCGAAAACTTAAAAATTTATAAAAACTATAACCATTAACAAGTTAATTTTAAAAACTAGGGTTGGTAGGTGCGGGGGAATAATCTATGACTCCAAGGGGAACAAGCAAAGAGAGTTTTCCTGAGGCATTGGGAGAAAGACCAACAATGGTGCGGAATGGCTCGGTCTCATCAAAGGTATGGAGATTGCTAGAAACTTGGGAATTAAGAATTTGGTGGTTGTTGGGGATTCCTTAATTGTCATCAGAGAGGCCAGAAGCATTGTCTCCAACAAGAAAAATCCCTCCTCTAAGATGCATCATCTATTAGTCTGCATCAGCAAGGAATTCAAAGAAGTCACCTTTCTTCATATACTAAGAGGTCTAAATGGGCAAGCTGATGGCTTGGCTAACAAAGGGGTCGGGCTCTCTTATGGCCACCTAAACTGTGACAATGTCATTTTTGGAAATACATGGATTCCCTAGTCTATGGCTCCTCCATAGATCTTGGGCTCTTCAAATCCCTTCTTGGATCCTTCATAACTTATTTGCCATAAACTGTAGAAATACTAAAAAAAAATTATTGGGAAACTCAAGCTGGCCTTTCGACGGACACCCCGATCTCTGTGGGATCCTCAATCAATTCCACATTAATGCCTATCGGCCAGTTTGCCAGTTGGCTGGCATGCGAGGCATTGGCTTGTGTATAAGACATGACGGGAGAATGATCGGCATGCATCCCAATGTTAGTTTTTGTTCTTCGAAGGTGTTAGCAGTTTGGAGTGTCGGTCTTTGTGCTAGAAGGAAGAGTGTAGCGTCGTATTCTATAGGGTGTGACAGTGTTTGGAGTGCTGGTCTCTGTGCTGGAAGGCAGTGTGTAGCAGTAGTGAACATGGAGCATCATTTTGTTGGGCATCCTCATAAAGAAGGAGAGGTCTTCCTGAAATGTGTAAGGTGGAGCAAGCCCATTCGTAGCTCTAATGGTGGTTGCAGTTGGGAAAATCCATCTGTGGCTGAATGTATGGAAGACTTGGGGGGTAATGCTTGTAGAAACATCCCTAGGCTCGGCCCATGTCGCAGGCATGCCGGGGTTGGTAATTTGCATGGGCATGAAGTAATTCATGAGGTTTCAAATCTGGATGAGGATTTGCTGAACTATCTGCAGGATATGGAAATGCAGGTTTGCATGGTCCGCAGTGAAAATTTGGAGTTTAAACGGGTTCTAACTCGTCTCTACTCTCTGGCTCTAGCAACACACTCTGAGGTGAAGGCTCAGAACAGTAATGTAGCTGAGAAGATTGAGCACCTGGAAGAGACTCTGGGTCTCTGTCACTCTCGTAAAACTCGTAAACCTAATGCTTCGAGTAGCGAGATGGCCGACCTGAATAGGAAAATGGACAAGCTGAAACAATTCATGGTACATGCTGGCAATTTCGTGGACCTTAGTGCTGAAAAGATTGGGGTAGTTGATTCTGAAGGTGTTGTTATGGACATCGGACTTCAGTAGCAAACTGTCGGTTGGCCTCTTTTTGGTTCTGTTATGTCTCTTTTTCTGCTCTTAAGTTTTTTGCTTAATACTTCTGAAATTCATAGAATGGGAGCTATCCATAGTTCTGTCAAACTCTTAAAGTGATCCAAACTTCACTTTTTGTGTAAGGCATTATAGCAAATATGTTTTATTTATGTATCATCCTTGTTGGACAGTTCGTCAGGTGCTATAGTTTTCATAGAACAGGAAGATATCATGTAAGCTATACGCTTGAAAAGGATGAACTTGGCGTGATGGATGCCTTCCAATTATAGGAGCAATTTGTCCACCTCATTATGTAATCTCCGTTTTTTTATAATCAAAGCTCTTTAACCATTTGTGTAAAAAAAACAAGTTAATTTTAAAATCTAAATGATTATATTTGTATTACATACTGTAATCTAGTTACATGTCGAAAACTTAAAAATTTATAAAAACTATAACCATTAACAACTTAATTTTAAAATCTAAATGATTATATTTTATGTACACACTGTACTCTGGTTGCGTGTAGAAAACTTAAAATTTTATAAAATGAGTTGTAAACTCATACACACTAGACCTTTTCCTATTTAAAAACATACACAATATAAAATATTTATAAGAGTTAAAATAGAAAATTTAATATAAAAGCTAAAATAAAAAATTAATTAATTTGACTTAATAGTCAAGCTTACCATCGACCTTTATTAGAGTATTGGCCTTTACTTGAGTGCATTTCCCATTTACCTTTTATTAATTAGATAAGGAAGAATTTGCAATGAAAATATTTAAAAATTGATGATCTTAGAAGCATTTGATATATTTGCCTTTAAGTTATAAGTTTTTTATGTCATAGTCCAGGGTTATTAGTTAAAACGATAAAGAGGTAGATGCTTCCTTGAATGAGATCCATATGTTTTTGGACATTTGACCTTTCAATACATCATAAGTTTCTTATTAAATAAATTTGAAAAAAAATCACAAATTCATTATTTTAAAATAAAATAAAACTACTTTTGTCTCTAAAAAACCTTAAATTAAATATCAACTTATCAAGTGCTAAGAGGAAAAACATCTAAATGGTTAATCCACAACGTAAGATATGTCTTTGGATATTTACCCCTCACTGGATCAAAAGTTTTATAGTATATTATTTATTATTTTGTGATTTTTCAATGAAGAGAAGTGTGTTCTTCTCATCTTTCCTAGGGTTATATTTATATTTAGTAATTATATTATATTGTAATTAATAAATGTTATAAGTGAGTGGGTTTTCTTTTATATTTTATATTTAATTGTGAATAATATTAATAAAATACAATAATATATTTTAAATATTTAAAGAAAAAGAAAAAGAAATTATTATAAGAATTATATTTTTAATTTTGATAAATTTAAAATTTAATTTTTTCAATATTTTTGTTTATTTTAATATTTTTATAAAAATAATTCAAAATTTATATTTTTCACTCTTTTTATATATTTTAATAATTTTTTAATAGTAAACATATCAATTGTTAAAATAGGTGTGTGATGACTGGCACTCAAATGGCCCTTTGTAGGTGATGGAAAATTTTTCGGTGAGGCATAATTCTATTTCTTTGGGTTATTTTTTTGGAATTTTGACGATTTGGATGTTTTAAAATGGGCCAAAATCCCTAGAGACACAGTTCTATGGCATAATTCCGCAGTGAATGAAGTGTAAATGAGGTGGAACTACGATTCCGCCTGTTTTTATAACCGAATCCATGGAACAAATCGCCGAAAAAACAGGACAATTTGAGTGCCAGTTATCCCACGCCGTTAAAATGAGATTCCGATGTGTCAGGTTGTGTAAATGAGGTTCCCACCCATAGATGTCTCAATTCAACCATAAATTAAAAACAATTGATGGTAAACGTACACCATTCCACCAATCAAACTAACCCAGCAAAAGGTGATATAATTTTTTTATTATATAGCCATAATATAGGGAACGTTTCAAATTCTTATATTCAATGAAGAAGCAAGATAATCGCAAGAATTTGTTGACTTTTTTCGCTTCCAGCTGGACAACAAGAAGACGAAAGAGCTATTGATTGCTTTGTTGTATTTATATGCCACCCCATTCCAGGAAGGACGGGAATGCTGGTGGGAGCCTGGAGGCCTGTTCTTTATATGCACTTTATGCTCTGGCCTCTTCAGCACTCACCAATTCTCATTAGTGCTCTTTGCCTGACATTGATGGAACCAGATCTATCAGTCATATGCTTTCCACATCCTCACGTCGCGTGTTCGAACTCTGCCCATACTCCGCAACCCCAACTCCGATTTAAAGATCTCCATCTTGACAGATCTATGGATAAATACAAGCGGCAGCAGCAACACGAATTGGAGTTCAGGCGGAGAAAGCCCGTGGACTATGGCAGAAGAACGATGATGCAAAGGGAAAAGGAAACAACGGACAACAACAGTTGCGGCAAAAACTCAAATTCCACATCCTCCTATCTGCACAACCAACAGCAATCTCATCGACGGAGAAATGGAGGATCCAGAGGCCGATCAGCCCGGCCCAGATTCGATCCCCAGACCGATGATAGGCTATACAAAACCTCCGTCAGAGACCCCAACTTACAGGCTCGGCAGTCGGTGAACGAAAAGAAGTTGGTGAATTGGCGGCTGGCCTGTTTTATGTCTAACGAGTATCTCACTCGCGGGACATTGCTAGGAAGACCGTGGCCGCCGCAGGAGTCGAACCCAAGTGGGCATGGAATTTACAGTAAATCGACTCCAAAGTCCGCCTCTCTTTTTCCTCGGTAAAGTCCGCCTCTCTTGATCAGGATGCAGATGAAAGCAGAAGAGAGAAAGAGGCGCTGTATCTTACGGTCACCGATTCTCTCCGGTCTGGTGACGTCCACCTCCCCGGCATTGTGAACCCTTCTCAGCTGGCGGCCTGGCTTGGATTAGACAAATAAATATGCATATATCCTTCCCCCTCCCAAACAAACGCTCTCCGTTCTGTACCTTGATCGTATCAGTCAGATGATGATAATGGCGGTGTATTTTTTCATTGAAGTCATGTTTCTAGATGCAGGAAAGAGTTCCCTATGTTGCTGGTTTCCAGTGAAACGATCCGGACTGTAGAGACGTCATCGATAGGAATAAGGAAAATGCAGAGCCCCAACGACAAACAGATATAAAAGATAGTTGCACAGGCATTTGTTTGAGTACTGTGCGTGAATTTCTGTTGATTTGAGTTGTGTGGTTGAAGCAGGATTCGAACCGCGGACATATGGAGAACGCCACTATGCGAGGGAACTTTAAGTCTTTATCTGGTAGGTATGACATGTCTCCCAGCGGTTTGGGATTTAGTTGGATTCTCAAGTTATACTTCTCTAATTGATTGTCATGTAAACGGGTAAGGGTTGACATGTCAACCTCCTCTTTAATTTTCCAATGTTTTTATGAAAATATTAGGAATGTGATACTCCGGAAATTTGTATTTTAAAACTTTAAGATGCTCAAACATTTAAACTATAATTTTGATAATTTTTTAAAATTTTGAATACATATATTTATCTCTATAGTTCACCGTACCAGTTCTCATGTTTCGTCTCTGCATACTTTCATATAAAATTAGATTTGTAAATTCAACAAGAGCTACGATTTTAATTGCTATTACGAGAGAACAAATGTTGTAAGAGAAATGAAAAGAAACTATAAAAAGGAACTATTTAACCAAAACTGTGAACCATTAATAAAAATTAACATAAATAATTTAGTAGAACATCACTCAACTTATTCCTATTTTGCTTACATAATGAAAATAAATAGATGACAAATAATAGGTATGCATTCGTGTTTATCACCTCGAATTTACTGCTCTTCATTTTCACATATTTAAGATGTAAACACATGACTTCAAATTTCACGAGTTATAGTCTAAGAAGGAATAATTCTTGACATTGACTTTCTGGGAGTTAAAGCATAAAATTTAATGGACTTTTATGTCTATTCTCTACTAAAGATCTAATTTAAAAGTATACATTTTCAACTTGCTGCAGAATAAACGAAATAAGAAAATCAAATTCGAACTCATAAGATCACAGCAGATGTTTCAAAAACTTTATATTCTTAAACTCTTTAAGACAATAATGTTCATAAATCATAATCTACGGATTTAATATCGATCAAAAACTTTAAATTTGAGTTATTTGAAGAAATATCACAAAGACGAGTGATGTGTGCAGATGGAAGAACACTTACAACTCACGTACTATCATAGATAACCATTGACTCCATATATATTCGCCTTAAATCTTTAAATTTAATGGAATTTCAGGGTTCTTTGCTCTTAAACGCTCAACTTAAAGCTTGTAGGTTCAAAATAAAGCACAAAAGAAAAGGAAAAAAACTATCATGTAATCTTAAGCCAATTCAAATTCATAACATCAGTCCCTGGACTCTTGGTATTGGTTTCCACAAAAGAAAAAGAAAACAACTATCATGTAATCTTAAGCCAATTCAAATTCATAACATCAGTCCCTGGACTCTTGGTATTGGTTCCCAACCTTAGATAAAAATAAAAATGGAAGTATGGCTTCGCTTTCCTTCTATATCTATGTGAATAGCATTATTAAAGGCATATTGCCTGGATCATCAGAAGTTAGTTTCGACAATGTTTTTGTTTGGCAAATTAAACCTTTTTGGAGCTTACGACAATGGTGTGTTCATTCCTTAGAACAATTAATGAGGCAAGGTCAAAGGGAAATACATGGAATCTCAGCAAGCAAGCCCAAATAATAGATAAGGTTGGAGCTTAATTGAACCGTAGCAAGCTTAAATATAAAAAATCCAGGCAGTAACCTAACACGAAGGCGATATTATTGTTTGGAAACCCAATTTGTTCAAAAAAATCCCGTCGAATTCACTCCTCATAATCGACACAAAGATTTAATATCTATTATAAATTTCACTAATTTTGAAGAAATATTTTGAACTCTTCCTAGGTGTGTACTCTTCAAATAAATAGTTGGAAATTCTTACAGCTTAGAAACTACAAATCATTCATGGCAAAATTTCTGTAGAGATTCGAAGTTTATTGAATTTTAAGCTCAAACAATGTTTGAATTAAAGATTAGTTTGCGAGTGTGAACCTGTGTTACTATTTCTAGTAGGAAGATCCTTGTTCTGCTACTATTTTTGTGACTATGGACATCTCTGTCATTTTCTGATTCACGAATCCTCAGGAGCGTCAGGTTCCCTCTAGCTCAAAGCCTAACAACTAATTAAACAACAAATTTGATTCTACGAATCGACCATGCGACCTCGGCTCAGCTCGAGCGACTGAGCTTGTGATTTTACCAAGAAGACCCTTATTTTGCTATTGTTTCTGTAACTCTGCACATCTCCATCATTTACCATCATTTACCAGGAATGACCATCTTTCGTACCATTAATGCTCATCTTTAACTTCTTCCACTGGCCGGAATTCTGTCTCTTTCAAATCCAATATTTCCCCTCGCCTAATTCGCATTGTTCGAGTTTGGTCCATCTGAAAGATGGCATTAACTTCTGCGCATATGCGGCGGGACGTACGACTCGCGGGAGGGGCCAAACGTGGTAGGTGTGGGGTTTCCATTCGACGAGGCCTTCTCTGCGGCCAAGACCGGCCCTGAATTAGTCCACGCGCTTACCATACTTGGAACTTGGATAGACTAATAAGCCCTAATCAGAAATGCTATAAAATCGCAGCCTCGATTCCTTTTGAAAGTAGAAAATGTTGTAAAGACTACCTGTTCGATTCTTTATTACAGTGAATAATGCAATAGAGATCGTCAAATGTTGCAGATATCTCAAAAATCGTCAGCTGAAAAGATCATAAAAATAATGTCAAGATCGCTCGCCTACTCGATTCAATCTAAAACAACGTAAACATAGTTGGTCCAATTCAACACTAACTTTCTTATCAAGTTTTGGTTCTTGTGTCTTCTACACAAAAGTTGAACTCCGGTTCTCTTGACTATACCTTCATCCAAGGCTTTGAAACTCTCGAATAAGTTCTCGAAGAAAGGCCCTAAATATACACAAATGAAGCAGCTTCCTCCGTAAGTTTCTAATGAATAATGTTTAAAAACTGAGCAAGGAGACATCTGCCTTTAAAAATTACCTCAGATCCAGAATTACACGCTTCCCGCGAGATTTAACTTCATCAAACTCTCTTCCAAGGCTTCAAAACCCCGATTTACTGCAGATTTCCAAAAAACGACATTAAGAACAGATACACGCAAATGAAGCGGTTTCCTCGGCAAATTAATGAAGAATAATGGCATCGAATCACCGACTTGTTGCAGTTGTCCAAGAAAAACATTGAGACCAAGAAAATACACGCAAATGAAGCAGATTTCTCTACAGATTAGTCAAAAATAATGACTGTTAATTAAGCAAGAAGGCTCTTTAAATTTTACCTTAAATACCACAACTTTACACGCTTCCCACTAGCCTTCACACCAACCTAAAGATAAAATCCTTCGGTTCTTTCGCACCAACCTTAAGATAAAATCCTTCGATTCTTTCGCTCTTTGCCGCAGCTTAATAATATGCCTCAAATCAGTGCACTTCCCAAAAATACCTAAAATCGATCATGGAAGAAACAACACAATCACCATAACTCCTAGATTCACTTTTACAAATCCTAACGAACACCCTAGATTACGGCCTAATGCTTCCACTCATCACGGGTTGAAACTTTATCTCATAAATAAAACGATAAGCAAATTGCTAATTAACTCATACACAAATTTTACAACATTGACTCCTCAAACCCTAAAGTCAAACACCTCATCAGATTTACCCCGATAAACACCCACCTTCAATGCATAGACTGTAGAACCCAACAGAAAGTTAACAAACCTGTTTATTACGACAACCAGAACGAACCCCCTGCAACTCAGAAATCCCCAGCCGACAAAACCTGGAATCGAACGAAATCTGACCCAAAATTACACGTACTCAAGCGATCTAGACATCGATTTGAAGATTATTCTCCACAGATCAATACCCAGAACACACTCACGGCATCACTCAATGTGACATCAATCACTCCAACATTGTCAAAAGCCTTCGCAGCGCAAAGATGGACCAACAACGAATACCTCTGGTACGAAAGAGCTGAAGCCGTGGAAAATTAAAAACGAAATAAATAATCTATTTATGAAAATTAATAGAAAAAATATTTATTATTAACAACGATTATACCTCTGGTATGAAAGAGCCGAAGCCCTGGAAAATTAAAAACGAAATAAATAATCTATTTATGAAAATTAATAGAAAAATATTTATTATTAATTAGATTTTATAGTTGATCGGACATGAGATGCGTGTGAAATGATGTACAAATTCATCTGAAATTCAAATTCACAAAAATCTAGAGCCACGTCGGATTCCCGTCAGCAAAACGTGCCGGAGTGCCAACGCCGTGAAATCTGTAGGAGAATTATGATGTTTTTAATGGATTTTTTACCCTTATTTTGCTATTGTTTCTGTGACTCTGCACATCTCCATCATTTACCAGGAATGATCGTCTTTCATACCTTTAATGCTCACTTTAACTTCTTCCACTGGCCAGAATTCCGTCCCTTTCAAATCCAGTATTTCCCCTGGGCCTCGCCTAATTCGCATTGTTCGCATTAACTTCTGCCTTGTCTTTTTGAACTTGCCGTGTTGGAGTGAACTTGTCATGCGGTACGTCTGCTTATGGGAGCCCGCCGCCGGCTCCTGGGCCACATTGCCCGAGGAAGACATCACTTGCATTGTCCAATGAAAACTCAGTTAAATCATCATTTAAAAAATTTCAAAAATAAAAATTATTCTAAACCATAACTAAACATTACATAAATTGCAAATTTTTTAAACCTATCTCGAATTAATGTCCCCAACCGATTCATATATGTCAGGGACATAATAATTCCAATTCAACTAAAACTTCAATGAGACAGATAATTACGTGTCTCATGTAAATTCAATGCATTTTTAAAACACAAATGCAACAATTCCAACACATTTGCAGCTGACATTGACAAGAAAACGCAGCGTGAAATATGGTGTTATTATGACGCGGCGTGAGAATGTGGTATCATTTTTAGAATCAACATTCGATGGGGTCGGAATTTGACGGGCAAATTGCCCGAGGCGATTTGTCCGTCAAATACGGTTACAAATTATAATAAACCTTTATGAAATAAGTTTTAAAATGTACAAAACGTTTAGTAAAAGGGTTCTAACTGTCAGATTTAATTTGATGGGTGACTTGGATTTCAAATTTCAACCAAAGTTGTCTAAATTATATAAACATGTAGAAAGAATGAAATAATTTTTTTATAAAATATAATGTTTTATTAAAAAAAAATGATTTAAAAATTAAAACAATTTATTTAAAAAAAATTAAAAATAAATAGTTTTTAATAAAAATTAGTTATTTATTTTTTTTACAAAAGTTATATAGAAGTTAGAGTGGTTTTCATTAAAATTCAATGTTAAATTATTAGCAATGAAAATACAAATTTTATGCATAAATTAATTTTATTATAAATTATGATTTAAAATTGGATTTAATTTATTAATTTTCTTTTCCAGTTTTACAGATTTTTTTGTTTGTTTTAATACTGTATCAACAAAGATTAAACCAATAAATCGTATAAACTTTTGTTTACTTTGTATAAAAATTGTTAATAATCGTATAATATTAAATTTTAAGAAATAAAATTTTATACAAGTAATAAATAGATTTTTATTAGTATTCTCATTTCAGATTTGGAAAAAAACATAACGGAGATGTTATGGGTTAGGTCAAATGTTGTGAGTGATTTTTTCGTGTCCGCAACAACCATTGGGAGAATCTATGTTGATTTCATGGATGATGGGGCCTTCGCCTTTTGCATTCACCTTTTAGTTAGGCGAGAAGCCGGCATACTCAGCGGCCTCACATATATAACGCCCCTTCATCAGTTAATAACAAATAAAGCAATATAATATGTGTAGGTAGATTTTGAACTAGTTTGAAAATTAAAGGCGACGTTTGGAGCCTTATATACCTTTTGTGTGTAGTTCATGTTATCTGCTCAATTAATTTGGAGTTCCCATAATGTTCAAATTTTTATAATGTCTTCCTCCAAAGCAATAAATCATTAGTAGCCTCCAAAGCAATGGCCATTAATAGGCTAGTTGTGCTTATTCTAGTTAAATTATTACTATTTTAAAATAGGATTGGTTATTGATTATATTAATATTAAAATCGGTTGTAGTTTTATCTACAAAAGTTTGGAATTAATATTTTTTTCAAAATGGGTCATGTCCAAAAAGATATCACGGAATTATATTATTCTAGTTATTTGCTAAACAAAGAAAATTAAATAAAGCCATTTTTTTCCAAGCCTCTCATGGCTTACAAGAGATGCCAAGTAAAAAGGGTTTTGTAGTCTTTTTCTTCGGTTTTAGTTCCATGATGTACTTCTGCATAGTAGCCACTTAAGGTGAACCCACTAAAACTCCATGAGACACATAATTTTTGAACTCCTTGAACCCATGTCATCATTCTAACTACATATGGAGGACTTCGTCTTGAAACTCCTTAACATTTGGAGCTTCTTTTTCAAGCTTTTGTTTTTTGGCATTCTTCCCCTACCTTTAGTGATACTAGTTCACCCTTGTGTTTCTTCAATTGGGATTTCATTAGAACTCATTGTCTTCTTATTGCATTTAACTCCCTTGCATTGTTTAGCTTCCAATATTTTCGCCATGCATAGGATTTTCTCATGTCCATTGCTATATTGTCTTGACAAACATCATAATGCCTTTCACATCTACTTATTTCCTTTCTCATTTATGAATGCTCACAATGAGCACATCTATTGGAATGGTTATGAGAAGAGGCCATCCTTTCGAGTACTCTTGTCCATAGGATCGCTTCCTTTCTTTTTATGCGAATTGAATTTGGAATTGTTCTACAATGCCAAAGCTTGAGGGTGTATAATATATTCCCTTGAACCAATATTGGAAAAGTAATATCTTGGATACTTGTAATTGCAAAGACAAACATAAAAAAAAGGATATGTCATGATAAGGGTGCCATATCAAACCCACTAGAGAGAATACTTACCCAGTTTTCAAAATCATGAATAGATATACAATGGGCCTGAGACTGAAAGGAGTTTCTTGCATATGATGTTAAATAATCTTGACATGAACTAGAAATCCTTGACATGAACCAAAGAAATATCAAACTAAGTACATGCATCCCATAGGAAAATCCTCATCCCTAATACAAATAAACCTCCCCAAATTTCAAAGAAAAGGAATGCCAATACTAAGACTAGAATGGCAGTGGATGAGTTTAAACCACACACACCCATTCATCATTAAAGAATTCATAATTCCAAGCCTACATGAAATCAAATGAGGAGCATAGTATAGTTGATACTCACTATGTCAACCTTGCATGCAAATATGGGATTTCCACTTGTCCAGACTAAAAGACTAGGTAAAAATCCCCACTGGAGTCGCTAGTTTTTGTATTAGGAAATCCTCCTTATGCATAAGTAGGATTCCTCTAGGGAAAAACCAAATTCCCTAGACACCTAACCTAAGACAGAAAAGAAACAAGTGGTTTCTACTTTCCCCTAGATCTATTTTATACACAAGCCAATCCAAGCAGGGCTTTTTCATTTCATCAAGGGTTCCATAAATCGTTGTCTTCATGATCAACAAGGTGGACATGAAATTTCTCTAAAACCAATTTGTTTTTTCTCAAAACCTCACTTGTTTTCAGTTCCTTATCATTTCTTGTCCGAAGGCTCCCGGGCATGCGTGGAAACCGTGGACACGTCCATAATGGCCATACGCACGTGTGGGAGATGACAGAACCCAAGTTCGCTTATCGGTTTGGGTTCCATGACCTCGGAGCAAATCCTCAAAGTGTCCCTGAATGGCCCCGAGGTGTCGGATCAAAATGCCCGCAGCACCCAAACCGTGGCTCCGATCATGAATCCATCGATTTCGATGGATCCGGGCACCGGGTTTAACCTAGGGCCCCCCCACAGCGTGCCTCCAACCCTCGAAAAAGGTGCTATTGTGCCATCTTCGGAGCTAGGGTTTTGCTCAGTGAAGGCCATTCCAATATTGCTCAAGGGGGTCACTTATTATCCAAAGGCTCCCGGGCATGCATGGCCACCGTGGGAATGTCCACAATGGCCATATGCACATGTGGGAGATGACGGAACCCAAGTTCGCTCACCGGTTTGGGTTTCGTTACTTCGGAGCAAATCCTCAAAGTGTCCCTAAATGGCCTCAGGGTGACGAACCAAAATGCCCGCAACACCCAAACCGTGGCTACGATTGTGAATCCATCGATTCCAATGGATCTGGGACACTGGGTTTCAGCTAGGGGACCCCCCAGAACATGCCTCCAGCCCCCAGAAACGATGCTATTGTGCCATCTCTGGAGCTAGGGTTTTGCTTAGTGAAGGCCATTCCAATATTGCTCAAGGGGGTCATTTCTCGTCCAAAGGCTCCCAAGCATACGTGGCCACCATGGAAATGTCCAAAATGACCATACACACGTGTGGGAGATGACAGAACCCAGGTCTGCTCATCGGTTTGGGTTCCGTTACCCCAAAGCAAATCCTCAAAGTGTCCCTAAATGGCCCTGGGGCGCCAGACCAAAATGCCCGCAACACCCAAACCGTGGCTTCGATCGAAAATACGTTGATTCCGATGGATTTAGGATGTTGGGTTTCAACTAGAGGACCCCCCACATCGTGCCTCTATCCCCCGGAAATGGTGTTATTGTGCCATCTTTGGAGCCAGGGTTGTGCTTAGTGAAGGCCATTCCAATATTACTCAAGGGGGTCATTTCTCGTCTGAAGGCTCCCGAGCATGCGTGGCCATCGTGGACATGTCCACAATGGCCATATGCACATGTGGGAGATGAAGGAACCTAGTTCCTCTTGCCAGTTTGGGTTCCATGCCCCCGGAGCAATTCCTCAAAGTGTCCGTAAATGGCCCTGGGGTGACCAACGAAAATGCATGCAGCACACAATTCGTGGCTCTGATTGCAAATACGTTGATTCCGATGGATCCGGGACACCGGTTTTCAGCTGGAGGATCCCCCACAATGTGCCTCCAACCCCTCGAAATGGTGTTATTGTGCCATCTCCAAAGCTAGGGTTTTGCTTAGTGGAGGCCTTTAGTGAGCAAAACCCTAGCTCCGAAGATGGCACAATAGCACCCTTTCTAGGGGTTGGAGGCACGTTGTTAGGGGACCCCTAGCTGAAACCCAGCATCCGAGATCCATTGGAATTGATGGATTCACGATTAGGGCCACGGTTTGGGTGCTGTGGGCATTTTGGTTCGGCACCCTAGGGCCATTCAAGGACACTTTGAGGATTTGCTCCGGGGTAATGGAACCCAAACTAACAAGCGGACCTGGGTTCCGTCATATGCCACACATGTGTATGGCCAATGTGGATGTGTCCACGGTGGCCACGCATGCCCAGGAGCCTTCATATCATAAATGACCCCCTTGAGCAATATTGGAATGGCCTTCACTGAGCAAAACCCTGGCTCCGGAGATGACACAATAGCACCATTTATGGGGGTTGGAGGCATGTTGTGGGGGGACCCCTAGCTGAACATTGGCGTACCGAATCCATCGGAATCGATGGATTTGCAATCAGAGCCACGGTTTGGGTGATGCGGGCATTTTGGTCCGACACCCCAAGGCCATTTAGGGACACTTTGAGGATTTGCTATGGGGTAATGGAACCCAAACCAGCAAGCGGACCTAGGTTTCGTCATCTCCCACATGTGCGTGTGGCCATTTTGGACATGTCCATGGTGGCCACGCAAGCCTGGGAGCCTTCAGATCATAAATGACCCCCTTGAGCAATATTGGAATGGCCTTCACTAAGCAAAACCCTAGCTCCGGAGATGGCACAATAGCATCATTTTCAGGGGTTGGAGGCACGTTGTGGGGGGGCCTATAGCTGAAACCTGACGCCATGGATCCATCGGAATCAACGGATTCACGATCTGAGCCATGGTATGGGTGCTACGAGCATTTTGGTTCGGCACCCCAGGGCCATTCAGGGACACTTTAAGGATTTGCTCTGGGGTAATGGAACCCAAACCGGTGAGCGAACCTGGGTTTCATCATCTCCCACACATGCGTATGGCCATTTTGGATGTGTCCATGGTGGCCACACACACCCATGAGCCTTCGGATCATAAATGATCCCCTTGAGCAATATTGGAATGGCCTTCACTAAGCAAAACCCTAGATCCATAGATGGCACAATAGCATTGTTTCTGGGGGTTGGAGGTGTTTATCCTAAAGTTTGCATCGACTGTTGAGTACAAAGTTTAGGCACCTCGAATTGAATGAATCTAAATTTTAAGTAGCAGAAGAGGAACTTGAAAGGGTGGATGAATATGATCAATGCTCAAGAATCAGTAAGATACAAAAATATATATATAAGGGATGGTGAACAAGGATGATCTAAAGACATATGACTACAAACTGTAGCAATGTATGAACCAGTTTAACAAAATAGTCATGTAACCACAAACAGTTGATCGCATAACTGGTAACTATTCTTGAGACAAAAAGACATTTTGCAAAAATAATTACAAACATTGGTATCTGCAATAAGAAACTAGGACAGAGACACTGTCCATCATAAGATTTATTACAGGCAATGAACAACATTTGCATGCAAAGAAGTTAAAAAGAAATTTCATAAAAGATTTCTGATTCTAGACACCTTCCCAAAATATACATTTACAGATCTGAAAGAAACTCAAATTGGTGTTCAATCCACACATTACAATACACAGCCTCTCAGGCTGGAACCTCTCCCCCCTGCTCCTTCAAAATGATCATCTTTTTATAGAGACAATACAAATAACAAGCTATTGTAAACATTTGGTAATCGAATCTATGACATCTAAGTTTAATCACAAAAAATCTGGAAAATCTCTGTTCAATTGGCAGCTGATTCTTTAAATCCTGGTCCAATGCCTGATATTATGGGATTTGTTGTTGACCTTCTAGAGTTGCAATTCATCAACTGGTTGGAAAATTATCTGGAAGGATGCTAACAATACCAATATTCTTCTTTTGCTGTCAAGTGTGTACTCAAAATCTAAAATATCGATTTGACACATGTCTGGGCATCTTCAACTTTGGGAATTTCTGATTGATTGCATTTCTAAAATCTTGGGACTAATTATTTTCCATTCAAAGCTCTTCCAACTGTATCATTGGATGCTTAAATATTTCCCAAGGGCACTGGATCGATCCTTCAAATCTGAAACTTATACTTATTTGATACTATGTTTCTTCGTTCTCTCAAGGTTCATGAAGATTTAGAATGATCTTTAAATAACAGATTAACCTTTTGGTAATGCTTTCCATCATCCTCGAGAGCTGAGAGATGCAATCAATGCACTCAAACTTTTGGCAATGCCGACATTCCAAGCATGAGCAAGCTGTGCAAGAATAGAAACCACGACTCTCTATCAAAATAACTTTTTTGTAGATGGAGTCTCTCCCTTCGACGTCACTGAGCATTCCACCTGTCGATACTTCTTTATAGAATTTGGACAGAGTACTTATATTGGTAACATCAATAAGTTTATCATCACATTGGCCCCACCTATATGTAACAACTGCCAGAGTCGGATATCTTTTCTCACAATACTTACCCACCACACACGAATCATAGTAGGAATTTGTTGTAAAGAAGTGTTCTGGATTTGTATCAATAATTATTTTATTCAGGGCATTGTGAACATGTACTAAGAATCGGGTCAACAGTCAAAGTCGATTCCTTTTCTCATATTCAACAAGTGGTTCTATAGGAAGGAAAAACGAACTGACAAAAATAAGACCTTTAATGAAATCTTTTGGACAATCATCATCAAGTAATTAACCAAAAACTTAAAGGATCATGGCTTGGATTGAGCTTCTGGATATCACACCAACATCCAGAGGTAACTCGTCCAATGTCCTTACTGCTTGGTGTAGAATCTGGAAAAGTTCAATGCTGCGCTGTCTCCTTACAACAGATTCTCTTTATATAGTTTCTTCATCATTTAGCTCTTGCTAATTCATTTGAGTGCTCATGATGAAACTATTTTGTGCGCTACCAGAAACTTAAAATTTTCATGGGACCTATTTGGTATTAATATCGGCTCCTTCTGGGGATGGATTCCTCCCTGCGAGGCTCCAAGAATATGCAGACCCTGTGCCTTGTATCTATTGGGCGATGAAAACAAACTTCATACTGGAAACTGAAATCATGCTCAAGAGATGAGCTTATTTATTTACACTACTATTCTAATCCGCTGAACTCGACTTGATCAAGTGTAATCCCATTTCCAATGAAGCCAAGAAGTCATTTGACTGAGAATCATAACTCTATGGATGCCACTGTTTGAGAAGATGAACAAAATATGTAATGAATGCAATATACAGTCTATAAGCAGTTGATACTTACAGCTCGAAATGGGAAACATGCCCAAAGCTGGGGCATTAAAAACCTTTAAAAAATGCAATTTCATATACTCAGCAATAGGATCATGAAATTCATGAAAAATTATTCTTTCATGCTCGAAATTCATAGCTTTCTCTTTATCTAAAAGATGTAACTGCTGCTCAAAAATTTCCATGGAGAATTGCTCTCGTTTTTCCTGCTCATGAGGATCACATATAATATCATAGCCACAGGGTTCGATAGGTGCTGATTGAGAAAGCTGCGGCTCAAAAATACTCATTGTGGACTGTTCCAATAATTCAACAGCATCCTTCTCGTTGTCTTCAGATGGATAACTGTCATACATTGTCTCTAGCTGTTCATGAACAAAGAACTGAATGTCTTCATTACTCTGCTGATCAGATCTGTCACATCAGTAATATGATCTTGAAACAAACTTGAAATAGCTTCTGTATCATAATCATCATTATAAGAAACATTTGAATTTATGCCAAAAGCATCCAAAGTATTATTGGCATCAAATTCAATATCTGACCGCTGAAAATCCTCCTGTTGTAAAATAGATTTAGAAGAAGAAGTAGCTGATAATAGATTTTCTTCCTCCTTTATTGCATAACCATCTGCTTCATCTTCACTGCTAGGAGACTCTACTACTAAAGACTGAATATATAATGCATATCCCTCACAACAATACTCAAAAAATTTCTCAGCTAGGTAAATCCTCTTGCAATATAAATAAAAGGCATCATGAAAGTCCTTCAAAGGGGAGATACTAGAAGCAAGAAGGGATTTATACCACTGTCTCGCGCGGTCATCCAATGAGTACATGAACATTTTCATCAATACATCTTCATGATGTATACTCAAATGGTCCATGTATTGATGAAATTTGATTACATGATGTGCCGGATTGTCCTCTTCCTTCTCTCTAAATCGTGGAAGAAAGTCTCCCCACTCAGTTATACTCGGCACTGGATGTGGAAAACCAGGAATAGCTAAAAAGTTGAAAGGTGCAGACCTCTGAGCCAAGATAGCTTCCATTGCTATTGTTGTCCTATATCAGTGAAGTCGCCAATAGGTTCTTCCTTCATGGAGTGGAGTCGCCAGGTGAATGATGCAGTCAGACTAATGTCCACTTCTTGTTCACCATCAAGAAGAGGATCTATTTCAATGTTAGAACTTCGGGGAAGATGACTTTGTTCCTTCGATCCCCAGTGGAGTCGCCAAAAAATGCTTGTCCTAAAGTTTGCATCAAATGCTAAGTACAAAGTTTAGGCACCTCGAATTGAATGAATCTAAATTTTAAGTAGCAGAAGAGGAACTTGAAAGGGTGGATGAATATGATCAATGCTCAAGAATCAGTAAGATACAAAAAAATATATATAAGGGATGGTGAACAAGGATGATCTAAAGACATATGACTACAAACTGTAGCAATGTATGAACCAGTTTAACAAAACAGTCATGTAACCACAAACAGTTGATCGCATAACTGGTAAATATTCTTGAGACAAAAAGACATTTTGCAAAAATAATTACAAACATTGGTATCTGCAATAAGAAACTAGGACAGAGACACTGTCCATCATAAGATTTATTACAGGCAATGAACAACATTTGCATGCAAAGAAGTTAAAAAAAAAATATTCATAAAAGATTTCTTATTCTAGACACCTTCCCAAAATATACATTTACAAAGCTGAAAGAAACTCAGATTGGTGTTCAATCCGCACATTACAATACACAGCCTCTCAGGCTGGAACCTCTCCCCCCTGCTCCTTCAAAATGATCATCTTTTTATAGAGAAAATACAAATAACAAGCTATTGTAAACATTTGGTAATTGAATCTATGACATCTAAGTTTAATCACAAAAAATATGGAAAATCTCTATTCAATTGGCAGCTGATTCTTTAAATCCTGGTCCAATGCCTGATATTATGGGATTTGTTGTTGACCTTCTGGAGTTGCAATTCATCAACTGATTGGAAAATTATCTGGAAGGATGCTAACAATACCAATATTCTTCTTGTGTTGTCGAGTGTGTACTCAAAATCTAAAATATCGATTTGACACATGCCTGGGCGTCTTCAACTTTGGGAATTTGTGATTCATTGCATTTCTAAAATCTTGGGACTAATTATTTTCCATTCAAAGCTCTTCCAGCTGTATCATTGGATGCTTAAATATTTCCTAAGGGCGCTGGATCGATCCTTCAAATCTGAAACTTATACTTATTTGATACTCTGTTTCTTCGTTCTCTCAAGGTTCATGAAGATTTAGAATGCTCTTTAAATAACAAATTAACCTTGTGGCAATGCTTTCCATCATCCTCGAGAGCTGAGAGATGCAATCAATGCACTCAAACTTTTGTCAATGCCGACATTCCAAGCATGAGCAAGCTGTGCAAGAATAGAAACCACAACTCTCTATCAAAATAACTTTTCTGTAGATGGAGTCTCTCCCTTCAGCGTCACTAAGCATTCCACCTGTCAATACTTCTTTATAGAATTTGGATAGAGTACTTCTATTGGTAACATCAATAAGTTTATCATCACATTGGCCCCGCCTATATGTAACAACTGCCAAAGTCGGATCTCTTTTCTCACAATACTTACCCACCACACACAAATCATAGTAGGAATTTGTTGTAAAGAAGTGTTCTGGATTTGTATCAATAATTATTTTATTCAGGGCATTGTGAACATGTACTAAGAATTGGGTCAACAGTCAAGGTCGATTCCTTTTCTCATATTCAACAAGTGGTTCTATAGGAAGGAAAAACGAACTGACAAAAATAAGACCTTTAATGAAATCTTTTGGACAATCATCATCAAGTAATTAACCAAAAAATTAAAGGAGCATGGCTTGGATTGAGCTTCTGGATATCACACCAACATCTAGAGGTAACTCGTCCAATGTCCTTACTGCTTGGTGTAGAATCTGGAAAAGTTCAACGCTGTGGTGTCTCCTTACAACATATTCTCTTTATATAGTTTCTTCATCATTGAGCTCTTGCTAATTCATTTGAGTGCTCATGATGAAACTATTTTGTGCGCTACCAGAAACTTAAAATTTTCATGGGACCTATTTGGTACCAATAGGAGGCACGCTATGGCGGGTCCCCTAGATGAAACTCGACGTCCTGGATCCATCGGAATTGATGGATTCGTGATTAGAGCCACGGTTTGGGTGCTGCGGGCATTTTGGTCCGACACCTCGGGGCCATTTAGGGACTGTTTGAGTATTTGATCTGGGGTCACGGGACCCAAACCGACAAGCGGACCTGGGTTCCGTCATCTCCAACATGTGCGTAAAGGAGCTTTCAGACTACTATAGAGGACATTTTTTAGGGTTGTTTGGCTCCCAAGTGTTGATACATATAAAAAATGGCTAGGTAAATGTTGCTAATGAGATTAAATTAGGGTTGTGCTTGCTCAAATCCCTAGGGGCACACCTCACACAAGAGGTCATACACTTATAACCACATTGTGATGCTCCCTAAGCTATTGAGACAATATTGAGAATATGTAAGCCATTATAAAGTAACACCTTTGACCTCCTAATGTTATGTAAACACATAAGAAAGTGTTTTACCATAATTCAATTAGAGAGGATATAACACTGGTACCAACTGGATGTCCCCATTTTTATATGGCATATGGAAAGGTAAGCTAAGTAGATTGAAGGTAGACTAGGGCTATCTTTAGGACCAAGAATGATGTGTCAAATCACAACAAATCTAGGATTAAGGAATATTTAGCCTCCATATGATTAGGAGGTTATGAACACCAAGTGTTGGTGTTGAAGGCCTAGATATGACTGTGAATATTTATCTTATTGGTGAGGATATGGACATTATTCAGAGGTTTTGAACAAGAGAAAGAAAGGAGCTTTCAAAAAAACAAATAGGACATGTCTTAGGGTTTTTTGGCTTCCAAGTGTTGATACATAGTTCATTAGGATATTTTGAGAACCATTTATGGATATGAGGGCCTTGTACATGGTTGGGAGGAGGACTGCAAACATTAAGAAAAATAAAGCTTCTAAGGGAAGGGAAACTTGAGGTTTTGAACTTACAGGTGTATTAATTACATAGGTTCACAACAATGAAATAGGCCTCAAATGAAAAGGATATGTTTAGCCTCCAATAAATGATATGGGTGCAACTAGGATTATTTTAGCACTCAGTATGGGGTTTATTGCACTAAACATGGTCAAACGATGAAACCTTGACCTTGGGACCAATGATCAATTTGATGGGTCATTTGTAATGCTTCAGGGCATCATTCGTGAACCTTGGTCCCTAGAAGGTGCCTTTAGATCCTAATGCATAATTCAAAATCCAAAATAGTTGAAAGTGATATTTAGGTGTGTAATTGTGTTTGAAAAGATGATGTTGTGTGTTATTTTATACTAATATTTGTATGGTTTTCTTTGTGCAAGTGTGTATGTAAATCTTTGCCTATGTGAATTTTTCCTAAATGGATGGAAACTTGAATTGGAGTGGTTGGTGTAAAACATCAATGTATTGAAATAGTAACTTAATCATAACTCAAACATCAAATAAATGATATAAGATAACAATATCAAATAAACTGTCTAACATGAATACTATTAATCATGCATGAATAAACAATCACATGGATATACTATGTACCTCAATCAATTAGGCCTTCTAGATCCTCTCGGCTTTTTATTGTCTCAAACAACCTCTTGTGCTCTGCATGAGGTAGTAAGTAGCGTACCTTGTTTGATGTCTTCATTGACATTGTTTGTAGTTGGATGTTTGTACCAACGATCAAGTGCGTAAAGTGATACACCCGTGAACCTGGCCTATAATATGTGTATGTGTAGCCATTGCTCTTTGGTCCCTTTCCATCTATTGTAATATATTCCCCCTAAACAAACATCGAGCCAGTCGGAAAAGTAATGCCTTCACTATCGGTTAATGATGCGATGAGGGTTTTCTTCCCCTGGATGCATCGTCCCAACCAATAATTCATCCCAATTGCACTACCTATCGGGGCGACAACTGCGTAGATGTTTCCTACAAAAACAAGGAGGGAACCGGGATATGCATGCAGAAATGTTTACCTGGCTATACAAGATCAGATATATGATCATATTCATTCGAAATAGAGGACTGACCTTCCTCTAACTGGATTGCTTCAACAACTGCACGTGGGTCCACTGCAAGTGATACATGATCCCATTCATCAACCCAATGTTGAGATATTGTAACTTCTAAGAATATTATACTTATACTTTATTATTCCGGAGATGTTTCATTCCTCCGTGAAGACCTTATTGTGTATCCATAGATGTTTTATTCCTCTGTGGAGAATGTGGTAACTTGGTTTATTAGACTTCCCTAGTGGGGGTCGGCCCTGTATGAGTCATGTGGGTTAAAAAGGGTTATTATACCACCCTAGTGGGGTCGGCCCTGTCACATTATGTTAAGTAGTTAAGTTGGGGCTGACCTAGTTAGTGTAAAAGTCAAGTCGGAGTTGTGTATAAATAGAGGAGGTGTGTTCCTCATTTAACACACATTTTACTCACTTGTGATTGGCACATAGGAGAGAGAGAGATATGCTATGGAGGAGAAGGAGCTCATGTTTTGGGATTACATCTTTGTATTTTCTGGTCATCTATATTGAGGAAGCTTTGCTGGGTTTTCTACCCCATGAGGGTTTCCCAGGATAAATCTGTGTCTCTTGTGTTTATGCTGTGCTTGTTGTTCTTTCAGTGATCCTGTATATTCTATTGTTGTGAAATGGAATGTAATACTGATATTTTATGTCTTAGAATATTAAATCTTAACATGGTATCATATCTAGCTTGAAGGAAGGCAATGTATGACACTTACGACACTTGTCTCACTTGCGACAATTTGAAAGTTAGGGTTTTGAATAGAAAAACCTAGTCATCGTCGAAATTTTGCTATAAATACATTTTGGCGAAGGTTCAGGATCTGAAACTTGTACAGGTCAAAGATAACATCCCCATGTACCTTGTGTCCAAAGAACAACATCTAATTCATTGTACTTTCTGTTTTATGATCCATACAATTTAGGGTTTCTGCCTCTTCCAGATCTCAGTCATAAACAGGTGGCTTAGGAAAAAAGGTCACAAATTGGACTAGGAAGCTCCAAATGAAATTCTGTAAAAATTGGTGGTAAGGGAATGGACTGTAGTTTCACAAGTCCTCTTTTTAGAGGCCGAAGTTGAAACAGTGACACGTGGCACTCTGTACAAGTTCGCTATATTGTTTCATCCCATAAACAGGTCACGTTATGACATTTGGCATAAATCTCTCTCAGATAATCCATTTGAGGTCAAACCTATGGGTTTGGAAAGATGACAGGTCAGGATACCATAGGCCGAAGTTTTAGACCTTGTATATCCGAAATTTCATAGATTCACTAGAAACAATACAGAACATCGGAAATGGCTAAACGGAGGAAATCTAAGATGAGGAGGAAGAAGCTCTCACTTAGGTTTTTCAGTTCTTAGGTCTGGAAGGAAATGATACAATGTTGGAGACACCTGATACAACATTGGAAGCTTTGATAATGGATTTGGAATTCATTCATCATAGATATTGATCCTCCATCAAAATGTTGTGGGAGGAAGGAGATTGAAAATTAGGGTTTCCAAGTAAGAAGAAACCCTAACAAAGTTGGGAGACTCGTAGGGAAGCGATGAAGAAGGTTTAAATGGAACTGATATTCTATCATCCTAGCACCATGAACATATATAAGATGTTTACAAGTGATCTACCTTGTATGGTTAGGTTTTTACCCCTATGGAGAAGACTACTCGTCAAGTATGACTTGAAAAGACACAAGTATGTTTTGAAATCTAATTCATGATTAAGTTCATAATATGTTTCTCTTCATGTTATTGAGGTTAGTACAATTATGATTGTTTGATAATGAATACATGTGAGTGATAGAATACTTTCATTGATTAGGGTTATGACACTTATGAGTGTACTAATACACCTATGGTGTTGTATGAGGATGATGTTATCTACTAACAAGATACAGGTACATCAAGAAAGAGAAATCAAGTTCTATGACCATGATGACATGAAGACAAAGACTCATCCATATTATTTGAACACATAGAAGCTCTACTTATGAGGTATGTATGACCTTATTCTACTATGCTTAACCTATGAGATATGAAGGTTCTAGCACAAGGTCTCTAAATCATTGAAGAGAATAAAGAAGATATTGTTTGGGTATGTTAAGACAGAACCAAGCATGATAATCTAGGTATGTTTTCCTATATCGAGTTAGAATCCTACTTTGTTAGGATCTTAGGTAAGTATCATAACCATGCATACTTAAGATTATTTAAAATCATAATGTTTTGATAGTATTGAGATTATACGAATGAATGTATGATTGTGTATGAGACCATGAGGATGACACTAGTGCACACTTAAGCATGCATAGTGGTACAGAATGGATAGAAGTTCAAAGACATATAATGATGCTATCATAAAATAGAGATCAAGGGGGAGGAAACCACACAAACATGAAAGATAAGTATTTGAGTTGTTATTTGAATCTCTGAATAGTCAATAATATTGCTCGTAATAGTTGTATGCATATTTGTATATATCATGCATAGTGTAAGCATTCATATAGCATTGAACATTATACTACTAATATGCATATGATGGGTAATTTGGACAAACATTCCATTGTTGTTTATATAGAATGAAACCTCTTTGCTGACATGCTGAGAGCTGTGCAGGCTCTTGATAGTATGTTCTGGTAGAGATGGAAGGCATCTAGATAACCACTGTATGCATACATGATATGGAAAAGTGTTGTGCCAAAGTATTGGTCAAGATAGTTGCATAACTGTGTGAATCATATCTGTATGCATAATAGGTTATAATGTCAACATGATTTGATGATTATGAAGTATTACTAATCATGTAATTAACTTTGATTTGTAGGAAAGATCATGAAGCATGATGAACACCGAACAAAGTGATGGATGTTCAACAAGAAGACTTACAAATCAAACATACTATAGAAGGCTTGTGGCTAGAAGATTCTCTTAGAAAGAGGAAGAGAATCATGACGAGATGTTTTCTCCAAGTGGATAGATAAGACCATTCTCTTAATGGTGTGATTGAAGAAAGCTCTGTACGGATACCCAGGATTGATAGTCATTTGATGAGCCTAATGATCACCATGGGTGATGTGGATTTCAAACTTTGCTACAAGGTTGAAGATGGTGTCTATTTACATATGAAATTATTATCTTAGATGGATGCAAGAAGGAACTCACCATAGAGTTTGAATGATCTTGAGGCTCATATCAGTAGACCCATCTGACGGGAGATGTCACGGATAGATATGCAGAAGATCACTCAATGCAGAGTGTGAATGATGTTCAGTCACAGAGGGAGAATTGATAGCTTCTTGACAAGCTTGGGCTTTACCAAAAGTAAAGTTGATCCTAAACTTTACCGTAAGGTTATCAATGATGAACCTATCATACTATTATTGTATGTGGATGATCTCTTTCTGATAAGGAATGAGAAACAGATCATGGAAAGCAAGAAGAAGCTAACTACATAATTTGAGATGAAAGATCTCGGATTGATGCATTACTTCCTAGGTCTGGAAGTATAGCAAGGCCCAGAAGAAATCTTTCTCAACCAGGGAAAGTATTTGATATGTTGGATTGAAAATCCATGGCCACTCCCATGGATTCCAATTTGAAGCTGTTAGCTGATGACTCATCAGAGTTAGTGGATGGGACTATGTACAGATAGATTATTGGGTCATTGATGTATCTAACGAATACCAGGCCAGATATATGCTTTGTTGTGAACACCTTGAGTCAGTATCTAGTGGAACCTAGGCATGTTCACCTGATAGCTGCAAAGCATGTGATGAGGTACCTAAAGGGTATGATAGACTTTAGTCTATGTTATCTTGGAGATCATGACTTCAGATTGTATGGCTAGACAGATGCTGAATGGGAAGGAAGTGTATCAGACAAGAAGAGCACATCGGGCAGATGTTATTGTCTGGGATCTGCCACGATCTCGTGGTTTAGCAGGAAGCAGTCTAGTGTGGCTCTCAGCACAGCTGAAGCGGAATATATAGCTGCTTTCTCTGCTAGTTGTGAAGCGATATGGCTTTGGAAGTTGTTATCACGATTGTTTGACTTAGAGATAGACCCCACTGTGATCCTGCGTGACAACCAGAGTTGTATCAAGATGAAAGAGAATCCAGTGTTTCATCATAAGTCAAAGCACATAGAGATCCGATATTTTTATATACAATATATGGTGCAAAAAGGAGTTATCAAGCTCGATTATGTGAGCACTGACGAACAAGTTGTTGATATATTGACCAAACCTCTATCTCGAGTAAAGTTTGAGTATTTCCGAGACAAGCTTGGTGTCGTTCAGAAGGACCCTCCTTGAAAGGGGGAGTGATATGGTCCACGATGATGTGGATACTGTATCAATGATGAGGATATTGTATCGATGATATGGATACTTGTATCGATGATGAGGATACATGTTCCGACGATGAGGTCGATGATAAGGATACCTATACCAATGATGAGGTCAATGAATGGTCCCTAGTGGACAAGAGGGATTGTATCATCCCCAGACATCGGTCCTTGAATTGATCCGTAGACTCTTGTCTTCGAGAAAGATGTTGGTGAATGATGTAACGTGCTCTCATGGACTGCTCAGGATAACTATAGGTGATCATTCAAAAAACCTGTAATGATGTAATGTTCGCTCCTGGATTAGCAGGTGATCATTCATAGGTTGTAAATCCTATATTTGATCTAGGTCACACCCCAGTTGAAATAGTACTGGCTCTGTGGTTGTAAATCCTAGATCTAATCTAGGTCACATCCCAGTTGAAATAGTACTGGCTCTGTGGTTGATTGGAATGATGTAATGTGTGCTCCTGGAATGCTCAGTGTAGCAGCAGGTGATCATTCGCAAGTCCTGTAATGATGTAATGTTCGCTCCGGGACTGCTCAGTGCAGGAGCAGGTGATCATTCACAGGTGGTAAAATCCTAGATTTAATCTAGGTCACATCCAGTATGAAAAAGGACTGGCACTGTGGTCGGGATTGCATCATCCCTAGACATGTTCAGGTCTCTTAAAGTGATAAGGATTGATCATCTTGTAAGTAGACCGAGATTGCATCGTCCCTAGACATGAGAGGTGTCTTAAAGTGAGAAGGATTTATCATCCTGTAAGCAAATCGGGACTGCATCATCCCTGAACGTTTGGTTCAAAATGTACGTGATCGGACTGCATCGTCCCTGAATGTTTGGTTCAAAATGTATGTGAGAGGACTGCATCGTCCCGGAACCCTTGGTTCAAAATGTACGTGAGGGGATTGCATCATCTCGGAACCCTTGGTTCAAAATGTATGTGAGGGGATTGCATCATCCCTAAACCCTTGGTTCAAAATGTACGTGGTAGGTTTGCATCACCCTTGGACTTATGTCCTAAATTGAGAGGGATTGACCATCCCGTAATTGGATCATGTGCATTGCAGAGTATGTTGCTATGATGATACTGTTGATCGAGATGATCCAGATGATGATGATCGAGATGATTGAGATGATGATGTTGTCGATCGAGAGATCCAGATGATGATGTTGATCGGGAGATCTAGATGTTGATGCTGTTGATCGGGAGATCCAGATGTTGATGATGTTGATCGAGAGATCCAGATGATGATCTTACTGTAGCTGTTCGAGTGCTGCAGAAGATGAAGATTCAGTAGTGAATATGTTGATGTTCCAGTATTGAAGATCTTGAAGATTTTCTAGTAACTATTTGAGTTTTTGATGATGTATGAAGAAAGCTTCCAATGATTTATAGATGTATCATGTATCATGTAGTTGATGACTCCTTGCTCCTGTAGATGTTGTTATAATATCCTTCTCGTTAAGGGGGAGTGTTGAGATATTGTAACTTCTAAGAATATTATATTTGTACTTTATTATTTCGGAAATGTTTCATTCCTCTGTGAAGACCTTATTGTGTATCCGTAGATGTTTTATTCCTCCGTGGAAAATGTGGTAACTTGGGTTATTAGACTTCCCTAGTGGGGGTCGGCCATGTATGAGTCATGTGGGTTAAAGGGTTATTAGACCACCCTAGTGGGGTCGACCCTATCACATTATGTTAAGTAGTTAAGTTGGGGCCGACCTAGTTAGTGTAAAATTCAAGTCAGAGTTGTGTATAAATAGAGGAGGTGTGTTCCTCATTTAACACACATTTCACTCACTTGTGATTGACACATAGGAGATAGATGTCAAGTCCCAATTTTGATCCCCTTCACATTAAATCGTAAATGATGTAAATATTGTTATTTAATCATGGTGAGGAGCTCAAGGCCAAGGCTTCCACCATTGATTTAGCGTTTTATGTATCGGTAATTAAAAATAGATGCCTATGGTTCTTGTGCTAGATAGGCACAATGTAAATTAAGACATCATGTAAATACGAATTTTAATGAAAAACCCACAACTGGCTATGCAATGCAACAAAGAGATGGGGGCATGATTCTACAAGGAATAGGGAGGGAAATTATTCAAACCTTGAGCCAATGGTGTTAATCCATGTGTCAATGAGAAAACCCATAAACCACCAACTACCCATTTTGGGTTATGCACCCAACCATTTAATTCTTCCAAGAGTTGGTTGAGGTAGTTAATGCTTTGGGAATGGAGAGGTATGGAAGCCAATTTCGTGCATGGGCAAGCCATCAACTTGAAAAAGCGTACTTTTGCTTCTCGGACAAGAAAACACCCACGAAATGGTTCCCAAAGCCATTCTGAACCCATGGCCTTTGCCCTCTCACGCAGTCTGAGCTAGCTGGGCTTTCCCCATCATGTTTTTCACCATTTTCCCCTGCAATTTCCACACCTGGGAGCTCGTTTTTGCATTGTACAACAGCTAGGAGAGGAGGGCCACGATTTGGGAATGTGAGGGAGGTCGTTTTTGCCCCAAAATACCCATGGGCATTTTTCTGAAAATGATTTTTTTTCTCCAGGGTTGAATCCCCAATTGCCATTTCGTTTTTGGGTCTTCCCACATTTTTCTGGGCTGGTAGAAACCCCATCTTTGGGCATCTCACTGTAAAAATGTTTTCATCATGCCCAATAACTGTGGTTCTGCTGTTATGTGCATCCTTGTTTTGGTTTGAATCTGTGAGCAAGAGATTTGGAGTGGTAGTGGACAGAATTGGCTTGATAAACCTAGTGGGGGGAAATAACCTCTCAAGAAGATCAAGAGGGATGGATACTCTTCTATGCACACCTAGACACTCTAGATTGGAAGGTATGGCCTAAGGGACTGTGCATTGGTGAAGGGAATAATTCCTTGAGTGGGGTGTGTAGGCATTGTGGGTGCCAAGCTAGATAGATCTTGTAAAGGTACCCCTGGCTCTGTGCTTGAGCTCACTAGCTTATCAATTCTTCCTTTCCATTTCCTAGTAGCCTGATAAACCCAATTGTAGATTGGCTTGGCTCATCTTGGTGTATGCTTGGCTATGTGTGAGTTTGTTGTTCCCTGGTTCCTTGCAGAGATCATGCCCAGCTCGGGGGTGGCAGTGTGTTGAGATATTGATGATCACAACTGGCCTATGGTTGGGTGGAATGTTGCAGTTGCATAGCTAGTTGCTTGGGACTACTTTGTTATAAGATAAGTACTCTCTTGTGTTAAATTTGCATTTATTTATTTGATGAATATCTTGAATGTATGATAGATGTGTTATTGATATTACTTCCGCTGTGTTTTTCTTATAATTATACATTTCCATATGTTCTTTTATATTATGTGAATGCTTATTTAAAAGCTCATGGGGCTAGATGCCCGGTTTTAGCATCACGATCCTCTCCATTGCACTGGTAGGATGGGAGGGGACATGATAAAATGGTATCAGAGCTGTTGGTTGCAGCATTGGACCTCTATGGGCCAAATCCGATTATAGTCACATGGGAAGGTCCCTTCCTGATCACCACAGGTCTCAACATCGGGCCTAAACTGGCTAAGTTGGATAGTTTTCAGAGGTAAGGTTACCTCTTGCTGAGCAGCAGTCATCACAGGAAGAAGAAAAGAAGAATCCGAAATTGTTTTAAGTGTTTTTGAGAAATTTTGTTTAAAGTCTGTTTCAGGAAGAACTCGGAAGTCTTCGCCGCAACGGTGGGAGAACTCGCCAAGTTGACCCGAAACAACGGAAAAATTTTCTAAGTGTTTTTCGGCGTCGAAAGGAAATTTTCGGAAGGATTCAACGAATTGCTCCGAAACAGCGGGAAGATTCGGAGAATTGCTCCGAAATTTCAGGAGAATTCGGAAAATTGCCCCGCAACTACGAAAGGATTCGGAAAATCACCCCGTAACTGTAGAAGGACTCGGCAAATCGCCTTGCAACTGCAGAAGGATTCGGCAAATTGCCCCACAACTGTGGAAGGACTCGGCAAATTGCCTCGCAACTGCTGAAGGATTCAAAAAATCGCCCCGCAACTGCGGAAGGATTCCGCAAATTGCCCTGCAACTACGGAAGGACTCAACAAATCGCCCCCGCAACTGCGGAAGGATTCGGCGAATCACCCCGCAACTGCGGAAGGACTTGGAAAATCGCCCCGCAAGTGTAGAAGGATTCGGCAAATCACCCCGCAACTGCGGAAGGACTCGACAAATTGCCCCAAAACTGCGGAAGGAACTTTCAATTCTCTTTCGAAATTGCGGAAGAACTCTGGAATTGCAGAAGAACTCCACAAGTTGCTCCGAAACATGGAATTTCAGCCATTTTCAGGGAGATTTTTAGAATCACAGTTACATCAGGGCAGCACTCTAGATAGTACGGTTGGAAAGTTTTGGATCTTGGTTGGGCCAAGAAAATCAACATAATGGATGATGCACAGGATCCCTATGAGCCTAAGATAGATGCCATGGGGGAGAACATACATGTTGAAAATGCTGAAACATAATCTAATGGGAGAAGAAATCAAGAGACTCCTCCAGGTATTGCAGCCACCATGAGAAGCCTAAGGGTGGAATTGCAAAGCTATAGAGAAGATAATGAAAGGATGATTAAAGCTCAGGAAGAACAAAATCAGTTGAATGTAGCCATGCTACAGAGTTTGACAGACATCCAAAGGCAAATAAACTCTGGGCATCAGACATCAAATCCAGAAAGGGGTGGGAGTAGTTCTAGAAGGAATTCCCATAAGAGGGCTAGTAGCTCAAGAAGAGTTTCTACAGACCGGGCTTATACTCCAGAAATCTCTTCTATTGAATCATCTAACTCTGAAGAATCCATTGAGGGTTCGAGCTCTTCATCCCGTAGAAGCAAGAGGAAGAGGCACTACAAGAACAGTTCGCATGGGGAATTTAAGAAGGAAAAACCTCCTACATTTGACGGAGAGGTAAAATCTGGTCAAGAAGCTGAAGCTTGGCTTCTTGGGATGAGAAAATATTTCCAAGTCCAAGACTACTCTGGGAATATGAAGGCAAGGGTTGCCATCTTCAACTTGAATCGAAGAGCATCTATATGGTGGGAACACACCAGGCAAGTGAAGAAGATCAACGAAAGGAAGATTGTGTGGAAGCAGTTCAAGAAATACTTCAAGTAGAAGTACCTCTCTGACAGGTACTATGATGATAAGATCAAAGAGTTCCATGAACTGAGATTGGGACAATTGACCATGGAAGAATATGCAAACAAATTCTTGGAGCTACTAAGGTATGTTAGGTATATTCGAGATGATAAGGTGAAAATTCAACGTTTCCTGAGTGGACTCCCCCGGTCATATAAAGATAGAATTGAGTTTGATGAACCTCGAACTCTAGAGGAGGCCATAAGAAAGGCCAAGTATTGCTTTGATCAAAACAAAAGAAAACCAGAATTCCATAAGGCATGGAAGGATAAGAAAAATGAAAAGTTTGATCAAAGGAAGAAGGGGTTCAAGCCTCCTCAAATCCAGAATCAGCAAAGGCAACCATCACAGGTTGTGACTAAGCCAACTAGGATGATGGAAGACAAGCCAAGAGATCCAAAGGAGCCAAGAGAACCACTTCAATGTTGGGGTTGTGGGGGGGAGCACATGCTTAGGAACTGTCCACATCGGAATGGGAATCCAAATCAAGTTCACAACATCCAAGGAGTTGAAACTGTGGGTCAAGTGGCAAGGACAATCCCTAGAATCTATGTATCTCTAGACGATCGCCAGGTAGATCATCAGTCAACTGTGGTTGAAGTTGAAGGTAAGATTGCTAAGCAATCTGTTTCTATTTTGATTGACCCTGGATCTACTCACAGTTATGTGACTCCTAGAATTATTGAGATTTGTGCTTTTAAGAAATTAAAGCATAGTAAATCATGGTTAGTTCAACTAGCCACTAGAACCAAGAGAAAAGTTAGTGAAATAGTAGAGAAATGTCCATTAGAGATGGATGGGCTATTCACTTATGCAGATCTGAATATTTTACCACTGGGTTCCTATGATATTCTCATTGGAATGGATTGGTTAGAACCACATAGGGTTAAAATTGACTACTACAATAAGACATTTGAATGCATGGACGAAGAAGGAAACCCAAGGGTTGTAAAAGGGATTCCAAAGGTGACTTCTGTTAGACAGGTTTCAGCCATGCAACTGAAGAAGTTCTGTAGGAAGGGATGTCAATTGTATGCAGCCCACATTTTAGAGGCAACAAAGAATGAAACTCTTAAATTGGAGGACTATCATGTATTGCAAGAATTCAGGGATGTTTTTCCTGATGAGATTCCAGGACTCCCTCCAAAGAGAGACATTGACTTTACAATTAAACTTGTGCCAGGAGTGGCACCAGTGTCTAAGACACCCTACAGGATGAGTACACCAGAATTGCTAGAATTGAAAATGCAATTACAAGAGTTGCTGGAAAAGAAATATACTAGGCCAAGTGTGTCCCCGTGGGGAGCACTTGTGCTATTTGTGAAAAAGAAAGATGGAACGCTCATGTTATGTATTGACTACAGGCAGTTGAACAAATTCACTGTGAAGAACAAATACCCATTGCCCCGAATTGATGACCTTTTTGACCAAATGAGAGGAGCAAAGGTATTTTCAAAGATTGACTTGAGGTCTGGTTACCATTAGGTAATAATCAAAGAAGAAGATATTCATAAGACAGCCTTTAGAACGAGGTATGGACACTATGAGTTTGTAGTGGTACCATTCGGTCTCACAAATGCACCAGCTACATTCATGTGTCTCATGAATAATGTTTTTAGCAAGTATTTGGACAAGTTTGTTCTTGTATTCCTAGACGACATTCTCATTTATTCTAAGAATGAAGAAGAACATGAAGAACATTTGAGAATGGCAATGCAATTACTAAGGGAGCATAAGCTGTATGCAAAGTTGAGCAAATGTGACTTTTATAAAGATAGAATTCATTATTTGGGTCACATCATCTCCGACGAAGGAATATCTGTAGACCCTGAGAAGATTGAAGCCATTATGAATTGGCCAACTCCAAGGAATGTGACTGATGTGAGATCTTTTATGGGTCTTGTTGGTTACTACAGGAGGTTTATCGAAGGATTCTCCAAGGTTGCAAACCCAATCACTTCTTTGCAAAAGAAGGGGATAAAGTTTGAATGGTCACCAAGATGTGAGGAAAGTTTTCAACGGTTGAAGAATCTTCTTACAAGTGCACCAATTTTGAAAATTGCAGACCCAGAAAAAGACTTTGTGGTGTGTACCGATGCATGCAATCAAGGAATTGGAGGAGTTCTTATGCAAGACAACCATGTGATATGCTATGAGTCAAGAAAGTTGAAGGAGCATGAGAAGAACTATGATATTCATGATATAGAACTTGCAGCCATAGTACATGCTTTAAAGATGTGGAGGCATTACTTAATGGAAAGAAAATTTGAATTAAGGACAGAACATTGTGGTCTGAAATATTTGTTTGATTAGCCAACTTTAAATGCTAGGCAAGCTAGAGGGTTGGAATTTTTGTGTGAATTTGATTTTGAAATCAAACACATAAAAGGGAAAGAAAACAAGGTGGCTGATGCACTCAGCAGGAAGGTACATGAAATGCATGTGGCAGCACTTAGTACTTGCCAACCAGATTTGAAGCAGCAGATTGTTAACCATATTGTTGAGGATGAAGTGTACGTGCAGATAAAGGACAAATTGCAGCAGCAATACCTTGGCAAGAAGTATGAAGGCTATCACTTGGAATACGGTGGACTTCTTACTTATAAGAATAGAGTCTATATTCCAAGTGCAGCAGATTTGAGGAGGATTGTTATGGATGAAATCCATAAAGCTCCATACTCTGGTCACCCAGGATATCAGAAAACAATTGCTACAGCAAGAAAATATTATTTCTGGCCAGGCATGAAGAAGGATGTTGCTGAATACATTTCTAAGTGCATGAAATGTCAGCAGGTGAAGGTTGAACACCAACACTCCGCAGGTTTATTGCACCCAGTACCAATCCCAGAATGGAAATGGGAAATAATTTCCATGGATTTTATTACAGGATTGCCAATGACTATGAGACAACATGATTCCATCATGGTTGTGGTGGACAAGTTAACAAAGGCAACACATTTCATACTGGTTAAGTCCACACATAAAGCCGATGCCATTGCAAATATTTTCATGAAGGAAATTTTCAGATTACATGGGTTGCCTAAGGCAATAATTTCTGACAGGGATACCAAGTTCACTTCCAATTTTTGGAAAGGTCTCTTTGCAGATTTGGGTACACAGTTGAACTTTAGCATCACGTACCCTCCTCAAACAGACGGGCAAACAGAAAGAGTAAATCAAATGCTTGAAGACATGCTTCGCATGTATGTAATGGAAAAGCCATCCAAGTGGGAGAATTATCTACACCTGGTAGAGTTTGCATATAATAATGGGCAGCAAGAATCATTGGGAATGAGTCCATATGAGGCTTTGTACGGCAGAAGGTGTAGGACACCAGTGACTTGGGACAATCCAGTGAACAGAATTGTACTTGGGCCAGAATTGCTTAAGGAAATGGAACAAGAGGTTGCAAAGATCCGGAAAAATTTAAAAGTCCCAGGATAGACAGAAAAGCTATGCAGATAAGCATAGGATCCATAGGGAATTCAGTGTTGGGGATCATGTGTATCTTAGAGTGAGGCCAAGGAAGGATTCCTTGAAGCTTGGGAATTGTGCCAAGCTATCACCTAGATATTGTGGGCCATTTGAAGTGCTTGAAAGAATAGGGCCAGTTGCATATAGACTTGCATTGCCTACTAGCACTAAAGCTCATAATGTTTTTCATGTCTCTTTACTTAAGAAATATGTACATGATCCTAATGTACATGATCCTAACCATGTGATTAATTGGGATGTGATCCAGGTGGAACCCGAGGGAGAGTTCCAAACCAATCCATTGCGCATCCTAGACAAGAAGGTAACATTGCTCTGGAACCGAGCCATCGGATAGGTAAAGGTGCAATGGAAGCACTACGGTCCCGATGAGGCTACATGGGAGCTAGAGGATGCCATGAGAGTGGCATATCCATTTTTGTTCAGTTTTGATGAGCACTGAAGACAGTGCTAATGTAAGGGGAGGGGAATGTCACGTCTCCATTTTGATCCCCTTCGCATTAAATCGTAAATGATGTAAATATTGTTATTTAATCATGGTGAGGAGCTCAAGGCCAAGGACCCCACCATTGATTTAGCGTTTTATGTATTGACAATTAAAAATAGATGCCTATGGTTCTTGTGCTAGATAGGCACAATGTAAATTAAGACATCATGTAAATACGAATTTTAATGAAAAACCCACAACTGGCTATGCAATGCAACAAAGAGATGGGGGCATGATTCTACAAGGAATAGGGAGGGAAATTATTCAAACCTTGAGCCAATGGTGTTAATCCATGTGTCAATGAGAAAACCCATAAACCACCAACTACCCATTTTGGGTTATGCACCCAATCATTTAATTCTTCCAAGAGTTGGTTGAGGCAGTTAATGCCTTGGGAATGGAGAGGTATGGAAGCCAATTTCATGCATGGGAAAGCCATCAACCTGGAAAAATGTACTTTTGCTTCTGGGGCAAGAAAAAACCCACGAAATGGTGCCCAAAGCCATTCTGAACCCATGGCCTTTGCCCTCTCACGCAATCTGAGCTAGTTGGGCTTTCCCCATCATGGTTTTCACCATTTTCCCCTGCATTTTCCATGTCTGGGAGCTCGTTTTTGCATTGTACAACAGCTCAGAGAGGAGGGCCACGATTTGGGACTGTGAGGGAGGTTGTTTTTGCCCCAAAATACTCATGGGAATTTTTTCTGAAAACGGTTTTTTCTCTCCAGGGTTGAATCCCCAATTACCATTTCATTTTTGGGTCTTCCCACGTTTTTCTGGGCTGGTAGAAACCCCATCTTTGGGCATCTCACTTTAAAAACGTTTTCATCATGCCCAATAATTGTGGTTATGCTGTTATGTGCATCCTTGTTTTGGTTTGAATCTGTGAGCAAGAGATTTGGAGTGGTAGTGGACAGAATTGGCTTGATAAACCTAGTGGGGGGAAATAACCTCTTTAGAAGATCAAGAGGGCTGGCTACTCTTCTATGCACACCTAGACACTCTAGATTGGAAGGTATGGCCTGAGGGACTGTGCATTGGTGAAGGGAATACTTCCTTGAGTGGGGAGTGTAGGCATTGTGGGTGCCAAGCTAGATAGATCTTGTAGAGGTACCCTTGGCTCTGTGCTTGAGCTCACTAGCTTAGCAATTCTTCCTTTCCATTTCCTAGAAGCCTGATAAACCCAACTGTAGATTGGCTTGGCTCATCTTGGTGTATGCTTGGCTATGTGTGAGTCTGTTGTTCCCTGGTTCCTTGTAGAGATCATGCCCAGCTCGGGGGTGGCAGTGTGTTGAGATATTGATGATCACAACTGGCGTATGGTTGGGTGGAACATTGCAGTTGCATATCCAGTTGCTTGGGACTACTTTGTTATAAGATAAGTACTCTCTTGTGTTAACTTTGCATTTATTTATTTGATGAATATATTGAATGTATGATGGATGTGTTATTGATATTACTTCCGCTGTGTTTTTCTTATAATTATACATTTCCATATGTTCTTTTATATTATGTGAATGCTTATTTAAAAGCTCATGGGGCTAGATGCCCAGTTTTAGCATCACGATCCTCTCCATCGCACTGGTAGGATGGGAGGGGATGTGACAATAGAGAGATCTACTATGGAGGAGAAGGAGCTCATGTTTGGGGATTTCATCTTTGTATTTGCTGGTCATCTATATTGAGGAAGCTTTGCTAGGTTTTCTACCCCATGAGGGTATTCCAGGATAAACATGTGTCTCTTGTGTTTATGTTGTGCTTGTTGTTCTTTCAGTAATCATGTATATGCTATTGTTGTGAAATGCAATGAAATACTGATATTTTATGTCTTAGCATATTAAATCTTAACACCAATCCATTGATTAACACTCATCCCACTCATAACTGCTACAAGGCCCACAAAAGCAAGCAAGTTTCCGTGTCCATATTTCAAATAAGGGGTTGTTTGAGCTTCGAACTGAATGAAATCCACGAGTGCCTTACACAGTAATACAATTATAATAATGCGATCGATCTATATCAACCACATGCCAGAAATTTCTGACAACATGTCCTCTACCTATTGGTCTGTGTTTCTCTGTGGTTCGATCTGACATTTTTGCAGAGCACCATCGAACTATGGATTCTGCATCCTGAATATGGAGGTTTGTCATGCACCTCATCTCCTCCCTTTGTAGGGAAGTTTTGAGACATGCTCCAGCCCCATCATGCTCTCCCTTTCCATGCCCAGTATAAAAATAGTTCCATATATGCAACACATCATAAGTCTTGTGCAAAATACTCAACCACTGGAATACACGTGCATTTTTGAACTAGCCTGCAAAACCATTTGACCATATCCAATGCTGATCCATCTGTATACCTCTTTCCTTCAGCTAATCATAGAAAATTCTGAAGCAATGTTGCACATAATGCAGGTTGTGGCACCTATCATCACTAATGTAGAAGTTGGTCTCTTTCAATATTATCCTGATGTCATTGTTTCTCTCTGGCACATGCCTATACATGATATGGACCATTGTGCTAACTTGGTCTGAATGGTAGTATTGAATTTGAATCTCATTGTTAGGAACCCGTGTCAACCCTTCTCTTTACTTTGTTAGTATATTGTTGTTGGATGCATATTCTTTGTAAGTCGTGCCGTAGTATTTGTTGATCCATAGTTTATATAAGCCCATGGTATTGACCCATAGTATTGGACGCATATGCTTTGTAAGTCATCCCGTAGTATTATATGTCCCATGGTATTGACCCATAGTATTGGGCATAGACTTAGTATATAAGTGTGTGTTGAGGCCAATGAAGGTACCGTGAATTTATTTGTATTGAGCTTGCTCAAAGGAGGTTGCCCCCTCGAAGTGGCCTACGATCAATAAAGCGATTCTGAGTTATGTTATTTCTGCTATCTCGTGTATTTTCATTGATTAATTGTTGTAGGTTCTTCAAATATGGTATCAGAGCACTTTCTTGGGCTCGCTGGGTGAAATTTCTGCCAAATTTTTTTTCGCATCTATTGCAGGTTCGAATCTGGGAATAATCCCTATCCGCTTAACTATGGGAAGTACTTGGGTATAAGCCCTAAAAATCATTGTGAGGAGTACCACAGGAACCCCAAAGTAGCTGGCCCATTGAGAGGACCTTCCAATGAAAAGGGAAACGACCCCTACCTGATTGACTAGTTCCTACCCGTGAGGTAAACCAAGAGCTGTCGTTTGTGGCAAAGCGGTTATCAGTTTTACCTGAGCCGTGGAGTGAGGGGTACTGCGCCAATACGCAAGCCTTCAGACAACAATTGTGGCCGAGTGAATCCCCTGAACCGTTAGGAAGCCGAGCATACCTGGGGTCCATATCTATTTTCAGTTGATAAATCGCAGATTTCCTCTGCCTAGAACTGTTGCCAATCACTTCCGCGCTGCTGCAGATCCATTTGTTTCCGATCACTTCTGCATCGTTGTAGATCATTTTATTACTGATCACTTCCGCAATGTTGTAGATCCATCTATTGTCAATCCCTTCCGCTCCATTGCAAATCCATTTCTGAAAAAAAAGAAAGAATAAAATTCTATTTTTCCACCATATCTCCCTTGTTTTAACTCTGTTTCCCTTGAAACTTTCCTGATAGCCCTGAAATCCCATTCTGCATATTTCATTCCTGAGCACCCTATCCCAAATTCCACTTTCCAATGCCATAAATTCCACATTTGTCTATTTTTAGGGTTTTCCATAACTTTTTCAATTTTCACCCAATCGCCTTCAAATTTTACCACAATGTTCATTTCATATTTCTGCATCTTTGTCTCTCTCTGCCAATTTTTCTCATTCTTTCACCTCGCTTCTGAAATCCCCCTTTTCTGCTTCCCTGTCCCTTTGAAAGTGTCCAAAACCTAGTCAAACCCAAATTACCCATCAAATTTTTTCCCAAATCCAGATTTTCCTTTATTAAAAGAGTTTCTGTTTTTGTTTATCTACCCACTCAAAAAAAAAAAACTCTTGGTTATGGTTGTCACCCGCACAGGAGCAAAAACCATGGAGGAAGCACTTGTAGCCATCCAAACCAAACTCCAAGATCTGGATGAAAAATTTCTTAGCCTCCATCTTCAACATTTAGCTATGAATAATAACCGACAGCCAAAATCTTTTGTAGCCACTAGGTTCTCTTCTTCCAGCAATTTTCGTGGGTCGAAGCTTGATTTTCCTCGCTTCAATGGTACTGATCCAACTGGATGGATATACCGAGCAGAACAATATTTCAGTCTACATAATACTTTTGATGTCCAGAAAGTTCCACTTGCATCCTTTCATTTGGAACAGGAAGCCCTTCAATGGTACCGTTGGTACATCAAAGCTCATCACGAGCCAAACTGGACAGATTTTTTCCAACTCCTTTTGCAACGATTTGAGCCAAACTGGACAGATTTTTTTCAACTCCTTTTGCAACTATTTGGTCCTAATGCTTTTGATGACTTCACCAAATTGGCATAGTGAGAGAGTATCAGACAGAATTTGAGAAACTGACCAATCACACAGAAGGATTGTATGATGAATTCTACAGGAGTTGTTTTATCAATGGTCTCAAGGATGAAATCTGCTCAGAGGTCAAAATGTTATGTCCCAACACAATGATGGAAGTCCTAGGGTTGTCTAAGTTGGTAGAGGACAAGATCGCCGCCCAACAAAACTCCAAACCCACCTTTGTTCCCTTTAGAAATATGGGTTCCCAATGACCTCCCATCACGCTAGCTCCTCGACCAACTCCTATCAAGCATTTTTCTGAACCAGAGATGCGGGCACGCTGAGAAAAAGGGATTTGTTATAATTATGATGAGAAATTCACTCGGGAACTTAGAGATGTGTTAAGCAAAATCTCTATCTCTTGGATGTGGATTCTCCACTTGCCTCTGAACTTGGTGAAGCAGCTCCATATACAATAGATTGACATTCAGCACCCGCTTGTTGACCCCCCATCTCAGTACGACCCACCAGAGATCTCTCTCCATGCTGTAATCGGCATCACCACCCCACAAAAAATGCGGTTCAGGGGTTACTTCAAGAAGCTCCCTCTTACCATACTCATTGATTCTGGTAGCACTCATAACTTTATTGACCCTTGGATTGCCAAAGAGGCTGATTGTTTTGTCCATCCTTGCTCCAACTTTGAAGTCATGGTTGCCAATGGGAACACCTTACCTTGCAAGGGGAAGTGTCACAATGTGTGTATCTCTCTGGAATATTATAACCTATGCTCTGACATGTTTTCCTTGTCCTTAGGCGGATGTGATGTGGCTTTGGGCATTCAATGGTTACGCACTCTTGGCCCCATTTTATGGGATTTTGCTGAAATTTGGATGCAGTTTTCAATCAATGGGAAACAACACAAATTTACGGGATTACAACCAGGGTCTCTTCACATCATCAGTTCACATCTCCTGGAAAAGATCCTTAAGAAGAATTCACTTGGTGTCATTGCTCAACTCCATTCCATTCAGATGCACCCATCAACGGTCTCCACTACTTCTTTGGATAGATATGCAGGTGGCTTTGTTGAACCAGTGGGATTGCCGCCTTCAAGAGACCTTTCCGGTAAGAATTTTTCTGCATCTACATCTCAAAAGGAACTAATGGTTATTTTTCCTGCAGTACAGAAGTGGTATCCATCCCTATTAGGGAATTATTTATGCATCAAGATTGATCTCCAGAGTCTGGAAAATTTCCTGCAGCAACGGGTCTCCTCCCCAGCACACCTGAAATGGGTTATCCAATTCATGGGTTATGCCTATGCGATCCCTTACAAGAAGGTTAAGGACAATCTGGTGGCAGATGCTCCTTCTCGCACACTTGATGACCAAGTTTCTCTTACAGCTATTTCTCTGCTTGTTCCACATTGGTTGCAATTTGATCAATAGGGATATCCCTTCTATGAACTCCATGCTTCTCCATTGGCAGGGCACTTTGGGTTCCTCCAAACGTATGACCGGGAACAATGTAACTTCTTTTTGCAAGGAATAAAAATGTTAATTCAATAGATGGTGGTTGACTGTGATACTTACCAGGTCAACAACAGTGAAACAACACTCCTTTCGGGACTGCTCAAACCCTTGCTCATCCCTACACAGATTTGGATAACTATTTCTATGGATTTCCTTGAAGCGCTCTGGTGGTACAATACCACATCTAAAATGACACCATATAAAGCAGTCTGTGGATAGGCACCGCCAGTTCTTGTTTCATACACCCTTAGTAGTTCCCCAGTTTAGGCAATTCTCGGTTCTTCAAAACCACGATTAGATTATTTTCATTCTGTAGGGCAATCTTCACATGGCAAGAATTCGACTGAAACAACATGCCGATCAACACCATTCTGAGCGCCATTTTCATGCAGTTGATATGGTTCTTCTTTGTCTATATCCTTCCAAGCAATTCTCCCTGAAACTCAAAAGGAATCAACTTCTCTCTCACTCTATCACAGAGGCGTTAATTCAGTGGCATGGAATGCAACCCGAGGATGCTATAGGGGAACCACTCTAGATTTCGCATCAATTTCCACATCTAAAGCTTTGAGGACAAAGATTTTTCTAAGGGACATGGGATGTTAGGAACCCGTGTCAACCCTTCTCTTTACTTTGTTAGTATATTGTTGTTGGACGCATATGCTTTGTAAGTCGTCCCGCAGTATTTGTTGATCCATAGTTTGTATTAGCCCATGGTATTGACCCATAGTGTTGGATGCATATGCTTTGCAAGTCGTCCCATAGTATTATATGTCCCATGGTATTAACCCATAGTATTGGACATAGAATTAGTATATAAGTGTGTGTTGAGGCCAATGAAGGTACTGTGAAGTTATTTGTATTGAGCTTGCTCAAAGGAGGTTTCCCCCTCGAAGTGGTCTGCGATCAATAAAGCGATTCTTAGTTCTGTTATTTTTGCTATCTCGTGTATTTTCATTGATTAATTGTTGCAGGTTCTTCACACTCATTCTGTGGCTGCAGGGTGTAGTTTTTATCAAAGTACACAACCGACAATATTGGGCCATTGGGAAAGGTGTCCCTGCAATGTCTATATTGTTCATCCTGCCATCGTGCTATATGGACACGTAGTACATACTGCTCGGTATTTTGGTAGAATTCCTTCATGAAATCGCAAATTTGTACCTAGTGCCACAAAACCAAGGGCATTAATACAACGTGACATTTTCAATCTGAATATATATGTACAAATTCAACTTGTACGCCATGAAAGTATGCAAACTTAGATTACCTATTACTTCACCAATGCAATTTTTTTGCTTTCCTTCGCACTATCTACTTGATATGTTATGTACTTGAAGTTCTGCATTTCTACTGACATCGTCCCAAATTTGTGCTCCTCAGTTTCATGGATGCATCGGCTCAATAATGCAAATCCACTGCAACTGGAACATGTCCCATATAAACATGATATTTTATAATATTTTTGTCCTTCAGGTCTTGGACACATTATGCTATGTATAAATTCTCTAGATGCATTCGGTGGTTGTAACAATGGGAAGTCCTAGACAATTTTAGTATGCAAATCACAACATATATGTCTATATGTATCATAATAGTACTCAAATTCTACATGGTATCTACAACAACATGGTATCAAAGGAACTTTGGCGCAAGTTGAATTGTGTGTGCTCATTCTTGAACCTCTCATAGAGTTCTCTTTTATCGTGTCAAGGAAGTGCTTGACATGGGGTTCACACCCCTTAACACCTTTTCTCAACTTTAACACATCTCTTTGATTTGATGACGGTCTAGTGTTCTCATGCCAAAAATTTTGTACTAGTTCTTTAACAACATCAATAAGCTTCATGTCTAAACGAGGTAAAACAAAGGCCCAACAATGTTTTTGTCCTGCGGTCTCAAAATTTTCTCTAATAGCAGAATAATTTTGAAGATCCTTTATATCTACTTTAAATATTTTACATGTGTGTGATAGCAGGCGACGTTGCCTTGTGGATTTTTCTACAATTGATTCCGACAGTACACGACGGGCCGCATTAAAATATTTTGTACGAGAAGTTTTTCCAATCAAATTAAATGCAGACTGTAGATTTATAACAACATGATTGTTGGCCTTTGAACTTCTAACTACCTTTATGCCCAAAATTCTCCTGACATGAGCTAGACAATGTGATTTTAACAAATCCAGAAACAATTGACATTTTGCTGCATCGGTTTTGGATTCAAAAAATTCTTTGATTATCCTGCTACAGTGGAAATCAATAGTGCATTTTGGCAACTTACCTTCAAGTCCTGAAAAATGAACTTTCATCCACATGAATACGTTTGGGAGTTCTTCGTCATCCGCTTGATAGTTGAGGCAAGGGAGTTGGAAAGGGAGTATGAGTCTCATCACCGGTTTGTTGTGGCCCTTGGTTCACAATTTGGTCCTGCAAGGGAGTGTGTTCAACATGTGTGTGCTCTTCTTGGGGAGGTTTCCAATTAACAACCAGTTCAACATCCATCCCTTCATATTCAACATCAAGCAAGATTTGATTGAATTCAACCACTTTGTCGTTGCTTGTTGATGGATTTAAGGAACTAACATCTTGATGTCTACGGTTTTCCATGTACAACCTGGCCTTTTCTCTTATCTCATGGGCCTTTTCAGGGGGTGGCTCCTTCCTTCTAGACTTTCTTTTATTATTACGTCTATTGCCCATATTCAATATGTTTTTTAAGAAAACAAAAATATCACCCC